>JAPSGF010000041.1:4238239-4823971 GCA_035772895.1 Perdix hodgsoniae
CTGCCAATATTCCATTACATTTTGTTACTGTGAAACAAACAGCAGCAAAGGGCTGTCCAGCAAAAAGGCATCTGACATGGAAGGGTGTATGAAGCAATGATGCGTCACTGAATTCCTCCAAGCAGAAAAAAATGACACCCATTGACAATCATCAGCACTTTCTGAATGTTTATGGAGACCAAACAGTGGATGTGAGCACACAGAAGTGATGGCACTACAAGAAAATCTAAATGTAAATGCTGTCTGGTAGATTACAGGGAGTCAGAAGTTCTAGTCCAGTTTTCTAAAAGGTTTATCAAGCAGTCTGGGCAAGTTTTAACACCTCCCTACTTTATTTTATCTGTGTAATAAGGCATTGGTAATTATCACTTGATATTTTCAGGACAAATACTTTAAAATTAATTATTTTAATTGAACAAAGCATTTTAAAAAAAAGTCATTTACTGTAACAAGTTCTGTTAAATTACAGACATTTTTCCTTCTTAGTCTGGGCTTTTGAGTGGTTTGATTCAACACCACGTATTGGTAGCATTTTATCCTGGAAGACATTGTGAGCATGTGTAGAACCATAGAGGCACAATCCACTTTAAGAAGTGCTTGTGCTGTTCCGCCACTCTATCTGTGACTGTGGTCTCTGAATGAAGCTCACTGCCTCTAACATGTTTTGCATATTTCAGAGAGGAATAATTCTATTTACACAGCATCTTCTATTTGAGGATTTCAAAGGCCAGGATCTTATCAACTTTATTGCATTAAACCTACAAACGCCTTTGCAGGAGAGATAAGTTTAATTATTTCTCCTTTAACAAATGTGAAACTGAAGCGGGTAGGGTAGTGCGTGACTTCCTTGCATCAGATAGCTATAAAATGAAATAAGGCATATTTTATAGCACCTCTAATTTGAGTTTTGCACTTCAGTGACATCCTCATTTTCCCTCCCATGGTGCTAATTAACTGTAATGTATGATAATCATTACTGAACCAAAGTTCCACTAAGTAGCAAATGAAGGTTATCTATTTAATTAGCTATATGGTTAGGTTGTGGGGCAAGGCATTTTCCTAATTAACAGAACTAAAACTAGACTGGGCAGACAGGAACGAGTGTAATTAAAATTTAATCTCCCTCATCCTGAAAACATGCTGCCCACAAAATAGAGAGCTTTGTGTAAATGCTCTTATAGCATGGGAGGGTTGAGGCAGGTTTCAACACATTTCCCTCATGTCACTTTCTCCATTTTCACCTGTTATCTTTGCAATTTCACAAAGAAACCTGTCTTCCAACACAGATGGTAATCTGTCACATATGGATTTAGGTGTCAGCTATTCTGCTTCAGGACATATCCACTCTGACATTATCCACCAACCAATCAATAGAAGAGTCTGCCAGGCTGCCAAGAGATCAATCACCTCGTAAAACAAACATTATGTCCCATTATTTTCTTATTACAGTTAATTAGATTTATAAAACACAAAAAGCTTTGAAAGTGAAAAACTTAGAAATGCTGTCAGAGCAGTTTAGGCCATGATTTCTCATTTGTGAAAGGGAAGGGATTTACTAAATCTATCGAGAAAAGAAAGGATTTTCATTTAAAAATTTTGCTGAACAGTGAATTCTTTTTTTAACTTAAAAACATGTTAGTGCAATGCTACCAACCCAAACAGTGCATGTTGTCTTAAGACTGTGATACCAGAATGTGAAGTGGACTGGAGATATAAAGAGAGAGTGATACAGTTAATACTGTCTAGAGCTAAATGCAAAAAAAATTACAGAAAAAAGGGAAAAGAAAAAAAAGCTATAGAGATCCTAGAAAATAATGTTAGTTTTCCTCCTACACTAAGATTTTAATAATGGAAGTTTTTTTCTTGTTTGTTTTTTTAATATAAAACAGTGGAGAGGGAGAAAGAAGTGTGCAGTTACGACTTGGGGACAACAAATAATGTCTCTCTTTTACAAAGCATCTGGGAAGTTAAATACACTAGATTCTGTGAAATTCAAATGGTAATAATGACAGTTTAAGCTCATGTACACTTACAGGTTGTGTATAAAGTGGTGGTACTGAACTGTGCAAATATATAGGCTGAATACTTACTTACCTTCATTATTCACATAGCCACTATTATCATAATAATTTTACATTTAATGCTTATGCATTTTATGTAGGAGGAGCTGAGACAGAGAACTATATGAATTGGTGAAAGTTATTCTCAGTGACTACTGTAAAGGGGTTAATTCAGTGTCTCTCAAGGCAAAAATCAGACAAAACTGCATGAGCTAATACCCCTGGGCACATTATCTGTTGTAACTCATTAAAAAACAGTGCATTGCTCTTACAGTACCTCTCCATGTAATCTCAAGGAAAAGCACAGGGGCAAGTGAGAAAGCTGGATGCTACTGGACAACAATACAAGAATCTCTGGACTTAGCACATTAACTCAATTTACCTTTTAGTTATTTTTATTTTTCCCTTTGGAATTGCTTTTTCCTCAGGAAGGCTGTGAGTTTGTTTTCAAGAATCTCATTCTGCATCTAAAAATTCCTATGCTTGTGCTTGATTTAGTTAAATAGAATTTAAAAATAAAATTGCTGTTGGGTAAGGTCATTTGAAGACATTGATATGCTCTCTAAAATCCCATTATAAAACTGTGGGTTTTTTTAATGATAAAGTTACTCTTGCTGAAAAGGATAGATGAATTCTATTAATTCACGATAATTCAAATCCCTCATAACTGATAATGAATCAAAGAAAATTGGCTGGTGACCAACATTAACCCTCCAAAACTTTTTGAAGATATTTCTGCAACCATCCAGGGATCAGTTCTGTATCTGGAAAGACAAACACATTACTGAGAGCAGGATACAGCCATATGAAAAACAAGGGATAATATATAATGAAAAATAATGAAAGAAAAAAACTACTGTAAGTTTTGAATGTTGGTAGCTATGATTATGTAAGTGGTTGACCCCCAAATTACAGAAAACATGCCACACTTCTACATAATAAACTGTGGTTGCTTGTCCTTGGGGAATCTTATTTTGTCAAATAAATGCAAGGTTTTTTCAACAACTGAAATGCAAAATATGTCCCTCCCAAGCATTAATTTAAAGGATTTGACATTTTCAAAGGGGAGGTTCACAAAGACTAATAACAAATGCAAGTTTCCAGGGAGCAGGGATATTGCCTACTCATGAAAAAACCCTAAGTTAGTACACACAAATTCATATTGTGGGGACAGATGGAACCCTTGGGAAGGAATGAAACTCAGTTACATGGCAGCTGATCCAAGTCTGCAATTTTTAAACGGAAGATAATCTGTTACATTATATTTGTCTGTCAAGACTGAGTCTACAGCAGACAAATGAATTGAATGTCTTCAACCTAAGCAAAAGGCAATTCCCCAAAAAAGGGAACGGGTAGTGGAAGGTTTCACTAAGTCTGGATTAGATAAATTTGCAGCAACAGAAGGCAGATGTTATCCACGGTTCTATTTCACATATATATTTTTTCCCTTCCATTCTCTTTTCTTCTTTCTGACAAATTTCACCTGTGTTACTATTAAAAATTTGAATTTCCTCTAATGTTTTAAATCCCATAAGTTCATCTTTTCATTATTCCTCACTGTGACCTGGAACTTCACATCTCTCTCAGAAAGTCTGAATCAGATTATGTCTGCATACCTAAAATTAATTGCGTTGGTGCCCACTTGAGATATATACCCATCAGTCAATATCTGATGTCCACTTTTCCAGGCTTCTGAGTACCAGCTATTACAAACATTTTCTGTGTTCTTTTCCTCTCAAAATACCATGCATTTCCTCTTGGTGAATCTTTCTCTGTCTTCTCCTCTACCACGTATGAATTTACCATCACCTCTGCCAATCCTTCTCTTCCATCCATGCCTCTCCCTCTGTAAGATTCACCATCATCTTGACATGTGCCAGGTTTGTCTTTGAAATGATAACAGTCCAATCCCTCTTTTCTTTAGTAAAGTCGGGGAGAAAAGCAGAATCCTAATTCTAAGTCACCCTTCAATCTTTTCAAAGCCTTAAAACTGTTGTTTCCAGGACAGCCACACTGGGACAGATGAATATAGCTCCTCTTTGGGCATGACACAGAGCTCTTCATTGAGAAACTGCATCTGCCTGCCAGATGCTGTGACTATTTTCCTCATATTGGGTTATTCTTACTTGTTCTTTGTCTTGAGACTGGATAACATTGGTATAAATGCATTAAATGGCTGTGGTGTCAGCAGTGAGGCTATTGCAGGCAGGCTGTCATGTTTGCTTCTTTAATCCACATTTAGAGAGACACTTTGAAAGTTTTTTTCGTAGCTACCTGGCAGCTCATATCCTAGTCTGATTTCCTTGTCTTCCTTGTCTTCTCTACCCCTTCTAAAATAAGCAGCTTGTTCAAATGCAGGCATTGTTCTTCCATCAGTTCCCCCTTTCTGAATTCTGAGCTTGATGAGTTTTCTCAGACACCTTGCTCAGGTCCTTCAAAACTGTCTCTTGTTTAAAATTCCTTTTCAGTTTTAACCTTTCTTTTGTCTCTCTATACAACAAACTTATACAATTTCCTTTGCATCTTCTTCCTTCAACAACCACAAGTCTTCTTATTATCTGTACAGTGTTGCCCATGCATATGCTTAATGGATGTATCAAGGAATTCCCTGTGGAAGCATCTACTGGGTTGCACTCCAATATGGTCTTTATTTTCCCAAAGATGTCACAAAGCATATGCTCTCAGAAATTCCTGTCAGTGCTCAAACACCTAATAGGACCATTGTTTTCATGATGAAATTGTTAACTTTCCTCTAGTTTAATATTGCCTTTCTTTACTTCAGTCCAGCAGTCGCATCCATTGTTTTATAGTTCTAAATCGCCAACTGCCCGCCTTTGGGTTGCCTCTTCGACACAAGTGTTTCTAGTTTCTTCACCATAAGTGTTTTTTTCAGAAGCAGTGGACTCAGAAAGGGAAAGGGAAGGGAGATTCTTTGCTGTGCAACATCTACCCAGGAAATATGTTCATTTCCATAAATCGCTTAAGCCTTTTGAGATTCACAGAGCTTCTGTTGCTTTTATTAAGATAAAATGACGTGTGATCTTGTGGTTCTTTACACAGAAACACTCTAAAATGCTAGGAAATTGTCAGTAGGCATTTTATAGAAAGCCCAGTCATTTTCAATTGGACACTGAATTGCACATTTAACCTTTGCAGCTATATAGAAAATGAGTATTTTGCTTCCTCCTAAAATCACTAGTCTAGCTACTGGAGGACATTACCATCTTTCTTCACATAATTCTTACGTTCATCAATTTATTTAGGTGCTAACTTCTCACACAATACAAACACGTTTCTCTGTCCATTCACCACTCTGTGTCTATACATAGAGATTATGTAAGAGGTTTCTGCATTTAATATTTCAGTTTGTTATTTAAAAAAAAAGATCAGCCACAAGATTTGTATCTGACTTCAATCCTTTTGAGCTTCTTAAAACTACAAAGTCAGTGAGATCTTGGGTTTGGTTCAACAGTGAAGCTCTGGTATAAATTCAGCTTCAGCTCTTTCTCATTGCCTTGTATTCATCATGGAAAGGGCAAGTTTTTCTTAATTCATAGCTGTAGTGGCTTCTGATAATATCTGGCTCTTTTGCTTTCTGATAGCTTTTTATTTAAATGTACAGAGAAGCAAACTCTAATGGCGTTTATATTTGAACATGAACTCATTTCTAGTCACAAATAATAGCAAGGTACATTGTTACAGTTTGAAAGAAGAGTCATGTAAGGGCTCTGATAGAAGTAGAGTTGCTGTATTGATGAATTATGAAAACTAGATCTTGATTTGACTCATGGGAAGCTAACCTTACATTTAAGTTGAGAAAAAGGGAGAAAGCCATCACAGAAAAAGAATAGCAAAAGATAAACCACTTTGATAAACGCTTAAGGGTTATTAGGAGACACCACATACCCAGCTTGAGGACTGTTTCTGACGAACAAGCTAGTGCCTGATATTGATAAAAATCAAGGAAGTCTGATTTGTCTGGAGTAGGAAATTCTTGTGAGAGAGTGACAAAGCAGGTAGAAGGAAAGCAAGGGACAAGAATGTTGTCCCGCACTATCATATGTGATCAGAGAACGTGGGCCTGTATTAACATTCATTTTTTTCTTAAATTTTATTTCTATTGATGAGATTAGGGAGTCTCTTTATTCCCCACTGGCCAGACTCTGAAGGGAAGTGGAACACATAACTTGGTTGAAACAGATTTTCAAGGCAAGTAAGGTGGATATCCTGTATTGTTATCCTGTAAGGATTAGGTAATTTGCTTATGAGCATGTTATTGCAATATGATATGAGTTCAGAGCATGCCAGCTGTTCCATGTTATTTCAGAATGCACATACGTTTAAGCTTGTGCAAATAGGAGGTATCTTAGCCATACAAGTAGGACTTCTAATCCCATCAGGAATGACCTAGACTAATGTGTTTATTTTATCACAGGGTCACCTATTTTTCTGACAATATTCTAAAAAATAGGACATCATGGAATTCCAGAGAGAAGTAAAAGGTACAAAATCAAAGCTCATGCACTCTAAGAGCCAATGCATAGAAGACAGGACAGAGGTTCTAGCTGGGTCCACAGCAAGGAAAAAATGGCCTTGGGGATCAAAGGAAGAGTGGCAGAAGGTGCAGCCTATATAAAGGCTGAGGATGACAACCTCTGCATTAGTCAGCTTCTTCATAGAGTGTTTGAGAACTCAGTGTATCTCAATCTGTTTCCATTTGCAAAATTTTCCGTTATTACTATTGTGGTATTTCTACTAGAAAACGAAAGCCTACTGAGAGCAATCCCATCTTTCCCTTAGTTAACTTCTTACAGACTCTGAGGAACAAGCATACTGTTGCTCTGGGATATCTCAGAGCAATCCATCCCAGATAGCTTTATCTATGTACAGCAAGTAAAGAGAAGCTACTTATTAACCTAAATGAAAAACTGATCTCATCACTGTACCGTAACTGAGAGTAAGGCAAAGGCATCTTTTTCCATACACAATTTTCCAAACCAAACAATGAATATGAGGCACCATATCAGCAAAGGGTTAGCAAAATTTAATTTGCTGTACATCAAATTACTCTGGCATCAAGCACTGTTGGCATGAACCAGTACTAAAATCGTGAGTACAGCTGTTCTATTACCTACATAAATAATCTTAAATATACACCACAGAAGTAAATGCCATTTCAGGTGCTGCTATTATCAATGGAAATACAGTCAGAAGAAAAGGATATAAAGCAAGCAGGTCTCTGCCCTTTCTGGATTTACCAGAGGTCCTGTTTAAAAAACCCACTGCTGCTTGTAATCTCGTGTGTGACATTTATGCTGACATTTGCTGGTGCCACAGCACTCTGACTGCAGTGCAGATGATGACTGACAGCAGCTTACTTCATTTTAGTTTACTCCTTCTCACCATCTGCATATATGATTTTCCCCTACTTTTTTGAGAGACAGCACTAGCAAATGCTAATGGCCCATTATGGCTAATGGCTCAAATACATATGTTCTGCAAAAACAGCATGTATTCAGTGAGGAGGAAACTAAACAGACCTCTTCACATGTGTGAAAAAACGTGATCTATCTACATTTATGTTGCTAGAGCAACTAAGCAAGAGTGCTAATGGGAGACTCCCAGAAAGTATACTGCAAATCTCAAGTAACAGTATTCCAGGCTGTTATGAACCAATTTGCCACTACAAGCAATCTGTAGAAATCTGAACTCTTTAGGAGATCATTTAAATTCTTTTTAATTTAAAATGTTGATGTACATGAATGAATTCAACAAGGAAGACAAGAACAGCTTTATAGAGTGATATCTTAGTGAATCTAACACAATTCTTAATCCTGGATTAAGTTTTTAATCTCCCTGCTCAGTATGTTCATTTATCTACAACATGATTACTAAAGGTAACAAAGCAAAATCAGAAGGATATATTGTAATGACAGCATAGAGAAAGGTTATGCACAGATAACCCACACTTAATCTTGTATTGAAGAGACAGTGGCTCCCTTCAGTTAGCACTAATGGATATGGATATAATGCATATACAATGGGCATAAATAATCTTTATTTACAGATGCCAATACATTTACTTCTCCCCAATAGAAGAAGTTCCTTCCTACTGATCAGACCTGTGTGTGAAAGAGACTGAGGTTCAAATCTCATCTTTCCTAACAGCAGTAGGCAGGTTTCTACATTCTCCCCCTCAAGGTAATGCTCCCAGTCATAAGGGAGCAGAAAACCACCCCTTCTGCCCTTTTCACAAACTTTCTGACTTAGTAGGCAAGGGAATACCTGCCAAAACAAGTGAACCAAGAAAAGAAGGCCAATTTTCAGATCCGAGATCTGTAATTCAGATCTGAGATTAGGGACACTGGAACTTGACTGCTTATGCACTGCAGGCATCGTCAGAAATTCAGGCACTATGAAAGTCTGACTGGTGAAAGTTTAGGTCCTACAGGAATTTACATTGCTTGAAGCTATGCAGAAGGGAAATTTATAAATTCCATAGCTGTGCACCTCCATATAGAAGTTACATACTTCAGCAGGAAACTCAGGTGTAGCTTTCAGCAAGCTATTTTAGTGATTATGTCTTCTCTAACGCTGCTTATGCATTTATGAAGAAGTCACATACACCTTTGGTACAATGATGGTATAACTTAAGTGGAAACCTTTCAATTTTCTGTGGGAATCTAACTCAAGAAATACTTTTTATATTTAGGTGACTATTTTGAAGAAGGTCTCTTTACCGCTAAGAAAGAAAACCGGAACAGTGACCAAACAAACAAAACATTCACATGCATTTATTTGTGTCTGCCTTGTATTTGTCTCTTAATCTTAGTTCAGGAGGTTTGAAACAAATCTATAGATATGATTCTGAAGGCCTTGAGGCACCCATATGACATGAAAAGAATGGCTGTACATGCCAGCATCTGCCTTACTGTAAACTTGACTGATGCATATATTTTACACGGCTTGTCTTCACAGGGATGTATTTTACTGTCAAACTTCTACTGGTATGCAAAAGGAATGTTGAGTCAGGCATATTAACAAAACAAAACCTAAGTTCATCATTCTTCTGTAAAGCTTTCCTCATTTAGGCACTCTGAGAAAAAAATATACTACTCTGAAACTTATCCAATAAATCACCGTCAAAGAAAGTGAGAATCATAACAGAAGTGAGCCACTAGTTGACATACTGAACTAATCACAGAATCACAGAATGGACCAGTTTGGAAGGGACCTAAAAGTTACCTATAATTCCTTTTAGTGTTTCTTTCAAATACAAAAAACAAACAAAACAAAAAACTAGAAAAAAGAGGAAACATTTTCTGTTCCATATGAATTGATAGGGATTGACAGGATGCAAATTTAAAAAGCTTCAAACAATTTAATCCAGTTTAGTGAAAAACCAAAAACAGACTTTAAGTAATTTTGACTAATGGAACGATGGAAGGAACCATAACTGCTCACAGATATTCTGTATCCAGGAAATGAAGCCAAATTGGCCAGCTAAACTGTTCATTTTGAGCTTTTCACTTAGTGTAAGTGTGTTCCGAATGAAAAGACAGGAAAGTTTTCAACATCTGAATCATATTCTCATGCCGAATTGATAGGAGCATTAATTTTTGCATTTAAATTAATGAAACCTTTCCGTTTGTATTTACCAAAACATGACACAGTTTTGACATTTGCTTCACTGAAACTTATTCTGGAACAAAGTCTTTCCTCAAAGAAACAATTCAATTTTCAAAATTGAATTAATTTCCAGGTTTTTTCTTTTTTCTTTTTTCTTTTTTTTTTGGTATTAAAAAAATAATTTAAAATGCATTCTTCTCTCATAATATGCTGCAATTAAGAATTATAAAAAAGTGCAATTGCTACATCAACCTAATAAAGCCAATGCAATAATTCCCTTATGTTTCAATAAAATTTGGTTTGGCTCTTTGACTGAAATAGCTCATTAGTTACCATGCTCCTGGTTTTCATTTCTAGATTGCTTAATGATAGGTAAGGTTACAGAGTTGAGTTAGTGGGTAAACTGGTCAACGATAAGGCATTTCTGACACTCCCACAGCAGCACAGCCAAGTATTTAAGCGTGTAAGTGCCACATTTCTCTACTGCGTCTGAATGCAAAAGGATGGGGGCCTGTTTCAAGGAAGTAGAGAACACACTACATTTCTGGGTAACCATGACAATGAGACAGCAGGAAGAAGAAATGTTTGCCCAAACAGCATCCAGTCACATAACCTCTGCATAACACTGCTCTGGTTAAACAATATGCCAAAGGGCTAAGAAGGGCTTACTTAGTGTACGTTGCACAGTAAATAAAATGCCCCAGCCTTAGGTGTAGACATGCAGGGGACTTTCTGTGTCTTAAATACACGTCTGTGAGATCACCTGGACTTGGCAAAGTTTGATCTGAGTGCATGAAATAATGCTGCGATATTTAGCAGTACTACCAATGTAAGATCACATTGCTACTAAAACCAATTATACTTTGTCCCATCTGAGTACGTTTCCCCAAAACTGCACTCTTGAGCTTGCTTGAGAAAGTACTGCAAAACAGCAAGTTAGCTAAACAAAGCAATAGTCATCTTGCTATTACAAAACATCCATAGGATATGCAAAGTTAGATGGCACTTTATAGATGCTTTACAGAAAAGCCATATTTGTGCTGTGGCTCTTGCTCTATACACCTAGAATCTCACATTTCTCTTCTGCTTTAAAATTGTACTTGCTCTGCCACCTGAGTCTTGGGATGGGGGTGAGTATGGCACCTGCACAGTGAGACTGTGTCCCTGTGTACAATACAGTACAGGCTGCATTGCTCTGGGGCACAGGAGGACCTCAGGGGGCACAGTTTCTTTGTTAAATCCATGAGGAAGTGATGAAACAGAGAACTCTGATGCCACATGGTCTTGCATTTTATGTGTTGCCAGAAGCCTGTGGTCCTTCCCCTTGACCTAATTCACATCTTATAGTACCTCCAAAGCAAACTCTTTATTCTTTGATCCAGTTCAGAAGCTGAACTTGAACAATCTCCAGAAAACAGTTTGACTTCACTCCTCTTGAACCCCTCAAGTTTTTCAGAAATGAATCTCCTGCTTTATCTGCTATATATAGGTTGTATTTAATATAATTAAAATGCTAAAGTGATGAATCTTCTCACTGAGGGCAAATTATAGCTGAATGCGTGAGAAGGTACTCAGCAGGAAAGAAGTACAGAAACCAACAAGCAGGGGAGCTACAGACTAGGGAATCCCAAGATGCACAAGGTAGGAGATATTAAAAAGTGGGTAGGAGGCAATGAGCAGCAAGCATCATGGGCCACTATGTCTTTTAATCCTCTGTCTCCTTTTCTGTTTGTATTAGCTGACTTCTGTAGATGACTCAGTAGGCATGCATGGAAAAGAACTACATTGCTTTGGCATGCACAGCACAAAACCAACTCAGAATCAAGCTGGGGTCACTAGACTACAATGGCAGGAGAAATTAAATAGCGTGAGTTAGAGGGAGGATGTGGAGTTGTTTTTGTTTGGCATGTGTCTGTTTTCCTAACTGACAAAGGCCTGCATGGTTTGGCTTATTTAGAGATATAGCTAACAGCTGTTAGGAAGACTGAAGGGAAAAAATATCTTTTTTCATTCTGTGTCAACCCAGCTGAGAAAAGACTTGCGTTTGAAACTAACTTTTAAGAAGAACAGCAAAATGTTGATGAATCTGTACCTCAGTCACCACTCACACAACTGAAGGCCCCTCTAACTAGGCCACAGAGGTCTGTTCTTATCACCTTTGCTCTTATTTCACTGCAAGACCATGTAAGTTATGTGGGAGTACAAGGGAGAAAGAATCAGAGATAAAGGTTTTCAAGCTCTCCTCTTCATCTCCCAGAAAGTTAAACAGTAGTCCTCTTACAGGTTATGCAGCTACCTGTATGTATTCCACATTAAGTCTTCATTCACAACGATTTTTCTTTCTATTTTATTGACATTGATAAAGACCAGACTGCACATGCATTAACTAAGAAGTCTGATTCTTTGAACTCCCATTTCCCATTGAGTCTGTGAAAGAGATCAATGTGCAAAGACCCTGAAGATAGATTCTTTGCATTACTCAGAACTTGCTTCCCTGCAGCCTCCTTCTCTGTTATATTCAGGAAGAGCCAGGAGAAATATCAGAACTTCAGTCCTGACTCAGTTTTGTATTCTGTACTTTGAATCCATCCCAGCTCTTATGATAAAACTATAGAATATAAAATATGCTATTGCAAACAAAATGTGGACCAATTAGTAATATTTAAAGAGTTATACACTCTTTGAAAAAAATAGCCTTTTTTGTGTATGTTTGTCTTTATTCCACACTAAATTGTTACTGAACTTTCACACAACTAAACAAAATATCTGTCAAAATTGTGAAAAGCAAACTCTTTATCAATATTTATTTCATAAGTTTAAAAATTAGAACTGTTGTTTAGTTTACCTGACTCCCTAGTTAAACAAACAAGGAAGGAAAGAAGGAAAGTAGCAACAGATTTCCATAAAATACCAGCATGGTAAAAGAACACTATTGAAGAAATCAATTACTCATGAGCTAGAACTACAAATTGCATTATGCCCCCCTTGGAGTACTCAACATTTCAGACATTTCTATGAGTCTTATTTAAGCCTCAGCAACTTCATAATTTCAGCAAATACATAACTTCAAATAGTAGCTGTACTATATCAAATGCCATAGGGAGGAAGATGCCAAAATGGATGAAAAATCACAGTCTTCCCAATAAAGATATTATTTTTGGTCAACATTATTTGCTAAATATAACCTAAACTTATTAATCATTTTGTCAAACCACAACTGCATTTTTTTTTTTTATTAATACAGTAATCAACCCTCCAGGTTCTCTCAGCTTTTCTTACATGTCCTTCATCTTTCTGTTCTTGTAATAGATAAAAAGCCTATATCTTATGTTTAAAAACATAGCCTCTCTTTAGAACCATGCCTCTACTAAAAACCTCAGTTGGAGATGCTCTGACATTCGGTAGACTTGGAAACCCTGCCCAGGGAAGACAGGATCTGACAGCTGTGTGATCCCTGAAGGTGCTTCATTAGGCATTCAATAGATAATCCATTTCTCTTACCACACAGCTGTAATTGTCAAAGATAGATCAATGAACAGCAAATAATAAGAAACAGTAGTCCAATCAAATCTAAGAGAGTGAAGAGAAAAATCAAAAATTTTAATTTGAGAAGTTCATTCTATTGTTTTCAATAGAATTCACAGGAAAATGTGTGAACACTGAACTTCCCCACCCCAGACTATTCCAGGCTCTACCTATAAGCAAGAGGAATAAAGAAGGTATCTCTGTTACTCTGCCAGAACATTCACTTCTGTGTTCAGAACATACACATCTCAGAAAGCAGACTTGACTAAGGGCTGCCTGAAGTAGCTTCCCTGGTCAGTTTAAGTATATGATTCTTAGTGCACAGATTTAAGTGGGAAGTTGCTTTGGCTTCAGGGAAGCAAAATCTAGCCCAGAAATCTCATGGTGTAATACATTAGAAAAATAATATTAATTTCAATTAAATGCAAACCATATATTTTACTATTTTTTGATTGCCCAAAATGTCAATGAAGGTTAAAAAAAATAACCTGGTTGGTTTGTTCAACCATGTGAGTGAATTTCAACTTGTTGTTTAAGTAAAAGGATATCTGCAACATCATAAAAATACAGATTCTGTTTCTCATATTTTCTTCTCATAAAAAATGGAAAATGGAGAAAAATGTGAAAGCGCTTAGGGCTACGGTATTTGGTTTGAGGATCAGTTGAACATTTTATTTTGTCTGTAGCGCTAATTATAGATTTGATTATTATATAAATATTGTTTCATGTTAGCTCTATGGCCAGACTTCTAAATTTAGAATTCACCTTTTTTTTTCATGATGTACTTTCAGTAATAAACATTATGATCAAGTCTAGGTGTATGTTACAGTACTAAAATGCCTCCTTTTTAAGCACTCGGTGGAGTCACTGTTACTGTTCTACTATGGCTTAGCTAGTCTGCCTGTAAAAATGAAGGTTTATTTTCATGTGGTTTGAACTAGAACGACCAATTTTTGATGTGTGCTCACCCATAACCATTAAAATTGTATGCAATGGCAGTTTAAATGTTTTATTTTCAAATAAACAGGCAAATGGACTGTTATTTCTATAAATAAGCATACTAACAGAATCATGCCCAAGTTTTTAGCCTGGAGCAAGAGGAAACCACACATTTTCTGTTTATTTTTGTGGGTTTTACTATTTTAAGTTACATGAGGCCCTGAACTAAAGATATTCTGACATTTCTGGTTACTCTGAAGAAAAAAAAACCCAATAGTTTCTTAGCAAGTTAGGTCAGCTTATTCTTGCCGCTGAGTGACAAGAAAGTATTTTCTGCCACAACAATATATGCAATGTCCTCCTGGATGTCCCTAGTCTCTTCTAAAGGAGCTCAAAAGAAATATGTAGGAAAATAGGAAAAGGGTTGATGAGGGGCCTAGACCTGCAAGTATGTATCCAAAACTACTAACATGCCTAGTGCCACTAAGCATGATCCTGCAGGAGTATTTGAGAACTGTCCCTGTCTCTTTAACTGAGAACAGATGTTGAGAATGGTATCAGATGGTCTTTTCTGTTCTCCTTTCCCATGTCCTCAGTTTTAATGCATTCATGAAGGATAAAATACCAAGGTTCTTATGCTGTCTTTGGAACAGTAAATGCCAAGCATGAGCTGAAAATCTTTGACTGTGCACTAATAAATGCTGCTTTGGTTTTCCTTAACAGCTAGCTACTTCTAATGTTTCGAAGGGCCAGAAATGGTCAACTATTTGTTTGATTCTTTTTTCTACCTCTGCAGCTTTTGCTTAGCCTTAATTGGTGATCAACAGTTGACAAAGATTTGGTTGAGATTTTTAACCTCAATTTTGAATAGAAAAATTCAGGCAGCATCGCGGGATTGAATCTTTAGAAGTGTATCAGACTATCTTTTGCAACTGAATGTTTCTGTAGCCCGGAGTTACTCATCTAAATCTCTGGCCAGTTAAAAACAATTTGACCTCTGTACCTCATTTCTTTGTGGTAATAAAATCCTCTAATAAAAAGAGAGAAAAATGACTGAAGTAGGTAAATGCAGAAGAATTAAGGATGAGGAAACCTAATGAACTCAACTGCAATCACTATGCCAGTAACTGCCTTAACTTAAAAGTATTGATTAAATATCTGAATATTTACATCTTGTACCGAAACCGCTGAAGGCAAATGATGCATTGCAAAGCAAACAGAAGCTGACCTTTGCACGTTTTCCCATCAGGCTGCAGGGTAAATCCAACTGGGCAACTGCATCGTACCCCTGTCGCGGTATCCTTGCAAGTCCGATCACAGCCTCCATTATTGACAGCACATGTTTCTGCAGAATGAAAGAGAAAAAGAGAGAGAGAGAGGGGGGAGAAAGGGAGTGTAATGAAATGTTCTGGGGGAGGGGAGAGGCACCAATTCTTTGGGGCAATATTACAATATCATGAAAGCAGTCTAAGTTATAAGCAAGCCAACTCAAGCAAGCTCTCAAGGTCATCAGGGCCCACATACATGTTTTGACTGGTAAATCATTTCCACAAGTCACAATTTCTTTCTCCCTCCAAACTGGTGTTTTTATTTATTATATTTAGTTTGTGCTTTTGAACTGTCTTAGGCGATAGGATGGGTTATTACATATGAAACAAGTTTAAGGAAAAAAAAAGTGATTGCCTTTAAAAGCAGAACCAAACATTCAGTCTGTTTCATATCAGTCAATGTCTAGCCAAGGCTTTTTAAGGTTCATTTTTTTAAAGGATGTTGTAGGCATAATGAACTTTAAAAAGCAGTAGAAAGCAAAGCAGAGTGCTAGACACGGAATCGAGACTTTTAAATCCTTAGTTAAGAAAGAGTTAATGGAAAATGAACTACATATATCACTTTGACAAGAATCTACATGCCCAATCTGTTCTTACTGAACTACAAGCAAAAGGCATCTGGGTTTTGTCCACTTAAAGCTTTTTGCAAATTGAAAGGAGTTTGGAGTGGGTGGGAGGGCATAATTGAGGTCACTGAACCCATTCCAAGCTGTGTCATTGAAATTTCCCAGTGCTTGTAGTATGTAGAAGGGTGGCTGGGCAAACACAGGCAAGGGAAAACTGCAGTACTTTTACAACAGTGGGCAATGGCTATTAGGTACCACCACATTAAAAAAAAAAAAAAATCTTCATCACCAAAAGAAAAAAAAAGAAAAAAAAAGGGAAGAACCCTCCCTCGATGCCATTATTTTCTGTGACTTGTGTGAGCACATGCGTAAACCTTACACATACATACACATGCATACCCACACACACACCCATAAAATAGATAAAAGGCAAGTGAAACAATTAACTTTGCTTTGATCCAGAGAACAGGCTGGATGCAAGGAGGCCAATTTAGCACGTCAGTTTGAACTCTGAATTTATCTGAAAAGTATTTACTTCAGAGAGTAAGCCCTTTTAATAGTATCTTTTTCAGTTATTCTGGCTTTGATTAAATTAAAATAGTCTCCCTGCTCCCCCCAAGATGCCATTATTCTTCACAGTTCACCTCATTTTGGCTTTCCCTGAAGAGGCTTTGTCACTACTTACTCAGATTTACAGACTCTTATTGCTGAATATTCACAGCCTGTGTCACAATTGTACTCTGTAGACAGGGTCTCACAATACGCTATGGGATATGCTAATAAGGAACTGCCTTAGAACAGTAGGTTGATCAAAAATTATTTACACAGAACAGAAAAGGCTTTATCTTTAAACTGACTGGTACTAAAGCATTTTTATTTTAAAGTAACCTCTGCTAATACCCTCAAGGTATACTGTCCCTTTGGGGGGACTTCCCTGCTTCTAAGTAAAACAAAAATAAATTTGTTTTTAATTTTGAACAAGCAAAGATATATGTATTAGTTTTGGAGTAAGCTGCTGGCACTGATGACCCAAGCTTAAATCGAGGGGTAAGGGGCACACATGCATTAACAGTATGGGACAAAACTTTGCTATCCATATACATTCATTCACACTGTGCTAGATACCATATATGCTATAGAATAACATCATGTTGAAAAAAAATAACCAGTATACAAATGAATTTGCACACAGCTACCAGAAAGCACAGTTAGTAAGTGGATTGCCATGTTTTTGCAACAGCTTTCTAAAGATGGAGCTGAGTCTGTACATCTTTATTTTCAGGCAGAGTCCTTGCTTACCTGTGTTCTCCAACAAAATGAATGGGCCATTTTGCATGAGCACAGACCATTTATGTAGGACTTGCAGGACCTGAACCTACCTGCTTCGATTTCGATTTTCACTTACTTCCCTTGGAAGTACTATTTAATAGCTTTAGATGCTGATATTACCCTATGGAGAATTTTTTGTAAAAATGAAGAAATTTCCATTTGTGTATGAATGTATGTATGTGTCCTCATATGCCAAAGGAAGAAGTTTCAGATCATTTAGAAGTGTTTTTTTTTTTTTTTTCTCCCTGGGTACAGTTTAATGGTAGAATGACTAACCAGGAGTAAAGATTTAAAGAGTTAAGGTTAAAACCAGGCAAAAGTGCTAAAGATGTACGTTTGGCATGGCACTGCAAACAGTAGTAAATCTTACATTAGCAGATTAGCTTTGGCATATGAAGAGTCCTTTATTGCAGTTTATCACTAAGAGATGAACACGAGTAGCAATACTTCTGCTTTCTGGATGACATCCAGTGAAAATGAATCGACACAACAATTTTTTTCCCCATGGCATGGATGACTGGATCTATAGGGTAAGGGTCATCCAGTGAACAAGAGTTATTTCTATGTATGAATAGAGGGAATCAAGCCAGCTTTTCTTATTTTCACATAGTAAAACAAACCAAAAAGGATAAATACCCTTCAGCTTTCCTGGTGACTCTGACTTTAATATGTGATGAACTCTAACAGAATGAAGATCCAAGTGAGCAAGAGGACTTTTGACAGTACCTACTAACATTTTGAAGAATCAAAGAAATGTGCCGATGAAATTCCTTAAACTCAAGGTCATGAGAAAAAAAATGGTAAAAGAAAGCAAATGTGAATAGCAGAATGTGGGAAAGAGGTATTACAAACTACATCAAGTAGAAGTGCTGAGGCCTATATACAACATAAACCGAAGCACGTCACCACTTGTATTTCTGTTAGAAATGACTTCAACCTATTCTTCTCACCCCTGTCAAACTTTAGTACGTATCTGAAATGCAAATACAAGTTTCAGAGCAGAAGCAAATGTCGTATTTCCAAGCTATCATGCTAGAGATGCTACACTTATACAGAAGGGAAAGAAGAGATGTTCAAAATTAGGATTAGATTCACAATGATATTCATCATACAGGTCACTGTTTTTCCAGTTTTTGTGATGTTTTTTCTTATGATGAAGGAGCAGCAAAGAAGTGGAAGACAAAACTGTGATATTACGTCTCCTTCTGAATTGTGATAAAGCTCATCATTTGTAACTATTAACCTTAACTAGAATTTTAAATCCTGCTCATATCCTTACTGAATTCCCACCAGAAAATGCAGACAGAAACAGGGGTCTAAATAAAAGGAAATCTATTTACAAATATTAAAGCATTGTGGGACAGCATATATTATATTTTCCACTGTCTGCTCTTTGTAATGAAACAGACTTATATATCTGCTCCCTGGATTGATAAACAAGAAGAAATCAAATTAATTACCAACATAATATAACTATGTTTTACTACATCATAATATTTGTTGCTTCAACAACAGTCAACAACACTACTGGATATGTGTTGTTTCTAAACATCCTAATACACCAAATATTCTATTAAAAAGTACAAGCTTGCATTGTCAGTCCTCCAGCACTGGATTAAGGGTGTTTACTAAGTTAGCAGTTGAAGTTACATGGGTATTCAGTACTTTAATGTGTCACAGTGCCTGCAAGGATTTAGCAGAGAGAGATGAGGGGCGGGCTCTAGTTCTGCATCTTTTGAACTAAAGCAGAATCTTTACCAGGAGGTCAGAGAGCCTGGTCACTTCCTTCAAAACAGATCTAACATCAGGCAGTACTTACTTGGCTTTGAATGCTATAAAATTCCTGGAACTGAATACATTTATCATGATTCAGGAGCATTTCCGATAACCTCCATTTCATTTTGTATGAAATATGTAAAATGCAAGCACTCAAAATGTAAGCCTCTACTCAAATCTGGTTTTTAGAAGTCATCAATTATTTCATAAAGTCATTCAAAATCTCACTTCAATCTTTTTATTTTCATTTTATCTTTACAGTCAAAAGAACATAATGTGATTTCAAGAGCATTACTGAAAAGTGGACAAATCTAGACTTTTAAAATTCAGATGAGTTTCATCTAAAATTCAAAACAAGATTTAGAAACTGAGATACGGTGCAAAAAAAAATAAATCCACATATATTTGTGGTCCAGAAGGTAGATATCTGAAGATTATAAAGTAATATATGTCACTGTGAGGTCACTCTATAGAATCTTTTATAAGTCATTAGGTATGGTTCCTGATAACTGATAGACAACTTAAGAAGGGCAAGTGAGAGGCTCTGGGAAACTTCAGACCAGTGAGCCTCACATCAAAAATCATAATGGAAGCCACTTCCAAGCACATGAAGGACAAGAAGAAGATTTGAGAATATGTAAAAATCAGCTTACTAAGGGCAAACCATGCCTGGCTAACAGGATCACTTTATACAATGACATGAGTTGCTCTGTGAATAAAGGCAGAGATGTGGATGCTGTTCATCTTAAATTTAGCAAGTGCTTTGGCATGATTTTCTGTAATATTCTTATGATCACAGCGAGCAAAAAGAGCATGGTTAAGTAGATAATATGGTGAGTGGGTCAGATCATGGGGACTGTGGAAGCAACAAATTTAAGCTGGAATTTCTACTTAATATAAAGAAAAAAATGTTCACAAGGAGAATGGTCAAACATAAGAACAGGTACCCAGGAAGGCTGTGAAATTTCTGTCCTTGGAGATATCCAAAACTCAGCTGTACATGGCCATGAACAACTGGGTGCAGTTAGTTTTTCCTTGATCAGATCAGATCAGATGATCTACAGAACTCCCTTCCAACTTACATGAATCTATAGTTCAAGAAGACTGATTCACCTATTCTATAGAGAATAGACTCAGTTTCGCTTTTACTTCACGTTATTTATTTCTGATAAAGAATGCTGGAAGAGAAGAAGGATAAGGGCAGGACCATGAACACAGCAAGCATCGTGTCAAATTCAAGAGCAGAATACGTCTGCACAGTATCAAGCACTTCTTTCTTTGGAATCTGCTATTTGTGTATTTCCAATAAGAAATGCTTAAGTTCTGAAATCTGGAACATAAAAGTCTAATTTTTTATGTTTCCCATAAGCTGCTGTGTCACCTTTGTCAAATTACTTGGTGCTTACATGAAATTTTGTGATATATTAGTCTCTTTGTGTAAAACAGAGATGATATTTCTTATATCTTTTGAAATTCATTAGCACACATGATCGAGAAACATTAAACACCATTGTTTTTATCACTACAGATACTACAGAAATTACTACAAGTAGTACCAAAACTAAGAGTCTCAACACTACCCAATTTTACTTTTTGCCCTGACAATATAATATTCCTCCTCAAATGTAACACTTTGCCGAAAAAAAAAATTCTTAATAGAATTTCTTCTTTTTAATCCACTCTGAGAGTGCTTTAAATTAGTACAATATGCAACATTGATTCATATAAGAATGATACTTTAACAGATGAAGATGTTTCTGTTTTGTCCTAAACATGGTCCATCATTTTGAATTGGCTCAAATTATAATCTACATAAAAAAAAATTAGTCCTATAAGCTTTGGAATGTGGGCACACACACATATATGCAAAACAGTCAACCTGCCAAAGCAGCGCGAGGAAAAATTGCTTATGATAACATACGATTTTAAAAGTTTCTCTTACAAGACAAAAAGGTTTAAAAAAACAACGATGCTGTACATGGCTAAAAGGAATGAAGTGGACAAGTAACAGTGTCATTGCTCCATTTGTTTTTGAGACCTAAAAGGTTGGGTGGCACATAAGCGGCGGGCAAGTAAGAAGGTAACTGATGAACACAAATCCCAGAAAGAACTACACTGTAATCCTGCTCCTCCCACAAGAAGGATGAGCCAGCTGGTAGTCACAAAGAACTCTCAGAATAAGATGTTGACTACAACTTGGGTGTGTCCTATTACTGCCTAAAAGCAGAAGTGCTATTTTGAAGACACTGTGCATTGTGCAGGCTACCAAGACACCAGGCGATGCATGAAGGTCGCCCCAAAAATAGTGCCTCATATTTATTTCCATGGAAACAACAACAGATACATAAAACACTAATATATACAAATAACACTATTTGATAGAGCAAATTCTCTGCTACAAAAAAATCTATTTTTCAACACAGTCACCACTTTTAGCTATGCATCTTCGCCAAAAATAAACAAGAGCTTTCATTCTGTGCTCATAAACAACTGCACCAGCAGAGGTAACCCACTGTTGCTGTCATCTCTACAAACATTCAGCAAGTGTCAATTTATGTCAATGGGTGTCATTTGTTCTGCATGGAAGAATTCAGTGACACACCTTTGCTTCACACTGCACTTCCATGTCAGATGCCATTTTGTCACACTGATCCTCCACTGCCATCAGTCGTATGGCAGCAAAATGTAATGAAAATTGGTTGGAAGGTTCAGCCTCTACTGTCATATCACCAATATCCAGCTCCCATGCCATGGGACAACACAATAAAATAGAAGGCATTAGTTTCAGAGCAACCTTTGTAGAAAACTTCTTCAGTGTAGACCAGTGCAGGTCTACACAGTAACAAGAACAAGACATGACAGAGAAATGCGGTGTGGATTTCTACATGGAGGAGGATGAACTTAATTGCATGATATGCCCAGAGTGTATTAAAAGGATAAAAATGTGCTACTGATCAGTTCCCTTTCTCTAATCAATATGCAGCTCTTTCCCAAAGAGCCTGTCTTCCACAAGGCATGAAAAGAAGAGCAAACCTCTAGCAACAAGGTGTTTCCTTTGGACGGAGAAGTGGTTCTCTGATCTTTTCAGTTACCCAGAACAGCAGCTTGCAGTCAGCAGGATCTAAAAAGCCCTGTTTTCAACTTCTTGATTACAAAACAATGACTGGAAAGGGCAGTGAACAACTAAATGGAAAGGCTGTTCTCAACAATGTGTGTATGAACATGCAAAGTTACTCAACAGAAGGGCAAAAGTAGCAGTAGTGAAAACAAATCGTGTATAGTCTGTACCAGAGACAGAACCAGGACATCCAACCCAAACTGGCCAAAGGGCAGAAATATCCAGAAATATCCTTTACTATGTGGTGTTATGCTGAACAACAGAACGAAGGGAGCTGGCCAGGAAGGTTAGCTGCTGCTCAGTGACTGGCTGAGCATCAGTCAGTAGGTGGTGAGCAATTGCATTATGCTTCCCCCCCCCCCCCCCCCCCCTTTTCTTTTTTTTTTTAATTTTATTTTATTTTCTTCCCTTATTAAACTGCCCTTATCTCAACCCATGAGTTCTTGCACTCACACCTATTTTTGATTCTTTCCCACATCCCAGTGTGGGAGAGTGTGTGAATATTTGTGCAGTGCTGAGCTGCCTGCTGGTTAAGGCACCACAAGAACATACCCTCTTTTCTCATTAGTTAGTAATTAGTAACTAGTTTAAAGATAATTGCTCCCCATTTGGAGAGATGGGTTTGTGCTGATTCTCAAATTTGAAAGACTACTGAGGTGTACAGTGTCTGAAAACATAAATCTGGGTAATGTCTGACTTTAAGACAGATAAGGGATAAGAAGAAACGGCATTCCTTCAAAACAAAGAATTTTTTCTAAGTTCACCAAATTTCTGTAAACTGTTGAGGCTGAAACAGTAAGCAGTAACTACAGCTGAAAGGAGGACATGAAGGGATATATTTTCCCTACCTAGTTCTCGCGAAATGATAACACTGACCATAGTGTAAGTCAAAGCAGTTCATTGCCCTTCACTTGGAATTCGCTTGTGGTAGCCACTGGGTCAGCAGAAATAGACTGCTCAGGCTATGCTCCCAAAACGTGTACCACGTTACAGAATATTATTTTGAGTCATTGTTTATGTCAGCCAAAAAGCAACTCACATGGAGCAGTCCGGAACTCTGAACTTCAAGTAGGTTACCCAGCTTTGTCTGGGCTAATTGCCCAGAGTAATAATACTCAGAATAAGTGAGTAATAATATTCAGAACATAATTGTATCTAGCTCTACACTTGGACTGAATATTGCACAAGACTTGAACACAGTATCTTAAAACTCAGAGTTACTGTCTTAAATTCAGGATTCAGGCATATAAACAAGTTATTCTCAATATGACTGAAAGCTAAAGACCACAAGCAGGTTGGTAGATTTAGGTACTCCGTTTTTTAGCCAGTCCAGGAAGTGGTATATGGATTACCTTGAATAGATTTTTCTTAATGAGATGTCTGTGAATTAATATTGCCTAGTGGAGAGACAAACAGGGCTAACCCACTGGCAATTTGTTCCTCAGCAGCACCCTGACTAAAGCTGTTCTAAACTTCTCCTGTGATAACACGCTTATTTATCCTAAAGCACATAAATACAAGTTGATTTGTCCTCATTGAATCCATAGTGAAACACAAACTGACTCCCTAAGCCGTGTGTACAAGATTGGACAACTTGTATATTTGAACAAGTGAGGAAAGATGAAAGATACCTTTTCAAGAAAGCAAATTAGTAATTTTTATAGTCTGGCAATCAGTAAGAATGAATATTGAAAAGCTTAAAAATGCCCATCAATGTTCATCAGATAGGTAGTTAATGTACAAATTGGCATCCTTATCTCATTTGCTTTATGTCCTGCACCGATTCCCCATAGATTTTGTAGTTTGTCTCGGCAGAAATGAAATTGCAGGATCAGTTCTAGACAGAGAATGCAGAATGTCAGTTAGTACTGCCTTATATTTTAGACAAATTTATTTTTAAATCGAAATCTCAAAGACCAGGAATTGGATGATTTTTTAAGAAGGAAAAAAAATACATGCTTACAATCTTTTTATTTTGAGAAGGTCTAATCACTCAGCTGAATGGAACTGGCTCCCTCACTTTCAAAAACACTAAATTCATTCAATCGAAAACAAAAAAGTATGTGAAATCAAATGAGCCCTTAACTATAAGGTAAAATGTGTTACCTCCTTTCACATTGAAAAAAGCCTGATTAAGAGGTAGCCAATATGCTCATATCTTATCTTTTCTCTCCACACTGATATCACAGCATAATCTCTACCAAGTATGTGAATTCCACGTAGACTGAATTTTTGTTTAGCACACTCCTCCACTTAACAATTATATTACATAGAGGAATCTTATGGAATCAGTTTTATGACTAATGGCATCAGTGGTATATGCAGGTGGTATATGCATGGCCATACCTAACAAATGCTATTCAGCTAAATAAAAAAACACTCAAAATCCCACTCAAATTCCAACCAAAAGTACACAAATTCTTTAAATCTGAAACTTGGAAGACAATAAAGCTTAACTTAGGATAGGCAGTTTTGGAGGAAAATGTGCTGTTGACTAAGTTGAGCTTACTTTTAATGCAAGGGTATACATGGTTTGGCTAAGAAGGAAACGAAACAGAGGATATATGCTGCCCCCCATAAAAGGAATTTTATTGCAAGTGGCAGTATGTGAGGTACATGACATGAGATCAGGATAGGAGAGACCCAAAGAACAACAAGCACAAGGAGAAACTTAAACATACAACTTGAAATAACTGAATTTTCAATTAAGTCAGAACTACGTTATTCTCATGCAAATTATGCTCTGTGATGCTGAAAGGGTAGAGAAAAAGCATTCAGAAGAGCATAATGAAAGAAACAAATAGCTGTGAATAGAAAGAAGTAGAAACTGAAAGAGCTTCATAATCAGGGAATGAAAAAGGTGAGACAGAAAGGGTAACTTGCAGGATGTGGAATTCTTCACTCCGTTATGCTTGTCTCCTCATTTCCTTGCAATTTCATGATTGGTAGAATTTTATTTGCATGAAAATAAGATGAGAATTCTGCACTACCACATTCTGAATGTGTGAAGAAATGACGAGGTGAATCTCACAGTGAATCACAAATCCTGCGGTTCTCATTTCAGAAAACTTCTATTCATCTAATCAGGGGAACAGTACAAATATAAGAATTGTCACTTGACAGATCGCATCAGGTATTTTATGAACACTGGATGGGTCCATTCTGGCCACTTAAAAACAGCACTATTAATTTTGTTTGTGCTGTCTTTTCTAAACAGAGAAACTGCATTTAAGAAAAACTGAAATACTCTGAACACTGATAGAGGGCATTATGTCTTGACCTTGGGCAAATCCTTTCATTTAAAATGGAAAAGCAAAACAATGGAAGGTATTGGAAGGAATTCTGGATAAGGTCTGAGACTTTATCATCAGCAAAGAAATGACAGGGAAAAAAAAAAGGATTTTTACAGGAATGAGCGCACCATTCACAAACTCAGTGAATAAAAGTGACGATAACTCAGGATGAAAGGATCTGCCCTTGGGAGAGAGAGAATGCATGAATAACCTCGGTGATTCCTTTCCCTATTTTCTGTGATTTCATACAGCAAAAGAGAACTGACAGAAAGAGTTAAAAGTGGGGTCTTGGTTTCACTGTTTGTAACTGAGTTAGAGGTCCTTCTGGCAATATGCCTGTCAATAATATGTTTTAAATGCTTTATTGATTAAAGCACAAGGTTGGGATGCATACAGAGCAGCATATTTGGCCTTCTGACAGATGCTCTCTGATAGCAAGCATTTCTAAATCAGATAAATGCCACTCAGAGAAATAAAGACATATTTTAAGTAATTTGAAAGAGCCTTGGGAGGCAATACAACAAAGGTAGAAACTAAAGTACATCCTGAAAAGGTGTTTCTGCTTTAAAGTAATGCTTGGTAGGCTGTAACTAAGTCAGAAGTTAATTGCTTTGAAAGAACAGTTGAAAATAAACATTTGTTTGCCCTTCTTCCTGCTCTTCCAGTACAGAATAGAATCATCTGGAAAGTATTATTCTGAAAGAGGATCAAAAATCAAGAATCAAGACTATAAAATTCTTTACTTCCCTTTGGAACCAAACAATCTAAGACTTTCAGAAATTTCCTAATGGAAAACCAGAGTTCATGTTTATTCCGATAGCTCAGTATTTGGTGTGTTACAAAGTCTGTTTGAAACCCTGTTCTCATTTCCTATTATCTTCTGTTTACTGAAATGGAAGAATACCGTGCTCTTATCAAGCTATCAGTTATTAATAATGGCTCCAAAAATAGAGCAACTCCACTTTACAGCCCAATTGCATACCTTGAAAATGAGTGGTAAATCACCATGAAAGGGTGTTCAGTATCAATTTCTTACAGTCCAAACAAATGTTCTAACCAGAACTGCGTGCACTTTGTCTACCTATCTCTGAAGATCATTCCAGGCTAAGGCAATATAAAAAACACATTTTTCACATAAAACTCGATTTTAAGAAAAAAGAAAGACTTTTGCCAGAAAATGTTTATCATATGCAAGATGTTTTTAGGTAAAGAAAGTGTGGCTTCAACAAGTTCTAAAGTTTTGCAATATTCCTTCCTGCACCATAAAGAAGCTAAATTTGGCTCTTTCACAGAATCTTGAAATCCAGAAAATTATGGACTTCCATATAAATCACACAATCATTGTGTGTTATACTCATCAAATAATTCAAGACACTGAAGAAATTATTCACAGTGAACCATCAGAGAAGAGGTCTTTGGATGACTGAAAAAATGACCAGTGAAGGTTTCCATACTGGTATGATGATATTTTATATCTGGCAGGAGAAAAATTGCTTTAATAATGAGACTCTAGTAGTCCCAGTTAACTTTGCTGATTCTGTTTCCCTGTAGTCAAGATAGAGTTGTACGTCTGCATTGGCAGGAAAACAGTGATTCAAAGTGATTAAGTCCTGACATTCCTAATAAAATGCCAGGCAGGAAGCAACGGCTTGGGTCAGGTAAGTGTAACAGACTAGAAAGTCCGTACGACTTTACAAAACAAAAGCCATAATGGCTACTTTCTGTTCTACCACGCTTATAGTCTTCAGTAGAAGAGACTATATATAACACTCAAAACGGCAATGTGTCATAGAGAGAGGCTGAAGTAAAAAGAAGATAGCTTATTAGAAAAGTCAGAAGTTTTTATGCTACTCACATGCATGGTCATACAAGGCATACATCCTTGGGATTTAAGATCTGAGATTTTTTAGCCTTAAGACCAGCATATACTACTGATTCTTCTCAGCTCTGAAATCCCAAGAATTTCTAGTTGGACTAGGAGAAAGAAGGGTGGCTTATCATATGAATGTGCATATGGATAATGTGTCTAAAGTAAGTGACCATCCGCTTTTCTCCTATGATTATCAGCATGACATTCACACATTAGGTGCATGTCATCTTGAGTTCCTGCCTTATTTAAGCTTCCTGACAGAGGATCTCGATTTTTCAGAAGCACGGAATGTAGAGGACTGATAAGAGCTGCATAGTTTCTACAAGCCACTGTGTAGGGAATCTGCAGAAACAGGAATGGTGCTTCAACTGGCCTCCCTCTGAAGGACTGTCACTAAAAAATTCAGGCACCTTGAATTCCTGGAGGGAATGGTTCATCTTGCAGCTGACAGTTCTACTAATTTACAAAATGACACTGCATAAGCAACCTAGGCAGAGGTAAACTCCAGTAGATACAAAGTCCAGGACAGCTCCAAAGCACTTTATAAGCATTTCAAATGATGGCAAAATGGTTTGTAGGGATGTTGGGAGCCATTATCCAGGGAAGGGAAGAGAATTACACTCCTATCTATATGAGGAAGGCTGCCTTACTGATGACACAAGAAACCAGTATCCAATGGCAAAACCTTGAGATGTCCTGACTTACAATGACATGAACACATCTTGTAAGGAGCAAATTTCAGTACACAGTTTGGATAATCTGAAGACATTTGTAGCAACAGCATCATTGCCATTTGTAACATTATTCTGACCTTAAACATTCAGTGTTACTGCACTTCTTTAAGTTCAAGACAGGATCAGTGCAATCAGAGCACCATTGTTCTATGATAGAATAAAAGGAACTTTGTATAATTGCCTTCTCCAGACAAGGAGGAACAAATCCTACTCCTCACAGAACCAAAAGAAATGCATTTTATTGCCAAACAAAGGGATCTTGCAACAGTGACCTCTGAAAAGAATGGAAAAGGTGTACTGAATGTGTGCGAAATAAATGCAGCTTTGTAGAGGTTCTGAAGTTACATGGGTTCAAGACCAAATTACTTTGGCTCATTTGACTACTAGAGAGAAAAGGGAAAAAATGAAATACAGTGCACAATTGGTCCAGCCCACATCAAAAGTCCATCTGGAATACAATTAAGGGCACAACCATTTTCCCTCTAAAATGGCAATTGAATTGGAAGTGAAAGAAATGTAAACAAGCTGTAGGAACAGCAAGATAGTGCCACATTTACTGATCAGAGAAAAGTCATTCGGTGACATTTTTTATTGAGAGCGCTCTTTACTCTGAGCCCAACTAATTTGCTATGAGCGGGGAAATAAAGGACATATGGAAGCCTACCATATTTCTGAATGTTGTGAGAGAAACTCGATGAAAATACCTACGAATCATTGGGTGGTTCTAAAGAAAAGTTTCTCACAGCAAGGACTGGAGGGTATTTTATCTACTTTTCTCTATTTGAGATTTAGCCACTAGTCACAGGACCTCTCTGTGACTGGGACACAGACCTATTCAAGAGTCGATACGAGATAGAGAAGCAGCCAGTTTTGCTGCAGCGAAATGAGCTGCACAGGCTCTCATGTCTGACAGCACTCCCACCCTCCCAAAGTATTCTCATGCAAGATTATTCTTAGCCTGGGCTGATCATAACCGTTATGAAGATCACAGTCATTTTAATAATACAGCAAATGACAGGGGCCTAGAAGTTATCAACTCAAGTCTCGTAATCGAAAGCATCTTTCATCAGTTTACTAAAATTACATAAAGTCATCAACTTTTCCTACTCTCCCATGACTGCCTACAACAGGGTCAAAAATCACAGTCCATTTACAAGAGCTGGTAAAGTTTCCTTAGGAGCCCTCAAATACTTTCTAAAATGGTTGTTTAGAAAGCATCTGAAGAAACATTGCATTTCATGGAAAAGCACTACACTTTTGAACTGTAGTAAGACTGCCAAAAAAAAACACAAACGCAACAACAACCAGATTTGGATTTTCTGAAAACCAGATAACAGGGTAGAAAGAAACAATTAGAGAAATCCCTAAACAGTAAGCCACCCACTCAGCTGACATTTACTAATTAAATTTCTTTTTCTTTTCAGCTCCAGTTAATGTTTTTCTAAGGAACCGGTTATTAAACCACAGCCCGTCCACAAACTCTGAGCTGTTGGCTGATAACTGCTAATAAAAGAGGTGCCAAAGAGTTAGACAATGTATTTTGTAAAACTATTTTTTTCAATTGTCTCCCTAAAGCCTACTTTTAGACTCCGCTTGGAACTTGAAGACTCAGTGTAACTAAGAATCTTGTTGCTCATAATAATTTTTTACTTCTGTTCGCCTGAACTCTTGTAAGCAGCGTGAACAAACCTTCATGCTGGATAATTACTTCTATTAGAGCTTGAGGTACCAAAGCAGTGTGCTGTGTTGCTCAGTTTCTCGAAAACATATTGTACATACTGGTAATGGCAGGGTAATCTCACTGTTTAGACTTTGAGGACTGGATTTTCCAATGGTATACTGGTCTTTTTCATGGTTTTTTACTCACTTCCTATGAGACTGCAGACCTTACCAAAATTAGAGCTAAAATTGTTACTATCACCTTTAGAAGGCAAGATGAGCAGCCACACAGTTTTTGTCACCTTAAATCAATTTAAACAGTGAATCATTAAACAGCAAATGGATATTGTTCACTTGCTAGATCTGTAAATTAACTGCTAATTAACAATCACAGATATTCTAAAAACAAAGGAACGTGTGACCAGGCATTCACAGGAGAGAAAACACTTTACTTCAGTCTTATCATCTAATACCATTTCTGACTTAGGACACCTTGCCATTTCCTGCATGGTGACTGCCTGCTGACCTACAACTAAGTGGATGGTTTAGTATAGGTAGCAAGATAAGTGTGATACAAAAATTGTATGAGCATTGCCACCTACTGCAACTATGAGCCCAGCAATCTGGGCTCTGGTCTTCCAGAGGTGCTCCTTCAAGGTAGGTGTAAACACTTACAGACAGAGCTCAGCCTACCATGGGCTAGAAGGGCTGTCTTTGATAGGTTTAATGTTTTTAAGAAAGGAATCAGCATCTCCAATGGGTGAAGAACCCCTGTCTTGTATATGGATTATTTGGTACACCTCACCAATGCTCACTACGCTTAAAAACTAATAGAAATATTACATGTGGTGTCTAAGGCATCAGAATTGAAAATACAGAGTAACAAACCACTCGGAAGCCTCCAAAATGCTGGTTTCATTCAGTAGTCTATGCTACCCTGTGCCATCTGTCACATGGAAAGAAACTGGCAGAAATGCAGCCACTCTACTCTTCCAGTTCCCAAAAGGCCATGTAACATGAAGACCAGCATGATGGTGAGCAGTGGGTTAACTGAGAGAAGCTAGAGCATTATCTACATTGTCCAATTTCCTTCCTCATCTCTCCACTCTCAGGCTCCGACAACACAGAGAAACAAGCCATGCTTCAGTCTTCAATGAACATAAAGAAGCTCACTAGTAATGAGGGAAAGATCTTTCAGTGGTTACTAACATAGCTACACGAAGGAAATAAATCAATTTCCAGTCATAATATTTACATTTCGATCAAAAGCACTGCAAATTCTAAGTAGTCAAATACAGTTGTTCACTTAACACTACATATGTAATAGAACATTGTTTTATATTATCACCATCATCCGCTTTTATGTCAAAAGGCAAGTCTGCAACACATGAGATTTTTTAGGAATCCTAGAGCAACACATACACACAAACACACAATTCACATATAAGAAGTAGCTTGCTTAAGGTAAGTAAGGTTAATGGCAAAAGCTTCTTACTGTGCAGAAGAAATTGAACATTAAAGCTGCAGCGTTATGAAAAAAAAAAGTTTAAAAACAAGAAATGAAGTTGTACAACAGATGAGGTCTTAAAAAAATTGGTGACCTTTTCACACAGATAAAGCCAGCTAAAAAAACAAACAAACAAACAAAACACAAACCAAACCAAAACCAAAAAGACCAAATGAGACCAAAAGAGAACCTCCCCCCACACACATACAGACAAAAGTGAGAGCACAACAAAGGAAGTGGAAGAAAAGTGTTACCCATAAGTAGCCGCCGTTTCACCCGCTTGTCCACATCAGCTACTGACGTGGCATTGTACTCAGAACTCTCAATTGCAGCCTCATCCTTCTCTAAAACACAAGTAAGGGACAAACATGGAGCAGTTGGTTAATCACAAGCCCAATTTTCCACTGCCTAAGACAGTTTCTTGGCATGGCACAGCCAAAGCCAAGAAGCAAGGCATGAAAGCACTAAATCCCCGTTAGAGAGTTAATTCCCTTTGAGATCCCAGGAAAAAAATTAATGGGAAATTGGGGAAAGGAGAAAGAAAAAGGGGAGGAGAAAGAATGGCCAACTACAAAGTAATTAACCGGATACATGAAGACAGATTCCTACTGGAGAAAAGACAGCTGACATGAGTGCCCCAGAGAGGAGTTAATGATGGAAATTAAAACTTAAGGATGCTAGTTTAACAAACTATTAAAGACACACCATAAAGTGATTCAGGCTACAGGTGACACCATGATCTGAAGTTGGCAGGAAAAAGATCAAGATAGACAGAGAGAAAAAGAAGAGTCCGGTGATGGATGGGTATGGGTGCAAAACAATCTCATACACATTGACACATCATGAAGAGGAATCAAACAACAGCATGCACATTGAACAAAAACAACAACAAAAATAAACAAACAACAAACCAAACAAACACAAAAAAGATCAATTTTGGGCAGTGCTGGTTGCCTGCTTGTCTATGAAACACTACTAGCTAAACATTCAATGCTAGAAAAGATGTTGCAAGAACAGGGTTTAGTAATTTTATGAGCATGCAGTAAGCAAGACGATGTCAGCAAAGGTCACTGTACAAGGTAGTCTCTGATATCCTATATGTAAGAGTTTCAGATGGCATAATGAGGATTTAGTCTGGTTATATTTCATTAGAGATACACAGAAACAGTCACAAGTGTGGGAAGAAATGATCAGTAAGTGAAATAAAAATAAAGATTTATCATACAGGAGAGCAGTGGAGAAGCAGCAGCTTGGTAAATAAAATGATTTATACAGAGAAGGAATTAGAAAAACAAAAACCAAAGTGCAGGTGGGGACTTTCACATGCAGGAAACATAAAAAATAAAAGGATAAGTTAAACAAAGACAAAAGTTGTTAGACAAAGGGTCAAAAAGTATTTCTCTGGTATTGCAGAGGTTTGCATTCTTGCAGTGATGACTGGAATATATACACCACTGAAGACAGCAAACACTGGAATCACTGAAGTGAGGAGGAGGAGGAGGCTGGCAGGTTTTGTTTGTGGCAACACTACATGGTTGAGTGGTAACGAAGTTGTTTTGTTTTGTTCTTAACAAGTTCTAGATGGGATCAGGCTGCAATAGAGGCTTTTGTTTGAGTTTTTTTTTTATTTATTTTACTCTGTAAATAATTAATGAACGTCAGTTATCAGACAAGACAGGCAATCAGGAACCATCACCAGAAAGCAGGAATAAAAACGTAAAATAAAATAAAATAAAATAAAATAAATATTAAAGAGTATTCTAAGAGAAAGAACTACTTAGAGGGAAGAAAATCAGCACAGGCAGTAATATGTGACTTATATCACAAGACCAAGGAATGTAACATGGAGTTATATGTATTACATTACAAAAATGGGGAAAAAAAAAAGTGAAAAACAGGTGCAGTGTACACAGCTTTGGAAACTATTTTTACATGCTGGACAATATAAAACATCAATCTGAGAATATTAATGAATGCTAAGAAATGGAAGGTCAATTATCCATTCAATACAAGCTGCTCTTAAGGTTCTCAGTCCTGCAAATTCTCTGCATCTGGAACTGCCACTAACTTCAGGGAGGGTTATTTAAACAGAGGGCATTTAAGACTGAGCCCAGTGTGTTAATCAAAAAGTAGTGGCTGAGAGATCCTGCAAGCTGAGCCATAGCTTGTGCATAACACAGCATGGCAGAGTCCAGCGCTGAACCTTGTTCAGCTCTACCTCTGCCAATACAGCTCTCGTATCGTCACACAATTTGTGCAATCAAACCCATCAGAAATGAGTGAGGCTCCATGCAGCCCCTGAGTTTCATGCCATGGATCTGACCAAGGGAACATTAAAGATAACTGACAGATTTCCATGGGGTTTAGATCAAGTACTTTGTCTTGCAATAGTGACAAAGGAGAGGAAAGATGATAAATACGTGCCCCTTTTTTTTTCAACCTCGGGGAATTACTAGGAATTCATAAGTAATTGAAATCAAACAAACAAAAAAAAAGTCAGCAAGATCACAATACTTATCTACTATGGATTTCAGGTTTTGATCTGTAAGAATCTTCAAATTCTAACTTGCATTACGCAAAATTATCCCTTTTTATTAAAAAAATGCAGAGTGGAAAGAAACTGTGTTACGCAAATAATCCATTTTACAATCATAAATGTTTGCATAGCGTCTCCCAAGACGCTTTGTCTCTTGGATAGCTTTTTCCTCTTGAAAATCTTAGCATATTGACTACAACTACTGTAAATTTTAGAATAGCAAAAAAAAATACAACAAGGAGGAAAGCACATCACAGTGAATAATTTTCTTTTTTTTAGGAAAAGAAGACCATCTTCCTCACCTTACTTACGCAAGGAAGTCTTACTCATGAAAATGAACACAAGAGCTGAACTTTCACTCATAATGAAAGTTCTACACCTTTTTATTTTAAACATTATTAGAGCAATGAAAAGAAATAACAAGTTACAAAAGAGTAAGAAAGGGATACTCCATTAACAAACATTTTAACACAACACGCACAAATCCTTCTCTACATGTAGCACGAGCTTTGCCTGTGGCTAGGAACTGCTGTTACACACTTCTCTTGGCAATGGTGCTAAATTCCTGTGAGATACAAACACACACACGTGCACACGCACACACACACACACGTATGTGCACATATGTATTCTACGAGGAATATGAAATAAAATGTGCTGCAGAGAAGTACTTACCAATGCAGGTTCGTCCATCTGAATGCAGGGCATACTTCTGATGACAGCCACACACAGGACCAGTATCAGTGTCATCACAGGTGTGCTGGCAGCCTCCATTCCCATAGTTACAGGTTACTAGTTAAGCCCCAAATGAATGTGTATATATGTATACATAAATAAAATGACAATGAAACCAATTAGTCTCGAGGGCCTTTCAGAATACAGAAGAGCAGTAACAAACCAAGACGTAAGGCAACATTACATCTGTATTTACAGTTTGACATTCCACACTTTTCCTGAGCCTCATTCTCTTACACATACTACTGTCTTGTGCCTCAACTTTTGATCCATGCAGTAAAGAAAACGAGAGAAAGAAAATAGAAGCAAGTGCTGCTTCTCCCCTAGTGTATTTGCATTAGTAATTTCCATGGATGGACAGCCAATTTCATCTCTTCCTAAAAGCTTAATGTTTCTTATCTGTGATGCATATGGTGTAAAGAAATGAGCAGTCTCCAATACAGACATATTTTCAAGTCTATATACAGCCTTTCTCTTTTCCTTCTTTGCTTTCTAAGTGGAGGAAGCAGAGATCAACCAGCAAGAACAGAATCACATAAGATCTGAAATCTATTATTTCAAGTACTGGTCCTCCTAAAGTAGATGAATGTTTAAAAATAATGCAGGAGTTTTCTCCTCTTAGACAAAAAATACAGTGAAAATATGGCCCTGTGGTGTACTTGGCCTCAACTAGGGACAGAGTTGGAGAGGTCAGCTTTGCTTACAAGCATACAGGGCAAAACTGCTTTCAGCAGTTAAAATGTTAAAAAGCACTAAAGCAAGTACGCTTTACATTAAAGCTTTACATTAAATACAAGCTTTACATACAAAATACATACGCTTTACATTAAATACAAGCATATTTTCCTGGCAGGTAGAGTTTGAAGTTTCCAAGAATTAAGAGATCAGATTCAATTTCTTTTGTCATCTGATGGATTTAATTTCTGACAAAATAGCTTTTAAATATTAAGCTGGTATACAATGGTTCTAATTTGCCCCTGTTTCATTTAATCTTTTGCAATCACACAGCTTGATGCTGAATGAACATGTTCTAAACTGAATTCAATATATATTTTTTATGTACAGGTAATTTAGAGCAGGATCTTTATGGATATATTTCCATTGTCATATATGGGGGAAATTCAATGCATCATTATTCAGTTATATTATAAATTTCAGAGGATTTAGATGTTTTGATACAGTTACTGTAATTTAAATAATGACTCCTATTAGCCAGATGAACTTCCTCATACTGATCTTTAGCAGTATTTTCTTCTAGATAAGTGAGTTTATACAAGAGCCAGGGCAGCAAATTAGAATATTCAGTAAACTCAAGATAATGGTTAATAGGATTTTAAAATCAGGGATCTAAAAATCTAAACTGAGGTTCATTGTTCAACGCTACGCCTGTCCTCTTTCACTCCTTTTTGTCCGTTCTTAGATTAGCAATTATTTTTGACACATCTTTTTCTCATGGCTCCCTCTCTATGCCACATTATTTGTGCAACATAATGTAACACTTTTTGCTTAATCTGGGGGTAAATGAAATACTGTTCTGCAGCCTAGCTGAGAGCTAGTGGAGTTGTGGAATCAGCTGGCTGCATCTTGAATGCAAACATGAGCTGCTCTTCTGGCTGGCTGTTTTTGGGATGTGATCAGACAGGGGCTGTACATGATACAGAAAGCAGCTGCTTGCAATTTCCAGAGTAATGGCTGCACACTGGCAGAGCTAAGCCAGGATAAGGTGATTTCCATTTAACTATCTTCCCCTCCCTCTTGACCCTGCATGCCTCTTGGACTGCTTGGAGATTCATTCAGTATTTCTATTCCTGTTGGGCTGCATTGCCATCACAAATTAACTTCAAGGTGAAGCTTAAGCCACATGTTTAAATGCATTTCTAACCAACAGTATTTTTATTAACTATTTTCAAGTGCAATAAGCATCAAAGTGTGTATTTTAAACAACTGGACTGCAGGGATTATTTTTGGCATTCCTTGCCTAAAAACCTCCACTAGCAGAGATGAAAGTATCTTAACGCGGTTGCTCTGATTCTCATAATATAAGGGAATTTTCCTTAATATGCTTTTCTATGAAAAACTGCACTACTCTGATGCTGTTTATAGCAAATCCTGCAGAATCACACACTTAATTTATAGCTTCCCTGTATACTAAAATTTCAGTAACACTAGTTCCAGCTCTACTCAGTCAGTAAACATAAGATTTATGTTGTTTCTTCAATTGTATCTTACAAATATTTGTAAATTATCTTTGAGTTTCTTCTAAGACTTCTTGTTTGTTTGTTTTAAATCAACTCAAGTCAAAATTCTGGAGCCTGACAGCTCAGAAAGTGAAATTGGTAATAATAATAATAATAATAATAATAATAATAATAATAATAATAATAATAATAAAAAAAAATTTGTAAAATATGTCATTTCTATTTCCTTTCAGCCTTAACTCTGTGACAGTGACACAGTAAGAAGATTCTCTTCCTTAGAGGAAAAAAAAATCCACAAAAATATTTAAAAGCAAAGGGATAACCAGCTCTACTCTGTTACCATCAGAAAGCATTAAAGCAAATTCATGAGAAATCCTAAAGAGTTGTTTAAAAAATATATAATTTATATATGTATACATTTGGATTCTACAGCTATGCAGCATACTGTGTGTGTGCTCATTTGCAGTTTCTGATATTGAAGAGGCAAACAAAAAAAGGCAAAATGGTAATTTCTGACAGGCACAGATCACTTTCAAACACTACAGAACAAGTTTCCATGAAATGAATGGACATCAGTGGTTTAGCATTCATGTGTCTTAACTATAATCAATGTGCTGCGCTTCCCCTCGTGGCTTTTATGGCATGACAGTTGAGTTAAAATATGTGATACACGGAAATTTCTGAATAGGTGAAACCTTCACATGGCTTTTCCATGTTGGAGGGAAATACTCTGCGCAATTGGCTTACACAGAGGAGCTGAGGGGAGGCCTGATGGCGGCTGCAGCTCCTCACAGGGAGCCGAGGGGCAGCGCTGGGCTCTGCTCTGTGTGACAGTGACAGGGCCCGAGGGAACGGCATGGAGCTGTGTCAGGGGAGGGCAGTGGGGCTGAGGGACAGGGGCTGCACCACAGGGCGGTGGGCATGGAGCAGGCTGCCCTGGGTAATTTAACGTCTTCCATGTTAAAACAATGGGAAGATAGAAAATACCAGAATTCAGCCCCACTCTACAGCCTAGATCTTAGTACTTACTGAGCTTCCGGTGCTACTCTGAACTTTGATATCATCATTTTTCTCATGTGCTTCATCTAGCATGTCCACCATAATGACTATGTGGAGAGTATATGACCAAATATCAAATCTAGTATTTAGTATCCATCGACCCCCCAAAAAATCCTCAGACAATGACTTCCTGATCATGGCTTCATGTAGATAAAATATATACCATGGTTTAGATGTCAGAGATTTGTAATAAACAAGAAATTTTGTTCTTGTAATGAACTGCATGATAACATGGCTATCCAGCATATTGACTGAGCCAATACACTGCAATCCCAGATGAATCGCAGCACTTTTTAACTAATTTGGCCATTAAACGTATTATTTATGTAAATAAATGGGTGTCTCTTTCTTTGTGATAAATCTATGCATGCAATATTGTTTGCACTATTTATTCTAGCATGGCCTTACATTTTTAACATTCTGGAAATCTTTGTACTGACAGCGAATAGCTGAAACTGTCAGCAGAAGCTGAAAAGCTGCAACTAGGCATAGGTGGCAGAACATTTTATTGCAAACATACTAGACCAGATTCTTGAAATTACTTAGCACTGGCCCTCCTGCTCATTTAAACATTATTACAAAAGGGAGCGTGTAGAAATAGCTCTAGTTAGGGTTATTTAAAATTCTTCATTAAAAGATTCATCTTTCACTTGCTTATAACACTGCCAGAACTACATATTTCAGGTTAAAACTGGCATGCATATGTATCTGCTCCAGGTTTCTTTCCACTTCTTCAAGTTTCAGCAAAGTTAATAGAGTTAATTAATAAAAATGGCCTCGTTTGGTCCATGTTTGAGGGAAAAATGATTATAAAAAAATTCTAGTGCTATCACACTCTTGAGTAGGATCTGAAAATTGATCATGGAAACAGATATAGAAAGAGGAAGTAATTTTCAATGTTTTCCAGTGTTATCTAGAACCAAACTTTCTATTCCTAAAATCTCACGTTTCTGCTTCAAGCACGTATCAAAGAGAATCACTAACAAAGCACATTCTTCTAATGGTTTGTGTACACAGAAGATGGTAATTTACTGCTGATTTGAATCTAAAGGAAGCAGCTCTGCTAAGGAATTATGTCTGATCTGTATGATTCTGCCTGGTGTATTTCTAGATGGCTTTCTGACACCACTTCGCTGAACACTTCTCTATTTTCCTACTGTAGTGTACAGATCTATTTTGTAACTGAGAAAATGCATGTTTAAAATTTACATTAAAAAATCCACTAAGGTTGCAGTATTAAGGATTCAAAAGCTACAAATTACCAGAGACTTTTGGCACATAAGACTTACAGTATTGTGATAGCTATCCTTAATGACAAATGCAGACAACATTCCTGTTTTATTCAAAGTGTTCAATGAAAAACTGGGAAAGTAAGGTCTGTGGAAACAGCTGGAGAATCCTTGTCTCGCTGTCAAGAAAGGATGGCAGTGAACAGAGCCCTATAAAACTGTAATTGATTTCTGTCCTTGACATGGAAATCCTACTTAGGGCTTGGCAAGGTGCTCATCTATTACAGATTACTAATATTATACTATTCTCCACAGCAAGGAGCTGTAGGGAGCTTGGCTTTGGTCCTACTAAGTGCTGTAAATGCAGAACTGTGTTCTGAGTGTTTCTTGATCATCACCTGTTGCTACTAAACAACTTTGACATTAGCATTTCTCCCATCTGTAAGACAGGCAAAACAGTACTTTTTAACTTGACAAGAAAGTTCTAAAAATACAAGAACAATGCCTAAGTAGCACTCTGATATCACTGTAATGAGTATCATGGGAAAATCCATGAGAAAATTAAAAATTTTATGTTCAGGATAGAGTTTAAACACTGTGCAGCAAGCAAGGCATGGCAATGAGTTATGAAGGAAACTATCAAACAAAAACCTTGTTAATAAGCAATGTCCATCATGAAAGAAGCAAGACACCAATAGTGATTGCTTATTAGTATGAAATTATATGATAAGGTGATAAGTAATCATGTAGATAGGATGCAGTGATACAGTTACATAATGCATGCATAAAAAACAGAGCCATCCCACCAATTTTTTTATGCTTTCATATTTTTTTCCTTTGAGAAACGTGCTCCCTTAGTAGTGGATTTGGGGACCAACACTTAGGGCTTCTGAAAATCTCTCCAAGTATTCTGACACAATTGCAAACCGGTTGATTAAAATTCATCTAGTGACATAATGGTTATCTGCCATCTCTTCACACAAGATTTACCAAAGTATGTCAGATACTCTCAGTCTGAAACCCTCTATATTTACCAAGGAAACAGACCCTGTCTGGGCTGAAAAGAGGTGAGCATCTCTCCTTCAACATAGCTATACTAAGTACTTGCAAAGCTGCAGCTCAAGATTTAAGTAAATTCCACTGAAATGGTTAGTTTCTTAAAATATTAACATTTTGTTTCAGATATAGACTTTGATAAATAGCTTTTTACAATCCTACAGTTATTGCGCCCTATCTGGCCTGGATCCAGACTATCTAGATACAGTTTTAGGCACCTCTGCATACGGAAGGCCAAGAAGCACAATTATTTTAACACCATTCTGGAGCATATTTGCATGATGTGCTATGAGTTCAGGGGTTGGTGCATTCTGCAGCAAGCTCTGTAGCCTTAAAAATCTCAGCGTCTCAGATAATTCAAGCTAAAATTTGAGCACCACAGGGCGCTGACTTAATTCAAGTATTTCATTCTATAAAATGGTAGAATGGTATTTAGAAATACCATTTCAGAAGTGGCCCTAATTCTTCTCACTATTTCACTGTGGGAAAGAATTAACATGCTTCCTAAGGAATGTACAAATTTGTGGAAAAAAACCCAATAAACAGTACAAATAAACATCCTCTCCAACTTCACCAATGGAGATGATATTGCACTGCAATTAACAGCACACAATGTTTGTTTCTAATAAACACTGAAAATGAGAATGACCATAAAGGCAATTTTTCTGCGTTTTTGCTTTCTGCCTTGTGTAGCCTCTCAACTATTGAAAAGTAATCAGGCTGTACAATGTCCTGTGGGATTTCTTGATTATATTCAAAGGTGATTCTTTTGGATTCATACTTTGGAACTAGTATTATCTAAGCATGCTTAAATAGAGGAGAATTCAGGAAGAAAAAATCTGGAGAAGAAAGGCTAGCACAAAAAGGTTAGACCTACGCAAAGCACACAGTATGTTTTATGTTGCTTCATTGCTACTCTCATTTATTTTTATTTTTGTGTACCTCACAAAGCTACCAGATAGAAAGGCAAGCTATTGGAGTCAGATCTAACACTCACTGCAGCCATAAGAAAGAAACCTATTCACTTCAGAAGCTTTCAGATGAAAGTGTTAAAGAGGGCCAAGTATTTTAACCTGTACAGAACAATTCTAGCTTCCAATTTTGTGAGCTAATGAACCTCGTCAGTATCTCAGCTCCTAGAATACATCACTCAGAGTTTCCCATTTCAGAACAATGCATATGAAATAGTTGAGCATTATCAAGAAAAGTAGCCCGTGTGAAGTAGAATCAAGACTACAGCGAACATTTCTATTCTTAAAAAACAAGAAATTAACATTAATATTTTGATAGCTGCAGTCTATTTATCAATTGACCTATTAGTAGATTTATCAGTGCATCCATCATTATAAACCTTCAAAAGCTGAAATCCTCTATGTCATTTTTTCTTGCTTTGCTATTTAGGGGAGGCCTGGATTAAACTGATCCACCCCTTTTTTCATTCATAGGAAGACATAAAAGTTGGCAGCATTTTTGCTAAAAAGCTCACTGCTGAAGTTCTGTTATTCAGTCCCTCTTATCCAACCCCAACTAAAATGTTGACAGAAGAGACACATTACTGAAATCACAAATCACCTTTGTCCAAAACAAAGTTGATTTCTTGACTTCTGGAAAACAACAACAATAAAGAAAATAAGACATTTGGGGGCATTTGAAATTTAATCTTCATCTACCTACATTTGCAGTCCTTCTGGTTTTTGGCAAGTTCAAAGCCAGGCCTACATTCACAGGCAACCCCACCTTTGGGCGTCTCCCGACAGATGTGTGCACACCCATGATCTTTGTTCATACAGTTCATACCCTCTGTAAAAGAAAAAATGAAAAATGGAAAACATCAGTACTGAAATAAGATTGCAGAATAATCATCATTAATTATACACATCCAGTGCTTCACTGCCATTTAATTTTCATTTTGCATCTAGACCATGCTCGTTACAAGTGAAATGAAGATGAAAAGACATATGCAATCAAAAAACAGTGTAACGAGGGACAAAATATCTGTGCCTGGGATCAACTACAGCTCTATTTCATATTTACACATTATCACCATCTATATTTTTAGCATTTTTAGCATCTAGATTCCATTTAGATTCACAAAGGAGAAGTCACGCACAACACAGTGTGTTTCATTTGCTATTAGTAGACAATACTCTACTAGTCTGCATTCAGAAGTCTTGCTGATTGGTTATGTTTTGGCAATTTTATATTTGCCCAAGTTAATAACTAAATAAGAAAACTGAAAATAATAAGAAAAACTGCATATTTTACTTGCCAAGCATGCAACGTGCAATACAAGCAGCTTTCAATTTGACTATCTTGAGGCAGGCACGAGAGGCAACATCAGCACTGCACTGCATCCATCCACATCTCTGTTGTTAGTCCGTACTCAAACTACATGCAGTCAACTCATGAAAAATATCTCTAAAAATCACGTAATCATGTTAGAACTTAACAATTTTATGGGGCCACACTGCTAGCAGTCCCAAGCTACAAACAGGCTGCAGGCTGGATATGCCTAATCCAGATGATGGGGCAGAGTGTACTCTCTGCAAGATTGCTGATGACACAAAACTATGAGGAGTGGCTGACACACCAGAGGGTTGTGCTGCCATTCAGTGAGACTCAACAAGTTGGAGAAAGGAGCTTACAAGAACCTCATTAATTTCAAGAAGGAAAAAAGGAAAATATAATGGAAAGTACATATAGGCTGTATTTGTTTATAATTTTATAAAAATTCCCATTTCCAAAGGAAGACAGAGATATGAGAAATTTGACAGTGTAGTGAAAGCTAGTAATATATACTTCCTTTGGGGCAAATACAGCGAGGATTGCTATGGAATGTAGGGTGTCTTTGCTACATGTAGAAACACAGGACCAGTAATTTCCCTATTCAGTATCCATATTCTATTATATCATGAAAATATAATGCATTCAAAGTATAGTCTAGGGTATTTCAGGAAGTTATCTGTCCAACAGGTGATTATCTGAGTTCTACTGAGCTTACCTGTTATTTGTTTTATGAATAAATGTAACAGTTTTTACTGCCTGGTGCATTTTCATTTGCCTGTTAATATGCTGTACACTCCACAAAACACAAAATCTATTTTCCAGATGATGTATTAATCTAAGATTATATGTAAGCAATTTCCGTTGGATTTGATTCTTCGCTATTTATTAGACAGCTCAATTATACGTGTTATCCACCACAAGCACAATCTCCAACAAACCCACTACTCTTTTTCTCTTCGATTATATTAAAAAAACCTTCCAGTTGTTCAGCAAACATCCAAGTGCCAGGAGTGGATTTCTGTTAATGTTTAAGCCAAGGAACAATACTTACCAGATTTCTCTTCATCATGATAGGGGCATTTTTAACTTTCTAAACAGTATAAATGATACAGACATTGAACGTGCTTTTAGAGGCTTTCATTGCTGTGTTAATTCAAATCCCACATATTCACAGAAATCTTGAACTCAGTCCTTGTGGGTCAGCATCTAACATTGCTAGTGTGAAGGAAGGCTAGCTAAATTTGCATTATAAAGCCCTCCCAGACTTACCCTTGGGTATCTGACCTGGAAAAGAGACAAATTCTCTCAGAGTACATTGACAGAGAGTTCACAGCATAACTCAGCTCATTACCATGAAAACAGCATGTATTCCTCTAAACACTGTTGAATGCAGCATCACTGTAGACTCAGCTGCTCATCTATCACTTTGTATCATGGCTACCTCTTCCTACTCTAGGCCAATTCCTCCAAACAACTCCAATGTAAAATGTTCAAGTAAAACACCCATGATGATGTACTAAATACACACACATATATGTATTTATTTTAATCAGGGCTGCAAGGTTTTTGCTTCCAAAGGTGCAAATAATCTTCTTACAAAAGTTACATGAGCACACCTCCACACACTGCCTCTGTGCTGGTCTCACACTTATCAAATACTTCATAGAAATCATAGAATATCCTGAGTTGGAAGGGACCCGTGAGGATCACTGAGTGCAACTCCTGGCTCTACACAGGACCACCCTCATACTGGCTCACGTACCAGAATCTAAGACACCAGGACCACAGAACCTGCCTCAAAGTCTGAGATCATACTGTCATCCACTTCACGAAGGTGGATGGTTTCCTCCTACATCTGCAAAGACTGGATACGCTGAATAAATCATGAGTAGAAATGGTTAAATTAGAAGGTTAAATTCATTCCCATCCTCACTGGCTAGCACAGAGCTGCCTGGCTGGGACCAAGGAAGCTCATCTCCCATCTTGAGATTTTATGATGACTTGGACAAAGTTCCTCTGTCAGAGTACAGAATAGTTTTTAATCACACGTAAGTAACATGCTAAACAGTTACTAGGAAACTGTGTACAAAATTCTGGGAAGGAAATGTTACAGAAAGTCAGTTGGATTGCCTCAGCTTGACAGAAGATAGCAGTTTCAGTAGTTATTTGCACTGCTTGATTTTACTTCAGAAAGGTTTATATTAGCAGAGCAATGAAAAACACACATCACCAGTCAGAATGGGGAATTTTGTTAATATCTCCTATAAAAAAAAATCAGAATCTTAAAACTCACTGCCTACAAAAACCAAGATTATAAACAGATATATTTATGTCTTCTAAGACTGAACCTTGTTAGCATGGATGAGTCCAAAAACCTGCCAAAACACAAAATAATTTTTTCTCTGTAAACTGCAGTCTGGACAACAGATGCTATTGAAAGACATAAATACACATTTTACTATACTATATGGTCCTACACATAAAAGTGAGGTGTGACTATTCTGTCTGATGAACAGATACAAGAAATTTGGGAACCACATTACTGAAGGTTTTGAGGCATTTTATTACCTCATTCTCTCCCCTTCTACCAACAAAGATTTTCAGTCACAATGTGCTTGACAAACTGTATTCCTGCACACTATGCAGAAAAGAATCTGGGAAAGATAATACATGCCTGACTGAGTCACATTGCTGAGGCAATGAGAAGAGAGGAATTAGACAGATGAGAGAAGATATTTAGTGGCCCAGAAGTGTAATGAAGCAAGTGATTTCTGGTGTCTACCTACAGGTACACAACACCTGCCATTGTTAAAATCACAAGCCAGAAGTTGTACACTGCTAAGATTATATAGAGAAAACTACGAGCAGAACTATTGCATTTTGAATCTAAAGTAAAAGGCACAGCAGATTTTTATACTACTATTATATTTCAGTTTTTTTCTTAGTTGTTTCAGTTATGGTACTCATCAGAGAGTTGGAGTATGCATCCAGACCTCCTGGCATTGTCACGTGCACGGAGCTAGGAGGCTTCTCTCCTGAGCAGCTACAGCAAACATGCCCTGTTCTCTCTGCGGGCAATCAAGACCAAACAAGTTGATATGCAGAAATGAGAGAAAACTAATCCTTCAGGTTAAAAAAACATGATAGTGGAAATATCTGGGTGGAATACAACTTTTCATTTAAATGTGTTCTGAAGCTTTTCTCTTAATCACCATCAACCACAAGTCAGGAGATAGGCCACTGCTCCATAAGACACAGTCCATGACTCATATATTGCTCCTTCATATAGCTGGCCAACACAGTGCAGGGACCATGGAAGAGAGTAGACATACCTATGGAATTATTCTAGCCCTTTGCTGAGACAGTACCAGATTATACCTGCAGTAGTTTTTACCCCAGCGTGCTGCACAGCTGGGATCAAACAACAGACAACATATCTTCTGCTCTACTCTTGACCAGGACATATCTGTAGAGCTGTATCTTTTACAGCACAGCTTTCATAGTATCACAGAATGGCTTGGGCTAGAAGGAACCTTGAAGACCATCCAGTCCAACCCCTGTGCTGTAGGCACGGTTACGACTCACTAGACCAGGCTTCCCAGGGCCCCATCCAACCTGCCCTTAAAATCCTCTATGGATGAAGTATCCACAGCTTCTCTGGGCAGCCTATGCCAGCCTCTGGGTAAATAATTTCTTTCTAACACTTAATCTAAATTTCTTTTAGTTTAAATCTCTTATCTGTTGTCCTTTCAGTATACACACTGGTAAAGAATCCCTCCCCATTCTCCTCTAGAGGCCTCCTCTAGGTATTGGAAAGCTCTGGAGCCTTTGCCAAGCTGAACAGCCCTAACTCTCTCAGCCTTTCTTTGCAAGAAAGGTGTTGCAGCTCCCTGAGCATCCTTATGGCTTCCTCTGGACCCGCTCCAACAGCTCCACATCTTCTGGGGGCCCCAGGCCTGGATGCAGTACTCCAGTTGGAGCCTCAAAAGGGCACAGCAGAAGGGAACAATCAACTCCTTGCTCTGCTGGCCACCCTCTTTACAATGCAGCCCAGAATACAGCTGGTCCTCCAGGTTGCAAGTGCACACTGCCGCCTCATGCTGATGTTTTCATCCACCAAATTTTTCTTCTCAGGGCTGCTCTGAATTCATTTTCCACCCTGCCTGTATCTGTGCTGCTGATTGCCCTGACCCAGCTGCAGGACCTTACACATGGCCCTGCTGAAGTTCATGAGGTCTGCATGGGACCACCTCTCAATGTTTCAAGGACCCTCTGGATGGCATCCCTGCCCTCCAACTTAAGTTCTATACAGTTCTCAAATTAAGGGAAAGACTGAAATTGATAAAAAAGAAGTCTGAACAACAATATCCTTCCTTTATTGTCCCAATATTAAAATACCATATATTTTAAAAACTTTAAAAGTTCATAGCTTTTTCATGTTAATCATTAATTAAAACAATATTTTAATTTCACATGCTGCTACTCAAGTCATCTTCAGAGCCTCACACAAAATCACGTGTGTATTCTCTTTGAAAGTACTGACAGAAAAAACAAAAATTGTTCAAACCTTACAAAAGACAGCAGAACAGAATCCAACGGAGAATACATTACAAACAGGATGAAAAATGCCACTAACACAAGAATAACACTAATCTAATTAAACTAAATCCCCTCTTAATATTTTAGATATGACTTGAGAAACTCTCCTATAGCATTTTTTTTTTTTCTGATGTTCAGTTACAAAGGATTGTTCATGGAAGAGTGGCAGACATTGTTATATGCCTTACATTCTACACTTATTTGTTTTTTGGCCTTAGAGAGATTTGGGTACAAGTCTACTACCTTAATCCAGTCTGCCATCTAGTTATCACAAATCTCCTAATAGTGCTGCTCTGCAAAATGTTCAGTCTCATACAATGACCTCTCCATTGTATTATGCTCTAAAAATGTTTTCAGCTCAGTGGCTCTTAAAGTGCTTAAATCAGGCTGACCGTGACAACTAATATGCTGATCAGCCATTATTTTTCATTAACACTGTTCTCATTTTAATTGAGACTTCTAGACATTATTTTACTCTGTGGTTCATAATCTATTGCTGTTGTCATACTTTCTATGTATTCTGCTTTTTTTCCCTACATTTTGCTGCTTTTTCTTTTTTTAATAAGTTCCAAATAACTGTGCTGCTTCCAAACACTACTTGAAAAAGACTAGTTTGAATTGTGCCAATGATATAATACAGGAATAACTTTGAAGGTATTGTCAGAATAAATGTGCTGAATGTAGCTAAAAAAAAAACCAAAACCAAAACAAAATAAGAAATTTTAAGCCATATAATAACGGCCCATATAAATGCAGTAACATATACATTAGTTGTGCATCATTTAAGTGCAGTCCCGAAAATGACAGTGGATTCTCTTTTTTGTAGATTTTAATTTTAGCACTAGGTACACAGTAAAGTCTATTATTATAGTTGTACTCATTTAATAAAAAAAAATCTTATTAAAAAATCATGAAAACGTTGTAGACAATTTATGTAATTCATACAGAATCTGTCTATATTCTAATAGCTTCTATGAGAGTTAAAATACAATGAAAAAAGTTACATGCAAGCCTCTTAATTGCTGGACTCAAATAAGATAGAGTGTTTTATTATTTATTGTTGTACATGCCTTTTTATTAACATGGCCCAAGTTTAAAGCAAGAAATAAATCTTTTGAACAAAAACATGCAATTGTTGTCAGTTTCTTTCCCTTCATCTGAATTATAATGGATAAATTGTTTTGCTCAAGCAAGGGATTCACGTGGTGCTATGAAACTGCCACTAGTGATCGTCAGGAATTTCAGGTATGGGTTAGAGAAGGTTTAGTTGTTGCAGTTCAACTGTATCCTTATGTATTACGAGGGTCACTCTGAAAATAGTGCCTGCCATTTTATTATGTTGGCCCATGATGGCAGAGGTGGATGTTGATGGTATGGCAGTAGCGGCTGAACCTTCCTCCCAGTATTCCATTACATTTTGAGGCCGTGTGACAGATGGCAGCAGAGGGGCAGCCCGACAAAATGACATCCAACATGGACATGTGTATGAAGCAGAGGAGTCACTGAATGTCTCCATGCAGAAAAATGGCACCCACAGATGCTCATCAGTGCTCACTGAATGCTTATGGACACCAAATAGTGGATCTTTATGGAGACCAAACAGTGGATGTGAGCACAGTGAGGCACTGGAAGGTGTATGAGCAGTGGTGACACAAAAGACAAGCTGCATTCCACATACCCATGCACAGCTGATGCAGATTTGGTTTTTTTGAATGTCTAAAGCATATAAGCTATGTGTTGGTGAAAATGCATAGCTAATGGTAGTGACTATGTTTATAAATAGCATTTTGTAGCTGAGAATGTGCTCTATCAAACAGTGTTACTGTGCTTCTTGTATCTGTTGCAGCTTTCGTGGAAATAAACAGGTATCAAAGCAAAATATAATAATACATAATATAATTATCATACACATATAGTACCAAACAGAATGTAACAAGGAATGCACATATGGTCATTCTCTCAATGACTGGCACCAGAAAGAGGGAAATATATCTTCACCCGCAGAGAAATGAAAGAATAGAAGATGAAATAGACTTATCTTATTTTAGCTGTTCACTAAATTATTAACATATTTTTGTTGCTTTTTTTTTGTTTTTAAAAATTTATACAAGAAACAGAAGCACGACAACAAAAAATATGACTACAATGAAACACACTCAAAACCCAAGAAATATAGAAAACTGACAGAAAACTTTTTTTCCAGTTTCTGGTTCACTCTGTTTGAAAACATAACACAGCATGTTTCTGATTAAGACAGGAACATGATGTTAGAAGGGCAAGACAGCTGTTTCAAGCCAAATGTTACTTATGCATGTAAATTTTGGTCATGTACATACTGATAAATGGTTGACTATCCAAAATAAGTATACAGTCAACTTTCCTGCTGGCTTGTGGAAAGCAGCTCCCCATCTACACAATACTACATAAAGCATTCCTGCTTTGGCTTTTTAACTCATGTATCTTGCATGATTCGGAGCAATGAAAATCAACATTTGTCTAATCAAGCCAATTACCATCAATAAATACATATGGTCAGATAGTGGCTCCATCGAATCCAAAGACTGTTTTTCAACAGCCTGGACCTGACCTTCACCTTTCTGCTGCACAGCTTCATCAGACCTTACGGACATTTCTGGCTCACAAATAAGGGCCTTTTTCTGGGAGGTAAAACATCTGATGAGCATGGCTACCCAGTGACAACCTAAGATGCTCCCATCTCAAAAGAGAGCAAGTTCTTACCTGGGAAAAAAAAAAAAGCCCCCCCCCAAAAAAAAACACAAAAACCAAGATTTTCTATCTTCATCAAGAAAGCAGAAGATGAAATTAACTGATCAGGGCAGCTACTCTTTCTCAGATGATGATAATATAATGGGTACAAAGCATCCACCTAGGAGGAGATTACTCCAATTAAATGAGAAACCTTGTATCAAGTGTGCCAGAAATATAATACTCCATTTAATGGTTTAAATTATTTCATATTGTGAAGTGAAGGAACACAGGACTTTCTTTCCACCTTCAATTCTGAAATAAGTTGCTAAAGCTTTAGGAAAACACAGTTGTTTTAGTGATTCCAACTCACCTCAAAAGAGGTTGAAACAAAAACTAAGCAAAGTAGGCAAACTGACCCAAGAAAGCAAAATTCTACCCTATTAAGTAGGTTGGCTGGATAAACTCTGGACATTGTACAAAAAAAACCAGCTGCTGATATATTACAAAATAAGCAAGTTTAAGTTTGTTTAGCAATTACATGTGTTTCCAGTTTGGATATAAAACATGCCTGGGGACACCATCTTCATCAGGCAGGCTTGCAGTCTGATCTCTGATGCTCCGAGTGGCAGCAAGGAAGACCAAATCTATCATCCAACCCTCAAGAGAGGGTTTATATTAAGGTTTAAAAATAGGCATGTGTCAGAAATACAACTTCATTCTTTCAGCAGTCAAGGCAAAGATTTGCAGTTCTGCAAAGGTATTGTAATTTCAGAAAAGAGGACAGAAAGATTAAGTGAATGATGGGACCAAGGTTAATTTAGCAGGAAAAAAAAACAACAGACATGTATGGAAAAGAAATAGATTCAATATTTGCCAAAAATGACAGCGATTCCTGTGGGCATGCTGAAATTCAACCTACATTGGCTGAGACTGACTACTGTGATTGTGTGATGATTTTTTGGTGGATCATCTGCAAGAAGTTCGGCAAACCCTGTCTGTTTCCCACATTGTAGAACTACCAACAGTAGCTAGGGCTCACTGAAACCCTTTCCAATGGTCTCTGGGAGGGAAACTGAGTCTATTTACCTTCTCACACATAGATGTGGTTTATCAAAGACAATTCATCAAAAGAGATCAAGGAACTTGTACTGCTGCTATTCTGACGAAACAAAGTCTTTCAGTCTTTTTCAACATCTACTCTGGCCAGCATGTCTCAAAAATGAAAAGCTCCCAGGTTATTTTTGAAAATTGTAGTCTTTGGGCCTGACTGTGTACTGAAGATACAAAAGCCTCACTATTTTTTAAATGCTTTCTCTAGGTATAAAAAAAAGTCACTGTTTATAACATGCTAAGGATGTAGAGCATTGGAACAATGTCAATATGATTTTTTTTTCCTCCTTGGTCACAAGTAAACTCGGTGTTTAAACAAAATTTCTCCCCCAACTACCACATGAAACAAAGTTTTCAGTTCTTCAGTAAAAGAACAAGAATCCTTGAAAGTAGACACTTCCCACAAATGTAAGTATATAACTTAATTATATATACAGCTTTTCATTATTGTTTCAAGAAGTGATTTGAACAAGGTTTAACCAAAGTCTTTAACCAAAGTTCATTATTATCATTTACGTAAAGAAAAGATAAGAAATTGGATCATGGGAATAACAAAATGAAGCCTAGTAACTTCTATTATTTCCCTTCTGAAATTTGGGCAGTAGACATGAAATAGTCTTGGTTTCCAGAAAGAAATAATTCTAATAAATATGTGAAAAATAAATATTTCAAAGGCACTTTTTCAAAGCATATGGCATATATTCAAATGGGCAGACTAGCAGTAAATATTTCAAGAACATTTCTCTTCACAGGAACTCCTTCACATTCCACATTCTTCCTAGGAAAATTTTGTAACTTCTTGCAATACCACATAAATATAAAATAGATATGTGCACAGACTCATGCGTGTTAGCACCTTTGAAAGCAATACAAGATACTTCACCAGTTGATTTTCTGACTCTGCTATTTAAGAAAGCTGCGAAGTAAATAATCCTGATAAAGCAGTAGGATGAAAGATTCTTAATCTGGGTTCCTATTAAATTTTAACTAAGATATTTTTCTCTACACGGAACCAACAGACAATGAAAGTCTTGGACGTGTGTGAGGTTTCTGTTAAAAATCCCAAGTGGAAGAACAATTTCAGCAATGCCTGCTCCTCCTTAGGAAATATATTCACAAATCTTGAATTCTTATTCAGGGAAGTAGCCTTCTCCTGTGCCCTTGACTATATAGGCACTACCTTTCTGAGGTATAACACATCCTTAAATAAGCCAACGTTTTCTGAAGATGTTCCAAAAAAATCTGATACTTATTACGAAAATAACAAAATTAGAATACAATGCTTGAAGACATTTCTAAATACTTTGCGTTGATGACTGGAAAAAAGCTAAAAACACACAAACAATTTTTTACTTCTTTTATATCAACAACAGCAGAAAAGTAGAACTAGTTAGCAAAATGATACATGATATTATAATTATCTATAACATTTCAGATACACAAGTCTAAGTACTACAATATATGCAGTGTTGTATATTTATTATGAACTCAATTATATATAGTGCTACAAGTCCGCATGCATGTATATATAATCTATTTAAACCTACAAAGATTCTGTTTAAAGATACTATTCTAGAGTAGTAGTAGTACTGTGCTACAAAGATATTGTTCAAAGAATGAAGACCATCCACTGCTCTACAGGTAAATACAGTGTACAGAATGAATATCTAACATCAGGCCTATCACTTTTTTAGGGCTAAAAATAACCAAAATCCAAAGCTATTCCTGTTATTGATTTTGTTTCTTACAAAAATGAAACACTGACCATGATGTCAAGGAACAAAGGCTGTCATGTTTCTCAAAGATAAGGGATATAAAACAAAGGGGTTTCTAGTCTTATGTTCAATTTTTTGTAAGCCTGTTCAGATCCATATGTACCTGTGCTAGTACTTCACAGTACTGTCAACATTTTGACAGTAAAAAAAATTGGTGATCTTGGTTGCCCTTAGATGGAGACTTTCAAGGTGAGGCTGGATCTGGCTCTAGGCAATCAGATGATCCAGCTGTGGTGCCCGTGTTCATTGCAGGAGAGTTGGACTTAATAGCCCCCAGTGTTGCCTTTCCACTCTAAGGATTCTATGATTCTATGATTCTCCAAACAGTTTTTGAAGCCATTTTTCCAACTGCAGCTTCTCCTCAGAATGAGATTGCGAGTACATTTAAGTATTGTTTGCATACAACTCAAGTTCTTCCTAGATGCAAACCTTAGTGTTTGTACAGCTCACTTACAAATACCACTGATGTGCAAGAAACAACTTCTCTTTTGAAGAAGTCAAAGTGATAGGTGCACCACAGAGTACATATATACAGAGTATATATATATATACACACATATATATCACTGATTTCTGACAGGGAAATGAAGTAATCCAAGTCTGAATGGAAGTAAAGTCAATAAAGAATAAAATAATACTATGTTTTAAAAAATGCTATTGGTTCTCAAATTTTACATTGACAAGACTACTGATTCCTGTGGACACTGAATATGAAAGGCAAAACATGTGTTTGCAAACTGCCTTGTGAATGCACTCTTAGATTTCCTATCAAAATGGTTTAAAATATAATTAGTACTGGATGTAAAAGCAATACTATCTGGATAATTGTTCTAGCTAGATAAGTGATGTAATAAGCTCTCTCCATTCTTCTCTCTCTTCATTGACTATTTAGTGGTCTGGTGCTAGAGCTCATAAACTTCAAAATTCTTTCAAGTTTTTGTTTTTTTTTTTGGTCTTTCTGATCAAAGAAATGTTTATGTATCCTTCCCATACTGTGTCTCTTTAAACCACTGGCTTTTTCAATTTTTTCAAAGTGTTTTTTTTTTTTTTTTTTAAACACCATAATGTGATGTACACAGAGAGGCAAATGATGTCAGAATCCTTTCTGCCCCAAACCAGTCTGTAAATCTTCAGTAAAGCAAAGTTCATGGGTGCATTTAAAAGGGGCACAATCTGTTTCTGCTTAAAAGAGAGTCCCCTTTTTTTTGTGTGTGCAGAATAACAATGCAAGAATGTGTTATTCCAAAGAACTGTTGCCATGGTGATGCCATCAATAACATCATTTCTGCATCCTTGTCCTTTAAACACATAAGGAAAGCAACAAGCATTGGTAAATGTGAAAAAAAGAACAATTACCTTTTCTCTCTAAACAGCAGAGGAAGCCTTTTTTTCACCTCATCAATAGAAAATTATGTAGAAAAGAATAATAAAGACTGTTACAAGAAGCACCAAGAAGCCTATTAGTGACAAAGGCCTTTTTTTTTTTTTTTTTTTTCTTTCCATGAATAATTACAGCTCTTTAAGAAGAAAGCAGCCCAGGCTAAGGACTCTTTGCAAGCTTTAGATGGTAAAACAAACATTTGACTATACAAGGATTTCCCTTTCATGTACCTTTCCAAGAAAAAAAGCAACTAAAATCCAGATCAAAATGAGAGAGAAAAAAACCAAAGGAACATCTGCTGCAATTAAATTTAAAGAACCTACCATTCACCTAAAAGATTTGTATCAAAAGCAACTATATTAGCGACAGAATCAACATAAATTTCAGGCCGGCTTGTTAAAGGTGACTGTGCTGGGAAAGTTTGGCTCTGTAAGTAATATAATAACAGGAATCTATTCTGATTTTGAACCAAGTGGTGGAAAAGAGGTTTCCAACAGTAGATGCGTTATCAAACAGCTGTAAAACACTGTTAAGTTTAAAACCTCAACGGCAAAAGCAAAACAGTAGATACACTTACTACACTAAGCCAATTAATAAGCAACAGAGCCTTTACCAAAGCAAGATTTGACTGCAGGGACTTCTAAGATTCATGTCACATTTGATCATGAACCCCTCCTGAAATATTACACTTTTGTCCTGACTGTGTTGCACAGTGTACAAACAGGAGCTTTAAATGTGCTCCTTAGTGTTTTCCAGGGAGGGTCAACATACAGTGTGATGGCCTGTTTATATCTTTCAGACCTTCATACCTATACTAGGGCCAGAGATTGAGGATGATGATAGGAAAATCTACTGCTTCCTTCTCCTCATGTCTCAGTAACAAAAGGAATATAGGTAAAAGAGAAGCATGGAAGAAAGTAAGAAAGGTGTCACAAACTTTAAAGGTAGCCTTAGCATGTGAGTTGGAGATAAGAATGAGGGGGTGGTAAGCTCAGATGCAGATGTTCCACAGAGTTGGACCAAATGTTTGTTAGGCGAGTAATAGTAAAGACATCACTCAAAACTGTAATCAGGTTAAAAGCCGTAAAATGAATTTGGTACGATGATAAAATTCCAAATTCTGAAGCTGAAAACCAACTTCACCACATTTACTTATGATGGAAACTCCAAGCTACTTAGGAAGAGACACTACATTCTTTTCCTGAACTCACTGTCTTGTGTTGTCCTTTGACTTCTCACTATCACTGCTTCTCTAAAGCGAGAGATAATGCTTGTTTTGTACAGGTTCTTGAGCTCACCACTAGTTACTGTGGAAATCTGAAAAGTATTGTGAGCTAGTAAAGATTAACAACGTATTGCAATGATGGGAATCGATTCTTTTTCTATTTTAGAACTTCTGCAAAGTTTCAAAGTACTCACACTACTCAATTCGGTTTAAATGCTCGCACTGATCGGGTTCTGTTTCACGGGAAAAAAAGCCACCATCTTCTGTCTAGTTTTTAAACACAATTGTTTAGCAAGATATGTTGAAAAGCTTCAATAAGCCCTAACTGTGCTCATCTGAGGGGCTACTCACCAAATTCCCTAGAAAACAAAAATCAGTTAAGTCTGTTTCTCAGAATAGGAATAAAAGGAGTAAATGTGAAGTAGGAGTAATTCCTAGAAGAAAATTCTCTTCTAGGAATAAAAGACAAATTATTCAAAGAAAATGTTAGGAATCCCTTACCTTTCAGTTTGTCTAAGACTTAGAAAGAAAATTCCTGCTTTTTTAATTTCCTGAACTCAATAGGTTGAAAGTTGAACTGCAATTCCCTCTTCTGCATGATTGTCAGCACAACAAACCAACGCTTTTGATTAATTGGTGAGGGTTCCCTGAACTCCTCTGAGATACTTGAAAGGCCATTGGAAGTTTATAAGCTTAATTTATGGAGTAAGTATTAAACATGTACATGTGTTTTGTTAAGCAACAGTTTCTTAACTGACTCGGTTACTGCAAGGATGCTAGTGATTTTAATTGCTTATAATTCCTCACAGAATGCATGCAATACCCAAGGGTCACTCCAGCGTGAGCACTGAAGTGTTCTTGCAGAGATCTTTGAGAAAACCTTCTTTAATTCTTATTCTGAAGAAAAAAGATCCTGAAACATTTGAAAAGTGACATAATGGAAAAATGAATGGAAACGAGGGCAGAGAGAGAAGTTAACAGGTACAGCCAACAGGCCTATCTGAAAAAGATACATATCACTCAGTTTCATTCCAGGATTCTCAGTGACCATATTACAATTGTTTGCATACCACTGAAGACCTTGGCTTGAGACCATAAGTGTTTTTCAGCATCTTTAATAGAGCTTTGCAAGCAGGCTTCTTTCATCTACTACAGTCTTTCCCATTACAAGCCTGTTTAACCAAGCTGCTTGTGGACATGAGACCAAGGAAACATTATGAGCATTCCTCTCTGCCACTGGCATAAGGGCCATCATTATCAATATCTGGCAAAGCATAACAGTGGAAATGCTGTATGGTCAGAAGCAAAGTACTGGGCAAAATCTTGTTTACTAATACAAACAAGAGCAGACCTTTCAGTCTCCAGGTGCTATACTGGTTGAGATTAGCATTTCTCTGTGCTTATGAAATTCTTTGTATGTTAAACAACATTTCCTTTTCTACCAAAAAGCTGTAATTAGCCGGGTTGCCACCATAGCTTGGAAAAGAAAAAAATAAATAATAATAATAAAAAAATCAGTGGACCTGCTGCCACAGGGTATGGGTTGTTAGTAATTTTAATAGATGCTGTGTGTTGCTTCTGAGCATCACTGATGTTTCTTTCTAGACTCAACAATACAGAAACAATAAAGGAGATTAAGGACATAGGCTTAAGTCTGGCTTCACATTTTCAAAAAATGACAGGGTATCACAGTCTGAATTAAACCAAACATTTGCACAATAAACACTAGCTATCTCAGTTGGCCAACCACGGGGGAAAACAGTGCTGTTCAGGATATGTACATTTACTGGATCAGAAGAAGCACCCTATGTTTTTCTGGAGAACTTATTCTACCAAAAAGAATCAAGAAGACAAGCCAAGTTGTGGGCGCCAGAAAGCAAAACCAAGACAACACTCCAAAGCCCCTCAGAAGAGCAGGAAGTCTTCATCTTTTCCCTGTGCTTGGAGTTCTTCTGTGAAGCTGCTTTTATGACCTCACTTTCAAAATTCAAGGCATGCAAATTTACAGGTCTGGCACATCTAATAACTGAAATTTATGCTGCCACAGTTGAAAAACAGTGAGCCATTTTACATTGTTTATAATGCTGCTGCTGCACATCGATGCTACTGAGTTTCCAACTCCAATTCCATGGCATAAGCAAAATGACAGAGATCTTCTTTCCATTTAGTGTTATGAAATCTTACTGGTAGCCAGTAACCTGTTCTTTTTTAAAAAAAAAAAAACAAAACCATGATGGTAATTGCCAGATTTCATAAGTAGTGAGAATTGCTATATTACTTTTGACCCTGATTTGCTTTCCACTTATTCTGTCTTGTACAGAAATTTTATAAATCTCAGTGAAGGAATACCAAGGAATCAGATTAATGATAGATAAAACCACAGAAACTTTTAAAATAAATAGTACTTTGTGACAGGCTTTGTACTATGTTCAGCTTAAATGATGTTTGTACTTAAAGTCCTAAAAATGCTGTTTTCTGAATGAAACACTGAGTAATTGAAGACTGATAGTTTAGAAGAGTCATTGCTCTTTACATGGAATTAATGATGTTTCAAGAGCTTTTAGATTCAGAAGCAACTGCATGATGCAATAATCACCAGAAATCTTATTACAAGCAAAGAGTAACCTTATTTCCTTATTAATGGAGTAACTAGGAAAGGGTCATAAAAAAGATAATTGTCCTTGACTTGGTTTCAAGGATCTCAAGCCATTGATGTCAGAACAAAAAGGAAACTGGTTAGAAATTTTTGTCACCACTGGTCACAAGCCATCCTAGATGAATAGAGGAATTCCTGGATGAAAAATGTATGCAAGGACTTCCAAATGAAATGGTCTATAAGGAGAGAAAATTTACAGGATTGTTCTTTGAAGATGATGCAAACAAAACATGCTATCTGCTTGCAGAATGATTAATGTGGCCATTGCTTCTATGTAAATGTTACACTGATATTTTTATTGTCATGCTGTACAATCACTGTTGTCACTGAAAATTATGACAAGGATTGTGATAATCTGACATGGTTTATTTCAGACAAATTGTGAAGGCATTTTTTTTTTAATGATGCCTGTTGCATAAGCATCTTTTCTAGATAAATAAGATGTGGGCAGATCTACTTTCAATAGAAAATATTTAGCTTATGTCAATACTGACAATTTCTTTGGTTCTATAACAACTTTTTGACATTTAAAACTGAAGGGTTAAGTAATTTCTTACATTATCAGACAAATTCAAAGTGCTAAACTTTATTTTAGCAGAAATAGGGATAAACCCATTCCTATGTCATGTAGTAACATGAAGAATGAGTGTTATACAAACAGCAAAGAAAAAAGTCAAAATATGAAAATACCTTATTTAGCCCTAGCTTACTAGCACTGTTGAGATTGCTTCTTGATAATTGTCTGTTTTCAGTGTCTTCAGAAGTTTTCAAGAAAAGACAAAAAACTGAACAAAGCTAAGTAGCATTGCTATCATAGTAAAGTCAGTTAAGTTAGCAATACTAAATGCCAATTCTCATTACAAAAATATCACTTTCCAGAAATCTCCAAACCAGTTACATCTTACATGAATGAACAGTAAGTCCACCTTTGAGATGGTCTCTATTACAGCAGCAATTCTGAAGAAACAAAAGGATATGGAAGTGAGAAGTCTGTATTCTTACAATCTACCTCATATAGTTCTCGTCTAAACTAGGAATCCAGCATCTGCTCTCCCTGAATTAAGAGAAAAGAATCTTGCCTAGGAGTCAGAATCCGTCCTGAACAGGTAACATGAAATACAAGGAGATAATGTGACTACACCTTAATTCCGCCCAGTCCTTCAAAACTTTGAAGAATTTGTCAGCAAACTGCAACTCTTCCAGGATAATAGAAGACGAATAGTTTTTCAAAGATGACTAAACAAACACATGATGGTGGATAACAGCCAGCAACCGTATCAGTTTTATGTCTCACACCCAAAATTTCTTTTGGTATCACAGGCCTTTCCAGGTCTGATTCCACAGATAAGAGATAAAACAGAAAAAAAAATGATCATTTTGAAAAAAATAAAGCAAGCCACTTCTGCAAGACCTGAAAGCAGTCATGTGAGAAGAAGGCAGTCCATTTCCTGTGTAAGCTCATACAGCCTGGGACAAAAAGTGTGAATCAAGACTCGATCAACTTGTCTAATACTGCAAATAGAAAGAAAGAAAAAAAAGCCTTGGAAGTAACCAACAAATTGTGAGAAAACATTACTGCACAGCCTTATGACTGAGAGAATAGAAAGAGTGCTTGTATGTCGCTATGGGAAGTCTTGCTGTCATAAAAGTATTGAATAATTTAGGTTGAAAGGCACTTTTAAAGATCATTTGCTCCTGCTCCAAGCCAGGCTAATTGAATTTACATTGGGTTATGCATTGCTGGATATTATTATTATTTTAAAGTACATATATCTCATTACAGCAATTAGGAACCATGCTATACTTTGTTTAGAAAAGCCATTTCACATATGAAAAATCAATACTGAGGATTTTTACAATAAAATTGTCAGCCGTATGTTGTAGAATTTCTGCTAGGCTCATGCTGATGATGTCTGTCACTAGTCCACCTGTCACTGTAACAATACAGTTTTGTTAAAAAAAAAAAAAAGAAAGAAATGTAATTAACAAAAGGAAGTTAGCTGCTTGAAGGAGGAACTGACAGTCATTCAGAGAACAATTACCACCATTCTCTCTCTATTATTTCACTGGAGATAAATGCCTTATCACCCATCCATGCCCTTTTTGCTACAGTCAACATTTTCTTCAGTGCATCTAATCAAACATGGAACAATTGCACTCAATTCATGTTAACTTTTGAACATTCTTGCTTCTGTTTCAGACTTGAAGGCTTTACACGCTCAAAGCTCACCAGCCTTTCCATATATATCAATTAAGTATTTAAAAAAAAAAAGCAACAAAAAAACAACAACCCATCAACTCTTCAGACAATCCTTATCTTCCCTGTGTTAGTATAGACTAGTTCAGCTATAACAGCCTGACTGTACTAACAAGACATCTGCAAACACACTCTGAAGTCCTCTGTAATTTAGGTAAATCCTCAGCTTTAAGACCATCATCAAAATAGGATGAAATTTCAATATAGCTAAGTTTTCACTATTGGCAACATTTTTAATCCCTCCAGTACTTTGCTTCAAATAGGATGGAGAGAGTTTCAATGCCAGCCAGCTTCCATTTCTGCAAGCTACAGCATGGCCCTCAGATGCAGGCAATCCAACAAGGCAGCTGCCATCAGGGCACATCTCCAGTACCCCTTGCCTGTGGTTAAGATCTACTTGCAGCATGATGAAAATCACAGTTGAAAGAGACCCCCAGGTGAGAAAAGGAACAATACTTGCAACTGATCATCAGTATCGAGTATTAGATTGACACTTTCCTATCTCTGATGCTGCAGGATTCATGATTTAGTAATATAAAATTATCTAAAAGGAAAATAAAGTTTGGAGGAGGGGCGATTCTTTTCTATGTCTTATCTACTTCTGGGACATTCACTTCCCATCTTCTTCTTTAATGTGTTCCAAACACTAAGTTAAATCTATATGCACCTGTTGAGAAACATATCCTCTGGAAAGAGCTTTATTCAAAGTTATGACTAATGTTAATGTGGGCAAATGAAAATAATAATAATGCCATTTCTCTGTATATATATGGCTAGGTATTTAACCATGTACATTATTTGCTCACTGGGAAACTTTTTCTTTATGGCCACATAAATCTTTTTCATTAAAATAAGAGTTATTTATGCCCAGGACTACCTGTGCTTATACCAGACCTGGTGGGCCAGCAGAAAACTCTGCCAATACCACAAACTAACCCAACTCTCTAGGGATTCCTAGTTTGCTGTAAGGAGTGGCTTAAGAAATCAGATTTTTGAAGTCAGGTTACAAGTCCCTGTGGACTTGCTTATTTTATAAAGGAAAGATTCATGCTTCCTCTTCACCATACATCCCAGCATCTATAGACAAGCGGAAATGCTCTGCTATATCTAAAGGAACTTATTTTTTGACAGTCAGAGAATGCTGTACAACTTGCTCATGCACTGCAGACCCACCAAAGTCAAAGGCAACTGTCCAGATTTTGTTCTAAAGAGTATCACTCTAGGAAAGAAATACAATAGTAGACATTGAAAATACAACATTCATAAACTCTGAGCAAATATTTGTGCTAACGAAGGCTAAGGAGTTGGCAGTCCTGAAAACTGTAGTCCTCTATTCATTGACAGTCTAATTTCAATGCAGGCAGCTGGAGTGGAAGCTTCCCTACACTGGCCTGCCAATGCTTTCAACCCTGACCTAAAGAGACCCTCACTAGAAGCAAGAAATAATTCATTCTTTATGCTTGTTTGGCCCTGGATTTATTTCAAGCAAACACTTCCAATTCCACTGAATCTGTACACAGTGTTTTTATAATATGGACTACAGTCAACTAGGATCTGAGACCACCTATGTCATTCCATTAAAACAACACACTTTAATAGAAATAGTGTTGGGAGCAAAAGGCCAGAGCTGTTATCCACTTCAGCTTATTTTTGCAATTTGAAGGTGGCTTGCAAAGGAAGGGAGTTTTCAACCAAGCTGAGTCACACTTACCAGCCTAGAAAACAAAGTAAAAGTTAAGAGGAAAGGTCAGACAGCACTCAAAAATAGGTTGGACCTTTATATGCTTGTATCACTTTTTTTTTTATTTAATTTAAACACATACATTTACCATTTGTTTCATGAAACAAAATGCACTTTTGAGGTCAAAATTCACCTGTTATAGGCCTGTTGAGTCTGATCCAGCATCCACTAGTAATAAGTACAAATATCTCCATTGACTGAGACAGTGACTCAAACTTTTTTTTTTTTTTTTGTTAGCTTTCAGAGTTGGATGTCTTGGTATTTCAGGATCTTACTTTCACCTTCTGCTTAAGGAGTTTAATCTTCAATAAATACTGAAAACCCCCTGCTGAAATGTTTTTAATGTCACATTTCATCCAACCAGACTTACAGGCGTACTTGTCACTTCTGACAAGCAGAAATGCACGTGACTCTCTTCTGAAGCCTAACCCTCCTTTCTTGAAGTTGCTGGTAAAACTCCCAGGAAGAGACTGTACCAAAGTTACATTACACAAACAGCGTTCCTTACACGTACATAAAACCAAATTTCAGACAAATTTCTACTGTTCGGAAGTTTGAGTAGTTTATTAGCTTTATAATCAGATTGTCTGCTTCAGGATCACCAGCTACTCCTCAACCCAGATTATAGTTCTGTTTTAGGAGACTCATTCCTCCTATACTTGGAGGGTAATGTCATTGCTGATATTGTGAAGCATAGTCTGGCTTTATGATATCTGGAAGGGGAAAACATCTGAGGCAATAGAAAAAAGGAACTACTTAAAGTTTGATGATTGATATACTGCAATTGAAGTGTGCTCATCATAATCTATTACCCCTAACTAAGCCACACAGTAGTAATTTGTAAAGCAAGGAAGGTAACAAACCTCTTTAGTATAATAGCACAAATTGAAAATCTCTCTGGGGAACAAACTAAAATTCACAGTGATTACACATGTAATCATGTTAAATTTGATGTAATGATGCACTGATAAAAGTAGTGTTGGATTAATCTCTTCAACTCTATTTCTTTGATCAGAAATATATCGTTCAGATAGGATTCCTTAAAAATAAACAAAAAACAAAAAACAGGGGAGAACACTTTGCCTTCCTTTTTTTTTTTTTTAATTTCAGATCATTTTATACTTCCTCTGTTCAGAACTGATTGAGCACACGACAGAAGCCTTAATACTACTTAGTACTTATAAGCTACTACTATCAGAATATGACTCCATCCATTTTCCTATGACTTTATTTCACAGGAAAAGTGCTAATTTTGACTGAAGAATCACCAATGGATTTCACGAGAATTATTTCTATTGAAGAAAAGCAATTATGCTTCTAAAAGCTTGCAAGACTGGATCTAAATCAGTAACTTTGTAAAAGGATAATTTAAACTTAAGTAAACAACACCCTGAAGTGGCACTTTTAATAACATTTTTTAATTCCACTTCCCTCTTACTCAGACACCCAGACACAATTAACAAGTTTTGCTACTTTTATTTTCCGCCTCACATCAGCTCAGAGCTGTGGCTTTGATACTGAGTCTAATTGCTTCCTGTTGCCCCATGCCACACCTGTATTCACTTAATGTCTCAGGAAAAAAACATGACAACTGGAAAGTACAATATTGCAGAAAATGGGGTACTCATATTGAAAAAGAGACCATGATGTTGGATGGAATTGTTGAACAGCACGGTATGAATTAGCCCCAAGGAAAAATTATCGGCAAGAAAATTAGTACAAAGAACCAAAGCTGCATAGCTGCCCGGTTGGTTGCACTTGGGCAGAAACCTTCAGTGTCTTTTATGGAAGCAAAGGGTGCCCTTGTGACCAAGAAGGTTTGTGGTAACCCGAGATGCATTAAAAAGCGTGCGGGCAGGAGGTAGAGGGAGGTGATCCACCCCCTCTGCTCTGCCCTGATAAGGCCACATCTGGAGTACTGTGTTTAGTTCTGGGCTCCTCTATTCAGAAAGCACAAGGATCTTCTAGAGAGAGCCCAGCAGAGGGCCACAAAGATGATCAAGGGCCTCCAGCAACTCAGTACGAAAAGTGACTAAGAGACGTGGGACCATTCAGCCTGAAGACTGAGAGGTGATCTCATCAATGTTTATAAATATCTTAAGTGTGGGAGTCAAGTGCATGGGGCCAGGTTCTTTCCAGCAGTGTGCAGCAACAGGATGGGGCGATGGGCAAAAACCGGAACACAGGAAGTTCCACACAAACGTGCAAAAGAACTTGTTTACTGTGAGGATGTCTGAGCACTGGAACAGGCTGCCTGGATAGGTCGTGGAGTCTCCTTCTCTGGAAACATTCAGGATCTGTCTGGGCGCTTTCCTGCTCAACCCACTCAAAGGAACCTGTGTTAGCAGGGGGCTGCACTAGACAACCTTAGAGGTCTCTTCCAACCCCTGCGATTTCATATGATAAAAATGTGGGGGTTTTTATTTTATTTTATTTTTTTGGTACAGCCACACACAACAGAAGTAATTCTTAATAGTAAGCACCCACAAGAAAAGATCATTTTATCATTTTGCCTTTAAAGGATGGAAATACAGTTACTATTTTATTTATTTTTTTTTTCCCCGGTTGTACTCAATATTTACTTCGGATCTACCCCATGTTTTGCTAAACAAGTCCTTAGAAGTGTCACTAATGTTTTGTACTTTTTTGTGTGGTTCACTTATTGCTTTTTTTGAGCACAGATGAATGTCACGCAATCTTCAAGCAGGCAAACTGCCTGTGAAGGAGCCATGAGAAACAGTGACCCTATCATGAACCTACGTTGTTCTGGATTCATCCCTAACAAAGGTGGAATCCAAATTTGGAAGAAACATCCACTTTTACTCATCATAACAAAGCTGGGCAGGCTTATAAGTGCTGTATGAGGAAAATGATAAATTCAACTACTGAAAAGCCAAGCAAAAAAGGCACAGAACAGGCCTTACCACCTCCAAACCCATAGTGTATGACTACATTCTGATAAACAATAAATGACTGATTTGATGCAAATGGTGTCATATGCAAATAAATTAACTACCTCTATGCCACTAATGGCTATCCTTCATTTCAGGCTGGATTGGCTAACTTAAAAATCCCACAGTATTGTGTTCTCAGCAGGTCCTCCTCCATCAGAAGCAATCTGCTCCTTTTTGCATGCTGAGTTATTAATAAAAATGACTGCAGCTTACGCAGATCCTGGTGAGATACTCACAGGTTTTCTGTGCTGAACTTGGTTAGCCTGGAATGGTTTAATGATTTGTGCACCACATGGTATGAATGCACATGGTAGCCCAAGAAGTTCACCTGAGCCTTACTATAGTTTTTACTGTTCCATACAAATCAAGATATTTCATTGTATCTTCTAATGGTGTCATGGTTTTGTGATTTTTGGTCGTCAGTATTCCACACCATAACATCATGTAATGCATTGGGGGTGGGGTTTGGTGTCTGCCGGGTGTTCGTCCGTCGGAGAGGAGCTACGTTTCCCCAGGAGACTTTGCGGTCAGCAAGGGGATATAACTCCAAGCAAGGTCACCTGATCCTCCTTCTTCGCCTGCTCTTCGCTGTCTGCGCTTCGCCGCCTGCGCTTCGCCATCTGCACTTAGCCATCTGCACTTCAGTCACTCAACTGGACTGCACTTCTCACCCCAGCATTGTGGTGAGGTCTATACAATTCAAACAGTCTCTCTCTCTCTCTCTCATTGTATTTTACTAATACTATATTTAGTAAAATCATTTGTTCCACCTCAGATCAGTGCTGCTGTTTTCAAGTATTTTGGGGTCCCCTGCTTCCCCTTTCCCAGAGGCGCAGATCCGCAGATCCCTCCACCCTGCTGATCATGGAACTGGGCCGGACCAGCCCATAAACCGTTGACAAATGGCACCAAAGAAGCCATTTCTTCAGTAACATATTCATTATCAAACTCTCTAAAAGAAAAGGCAAGTTGAGCTGTATCAGTAGCTTCATCTATCACCAAAGCATAATATTTGAAGTTCGCAGCACTACTGTACCAAGCTTATTCCTCAGTTCACCTGGCTACAGCCCAGGGAGACAAAGTGATTTTTAAAAAAATCTGTTTTTCATACTGCCATGCTTCCCCTACACTTCTGTAATAAATTACTCCATCAGTAAATGGTTTTGATTTTCTTACAAAGAGATGTACTGCCACATTACTTGATTTTTTTAATAGAGTCTAATTTGTGACTTGAAAGTTTTTTTTTCCTGAGATGACAGGCTTCTTTCAATTTCACTTTACAAAACATTCCTAGACATACATAAAATTCAGCAGCATGGTTTTGCATATAATGTCTATTCAAATAGTAATCTTTGAAAACTGACGTGATTTCCTAACCAATTAAGCACAGTGCATACATATTGTTTGCCTCAACAAAAAGGTACTAATCTGCCCATTTCAGTGTGGAACACTGTTTCTTCATTCACTTTTTTTTTTTTTTAAAGTTTCTGTTCTCCCTGTGTTTTACTCACCAAGAGGCACAACTGCATGCAGCGTACAATACACACGGGTTTCAGTGCAGCTGTGTACAACGGTCATGAGAGGCAGTCAGTCACTGCACTGTGCCCCTCCCTCCACAGTGTTCTGCTGCGGCCTATGCAGTCCATGCTTAAGCTATATGCCATTGACTCATGAAAGTTATCACTAAAAGACATACGTCATAATGTTAAAAGTTTACAATGTTGTGGGGCTGTATCACTAGCTGTCCTGGGCTGCATGCAGCCTGTGCATTGGACACTGGTTTTGTGGTCGAACAGTTAACATAACAGACCCTGATCTAAAACATACAGTAATACAAACTAATATTTGTTTTCTACAAGCACTTCTGTAATGCTGCCTAACTAATTTTTGGCCACAGAGCCACCCAAACCCATTACATTAGAAGTTTTCCTCACCTGTATTATAATTACCACACTGAACTAAGTGTTTCAAGAATCTTAGTGTATAAAAAGAAAATAACACCATCTTGTTCAATACCAGCTCCTCAGCTGAAATATTTATCACCTATGTGATAATTGGACTTTTTCAGTGCATTAAATGTACAGGATTTGCCACCAGAAGACATTTAAAGTTGTGCAGAGCAGACACATTATTAAGCTTGGATAGCCAAACTTTATGATAAATTAAAGGAGTGTGTATTTTTATCCAAGTCACATACAGACATCTTTTAAAAGGAAACTAAGAAAATCTCAGAATTGAAAAACTTAAACCAATACCTGGATCTAAACTGCGCATGTCGCAATCACTTTAAAATAAAATGCTGTTATAGTTATTAAAATAAATGAATTTATATTTACTCTTAATACTATTACTTGTAATTATTGGGATGGTCTATATTATTGTGAAAGGACATTTGTTATTATTGTTGTTTTTTTTTTTTTTAATAAGGAAATGATGCTTGTGCAACTACACTGTATATCCATCAGTCTTCCCACTCAGTCATTCTGGATCCCCCTGGGCAATCCCAACTTCCCTATCTAGAAGGTAGTAGTATAAAAAATAATTATATTCATACAGACTTTGTAAGAATGTAGGAGAGAACTAGACTGATATGGCCAGCTGGGGAAGGCTGCAATATCAGTACATGACACTTTAGCTGGCACACTTGTCTGGCCAGTCAGCACAAAGGTACAAAGAGGACTAATTAGTAAAAAACACAGCTGAAACCCAGGCAAAGCACACATGACTTCTGGTTTCAAAGAAGATTGGATCCTCAGCAGGTGTATGGCTGTAGCCAAAGATGGAAGGGATTACTGTGTAGGGTGTGAGCACATTTAGGGAGAATGCAGAAGTAACACCAGTGAGAAAATGGGCTTCTTTGGTTCCACTGACTGTTAGATAGCAGGTCCTAAATTACAGAGCTACAAGGAAGGTTCTTCACGGACCTAACCTGAACAGGCCTACGTGAGTAATCCGATAAAGTAAAACTGGCAGAGTACTTCACTACATAAGCTCATCCATCAAACAAAACGTTAAGAAAACTTCTGAAAAAAAAAAAAGAGGAATAGGGAGCAAAACCTGGCAAGGAGGAGTATCAGATAAAAGCATTAATTTCAAATAAAGCATTCTGTTGCATCTTCCTTGGACATTTTCTATCTATAAAGACAGCAGGATTCATCTCATTAGAATGACCAGACTCTCACTACTTGTCTTTCCTGTAAAACCTGTTAGTCACTTAGCTGCTTCCAGTGGTGCAGTAGTAAAGGGTTCAACTACCATTGTACATGTCCTACAGAAGTCTAAATAAAGTGAAACAGTAAGTTTATAAGCAGTTTTTCCCTTGAAAAGGCACTGACCTAAAAGGCTGCCATTCATGCACCTGCAAAGAAATCCTGTTCACTGCAGACAAGTGTAATAGAGTCCAATTCCTGTGGCTTCAAGAAACAGTTTGAAGTGTTATATGAGAGTTAACAAGGTCCAGATGGCTCTGCTCCACTCTGCTGAGTTGCTTTTGCCCTGAACCCCACCATGCAAATTGGTTTGATTATAGGTACTGTAACGTGATAGAAAGCAAAGCAATGACAGCAGAGCAGCAAGGTCCAAGGCTACAGCAAATAAAGACTTGTTCAAATGCAACAGCTGTATGCACAGAAATAAAGGAAAGAAGCTGTTTACCTTCAGAACACCTCAGGTATGCAGGAATCTCCAGTGAGATACCATTGCTTCCACTGCCAAAACCTTAATGAAGTCGGGGAAGGGGTGGCTCCTGGCTTCACCCCTTCTGGTCACTCGGGTACACTGCATGCACCTGAGCTTTCCTGGGTTGGCCCTGCCTTCCCACCAGGTGCTCAAGCACTGATTCAACCTGTGACTTAGCATTTCCACTACAGGTACCCTCTAACACATACTACATAGGTTGCTCTGAAAATAATGCCTCCTATTTTATTTCCGTAGACATTACAACAGATACAAAGAGCCCAATAACAAATGTGTAACAAAATGTGCATGGCTCTGTGGAATATGCTGCATCCACTGTTTGGTCTCCATAAACATTTACCAAGCATGAGTGAATGTCAGTGGGTCCCATTTTTTCACATAGAGGAATTCAGTGATGCACCTTCGCTTCATATGCCCTTCCATGTCAAAAGCTGTTTTGTCAGTCTGCCCCTCTGCTGCCATATGTTGCACAGCAACATAACATAATGGATTATTGTCAGGAAGTTTCAACCTCTTCTGCCATGCCACCAACATCCATCTCTGCCATCATATGGATACATAACAAAATAAGAGGTATCACTTTTGAAGCAGCCATCGTATAATTCCTGGCTTTGCTTAGACTTTAAGGCATGAGACACTGCTAGAGATTTGGCAAGAAGATACAGAATACTGCTTATATTGCATAGGTTTTTGCCACAGTTTGCTACAGAAGCAATCCCAAGCATCTTTAAGTGTTTATTGGTAAACACTCATATTTTGATCAGCAGACTTGGAATTCCTCCTGAATGTCAGTTCAAGAGATATTTTGGATGTGCTGTTTTTTATAACAGCGCAGAGAACATCATGATCTCACCTACGAATTTCATTTAAGTTCCCCATGATTTCAAGTATATAAGGACTTGGAATGGTCCAGATTTTTCATTTTCTTACAGTGGTGACTCAGAGTTGTGGCTTTTGGGGTTCTACTACAAGTTTTGAGATGGTTTTGCTGCCAAGCATTTTGTGGTTGGTATCTAGTTGTACGTGGAATAATTGTTTTCTGAACCCTCTAAAACTTCATATCCTTTGCACTGACTTCCCTGCACTGACTTAGCTGACAGTCACAGTAGGCCTTTCTAGCCGTATATTGATATATACCTGCTATTTGTTGACTGAAGTTGCTCAGAAACCAATTCAATAAGGTGTCCTGCTACAGAGGCCATTGGAATTAAAAAAAAAAACAACCAAAAAACCAAAAAACCCCACCCCCACAACAACTTAAAAGCTATATAAGAATAACAAAAATATGTTAATGGCAACTATTACCATAGCTAAACACAAATAATTGAAGTAGTTATTGGTCAAGGTATTTCCTTTTGAAAATCTGTCAACCTTTCAAATCTTTCAAATCGGTTTATCAATGTAGAAATTAATCAAGATTGCATCTGTGTGGAAAAGAAAAGAGCCAGAGCTTTGATCTGAATAAAAATTTAGGTCTATGGGATTTTTATTTTATTTATTTTGAAGTATCTTGCTCTCAGTTCTATTAAAGCACTCACTGTTTCAAGGCATGATGTTTGATGTTTGTAAAGCACATTAGACAGACACTTACATATTTCACTCTGATTTAAAATGGCAACGATTGGCTTCCCAGAGCCATACAAATACCTTTTTAATTGAAATCCTTCCATCTCCCCTACTTTCATGTCCCCAAAGGTACCAAGCCATGAATTTCAATGAGGACTGTGCAAAACAGCACTTAATTGGTGCTTTTCTGTCAGCCTTTCCCTTATTACCCACCCATATATTCTTGTTTCTACAGTGGCAATTTAATATCATACAAAAGAAGCAACATTCTTCAACGGTAGTAAAAATCTGAGATCTATCAGTTCAATCTAATTTTTGTAAGCCTGTCAGACCCATACAGACCACTGTATCTGGTTGTTGTTGCTGCTGTTTTTTTTCTTTTTTCTTTTTTTTTCTGGAGAGAGCAGACTGATTCATAAAAAAAAAATAAATCAATTTGTACCAACAGGAACCACAGGATTCAATAAAGAGTTACAAAACATACTCTGAAAATAATCCTGTGTTTTATAATGCAGCCACAACTAGTTACTTGTACTGGAAACATTCTGTTTTATTAATGTTGTAATTCAGCTGTCAATCTAAAATGATCACCATGCTGTTCTTCATTCAGTGTTTGAAAGATGAAGCATGAAAACTTCAAAGGTCTAATTTGTGAGACAACATACCAGGACTTCTGAATCTCAGCCAAGGCCCTCCTGACTTGTGAAATATTATGACAAACAACTGATACCACTTTGACCAAAGCAACCACTACCACACCCACATGTGAGCTTGCCCTCTTCTAGACATGCAGCAGCCAAAGCAGCACCAAAGGACTGCTATGAGTACGCTAGTGGTTTCACTTCATGGTCTCTGCCGGAATGACTAGAGAAGGGATGTATGTCCACTGATGGGAGACCAGACACTGAGTGTTCCTTGTCCTCTAGGATTCTGCACTGGACAGTGTTATCTCACTTCTTGGTAGGAAGGCATAGGTGAGATAGTAGAATACTTTGATTCCTTAAAGACTTATTCTTCCTTTAAGTTGCAAGAAAAAACAACACTATCAACACTAGATCTCACACTTCTGAAGCTGCAAAATAGATCGATTCTTTTTTTGCCTACCTTTTTTCTCATCCATGCACGTAGGCACCAAGGAATCAAAATGCACTATGCTGAAACAAGAGTATGCAATACACAGATATCTCACTGTCTTACCTGCTCACTCTTTACACTGCACTTGACCACAACACTATCAGCAGCTGGCAGAAATCAGGCCTTGGATGGAAAAAACATGAATGAAGCTGAAGCTCAGCAGAGGATGCAGCTGGACACAGGCCAGCGTTTTCAGTAGGCTGCAGACCCTGCAGTCTCTTTTGGTTGAATGCTAACTGATCACTTTTATCCCTTGTTAAAGAATACTTTTGCATTCCTTGCCAAGTAAATCCTAAAACAGCAGTCCACAGTTGGCAGCTTTTGCATTTTCTATCTGAACAGCTAATTAGCAAATTAGTCCTGACTTTAAGACTTCACAATTTTACCCTATTTCATTGGGATCACAGTAAGGAGATATACCTAGGCTCACATCCTTCAGTGCTTAGGAAATGCTAGGGCTACAATACAAAAACCTGCAGTACATCACCTAGGATAGCTACATCATATGTCTTCTCAACTTTTTGGCACTGGCTTATCAGCTAAGTGACATCAAATCCTTGTTTCTTATCTTTAATGACTTCTACATCTATTTTCTCATCATTTTCAAAGGAATTCAAATTCCATACTGTGAATAAGATAAACCCACTAAAAACAGTTTTTGGTCGAGATGAAAATCTCCTTAAGAAAGGTAAATTCCATCTACGACAGAGAAACATTACTCCTGGTGGTGAATGGAAGGGGGAAAATGAAAAGTGGGATCCTGCACACACTTCTTGTGGAAAATATGAGAAAACATACAAGCAATAAGGGATAGAAATTACTGCCACTGCTGCAGATTAATATTGCAATATCTTAAATTGATAAGGCTACAGTAGCATATGTGGAATGGAACAGTATCACAACAGACTAATTTTGATCTAAGTAGTAGAAATATAAGTTTATTTCTTGAAGTAAGCTCTTGTAAGAAGACATCATTCGTTCAGATAGATATTCCCCTATGAGGTCTTACAACAAATTTAGTCATGACTGACAATTTCTTGCTCACGCAAGGACGAACAAATGGAGAAAAAGTAAGCTAACAGCAAAAAAGAAGGAGAAATGTTGAGGGGTGTCACAAAGGGTAATTATTCACACTACACTTACACTTCCATAATATTTCTCCTTCCTTCAAATACCACCTTAATCTTATGCTAAACACATTCAGAACACAGGAATTCAAAGCAATAAAATATTTTTCAACTTCTGAGGGCAGGCAGGCTTGCAAAAAGATGAAGTAATACCCAGCACTACCACCATAAAAACTATGACAGAAGCTGACAGTATCATATGAATTTCTCCTTACTGTAAACCTTTCTGCCCTCAGTTTGGACTACAAATTGTGAGTTGATCAAGATACTAATTTTGGTTCAGGGAGAGCAAAGTGAAATTAGCAGTAGAAGCCACAAGGCACCACAGGAGGGTGCTGCACACAGTCCCTGTATTCATCTAGCAGGAGTGCTTGAAGCAGCATGATTTTATGCTTTCCATAGGGACTGAAAGCTGGGAAATGTCCTTTTCCTTCACAGCACCTCAGAGTGAATCCATGTACTTGTAACTAGAGACTCAAAAGGGAAACTGTAGCGTTGGTCTGGAATCTGTGTCGGTCATAATGACAGTGTCAACTGAGGCCCGTTTGCTAACATACTGAAGAGTGAGAATTAGCTCAGCAAAGGATGTATCCAACGACGGGAGTTTAATGACTATATGAATATTTTATTGTGTTTATACCGTGTTAAAGAATAACTCCTCACTACGTCAAGACATAAGCAGTTTTTCTCTACGTGTTTAGTATCAATATGTCTTTTGAACAACGATTCACAGGACAAAACTGCTGTACAAATGGACTTACACTTTCATGAATCTGCTCATAACAACACACTGACTGTATACAAGTACAGATATATTCTACTGTCTCCAGATACGTTTTCTTTTGCACACCTCATTTGATTTTGAGTGGATAAACAAATACCCAGTACTCAATCAGATACAATACGGCACAGTTGCCAGTTACTGCTTTCTACTGAGGCTGTTTGTAGTAATTTCAATAGAATAATTTTGAATTTTTAGTCCCCTTCCTCTCTCAGTAAATGAAAGTCAGGCTGTATTGCTACACAGAAGCTGGTAAAGATAGCAGGGGCATAAGATATACAAAGAGATTTATCTTAATTGTCAGTGGTATAAATAACATCTCTTCTCTACACCAGTGGAGCTAAAAGAGCTCACCACAATACTCTGATGCATACTGGACATCATAGGTAACACAAAAACTGAACATGGTTTTGAGACACTGACCCTCCTTTAATTACATCTTCCTAAGGTGTCTTTCTCTCTGTGTCAGTTCTCTTGCCACCCCCTTAATGTAGTGATGCCCAACAGCTACTGCATTGCCACCTTCACTTTCTTTACCTTCTTCTGTAATATCCCTTTCAAGTTACCACTCCAGTTTTCCTCCATTTGCAGATAGAACAGCTTCGCTTTCTCCTTAAACCCCACTTTCCTTATTTTTTTCTAAGATGAAGTTTGTACCTTTCAAGGAATATGCCCATGTTCTGTTCACTCTTTGACTCTTTTTGATTGATGTCACATCTACTCTATAGAACATCAGACTTAAGGCTTTTGCCTTTCACTTGTCTCTGATGCCTCTTACTTGATGAATTTCAGTTGTTCTTCGGGGACATAATAAATGGAAAACAAGCCCCAGCTCCTCCTTCTATTCACTCGACCCTGTTCATCACTACTGAGAGTATTGCTGCTTGCTTCCAGTAAACCCCTGAGCATGCTGTACATACACCCCTTACAGTCCATACCTTCAAGCACCTCCAGCCAGAGGCAATGGCACTACGTTGGATCACATCTGTAGAGCATCCTGGGACAATACAGCATGAAAGCTGCTATATTTTAAAACAGGTAACTCTCCAAAGCAACACTGTGAGAAAACAAGACATACAACTGCCTTAAAATCATTGCTGGTCTACTAGTCCACACAGGGATTTCAAGTTCATGCAAGCAAGCATGAGAGAAAGCATTGTGATGCTGAAATAAAGCCTAACAGGCCATGAATTAATGTCAATGACAAAAAAAAAAAAAAAGAAAAAAAAAAAAAGCACTCACTCAGCAGCACTTCTTCATGCAAGGTGGAACTCTGGTGCTGTTGTCTCTATCCAGGCATGACCTTGCTTCGAGAAAATCACCACATTTATACAACAAATATTAATCGAATGTACAAGTGGCAATCAGGAACCAACGCAGCTGTGACACAAATGAGGTGGTGACTGATAATGCATGCCATACACAGCACAGGCATTGCTGCAGTGCTGGACTGGAGACAGCCACCTCAGAACTAGGCAAAGGCTTGCAGAGATGCTCCTGTCACCCGGTACTGAGAATCTGTTGCTGCTATCACTCTAATTATCTGGCAGCAAAATTTTAATACTGGGACATGCCACGGGAAAAATACATTCACACATTGCCACTTTGATAGAAGTAACAATGGCCACCACAGAGACCTTTTTTTTGTTTGGGAATGAAGCTTGCATGGGAAGGGGACAAGAATTTATGTAGAAGGCAATACAGAAATACTGGCTATTGAGAAGACATTTTTGCATACAACTTCATACATACAGAAAACAAGCTGCTGGTCACTGTATCCTATACAAATACTGGAAGTACAAACTGTCTGGAAAGAAGAAATAGAATGCTATACTCTGGTATGTGCACTAATTCATTAACTGCTCTGTGGCTCCAATCCAGCAAAACACTTAAGCCCATGAATAGTCCCAACGACAAAGGCCTGAAAGCCTGACCATACATTAAAGTAAAATGCAATGTAGGCATAAGCCTCTCCCTTGCTTTCAGAAAAACCTACAAAACCCAGAGAACAAAACCAATGCTGCCTCCCTTGGGTATATCAGGCAGGGAGTGGGGTCACAGCAGCCACATTCAAGGACAGCATTGGAAAATGCATTTACAAAATGCATATGTATTTGTATATACAAACTTTAAATACACATACAATAGCGTTGCACTCAGTTACTTATGAATAAACTTCAGAATTTTTTACTGTTGATGCTTTTATGGGAAAGCAATCTGCCATTCCGTGGAAATGGAACATGTTCCTCTGTTTTCCTTGAATTTACCTTAGAGAAGAAGCATGAATAAAATGTCTGCCTGAGACACACAGCAATCCTAGCTCACACAAACCAAGTGTCAGCTTCAAGCCAGTGTGACGACAATATTTGGTAGGGGCACGAGGGAGTGAGATGAGTGATTCACTGTTTGGAAGGCAATGTTACAGGGTCTGGGTCAGGGGAAAAGTGAACAGAGCTGGGGAAAGATGGGTGTGGAATGGTGATGATAAATATATTGGCATTTGAAAAAAGTTTGAAAAGATTTACTCAGGTAGTGCCATTAAGGCACTCAAAAAAACATTTTCCAATAACCTGAGACAACAAAAATCTTTATTATCTCAGCAAAGATATTTACAAGAGGACCAATTTAAAACATACCTCTAACTTCTTCTTTCACTGCTGTTGCTATGTCAGCAAAATAACCCTCTTGCTTTACCACTTAAATCTACAACCAGCATCCAGCACAAACACAGTAGGCATGCACACACACATATTTTCCTCAGACTATTCAATTTAATCCCATTCCTATCACAAATGGTTAATTTTTTTCCCCATGAACTCAGCATCAGATTTCACACGGAGGCACCTGAAATAGCAGTCCTATGTTATTAGCTGTTTAAGACTAAATGCTATCACCAACACAATGAGTAGGAACCTAATCTAGAAGCTGTGCTTCAGAAATGAATGAAATCTTTATCGAGCAATAGCAGCGTGAGAATGGGGGAACATGCTTCATTCAGAAGTCTATGCACTTTGCTGGCACATGCATGGTTAAGAAACATCCAGTGTGTACATAAAACAGCCTACTGCTCGCACATGATTGTTTTCTTTCTGTGCGTTGAAGCTGATTTGCCACTGCAAATAGCTTCTTCATCTTAAAACAAGCAGGCTCTCTCCTGTGCTAAAGTGACCGACCCTATCAGCACCTGCTTACTGCTCTGCTGCAGTGCCTACCTACTTCTTATTACAGTAACTGTCATTAATAGTGCTGGGGATTAGTAGACTACATAAGTGCCTCGCGAGAACTGTACTGCCTTTAGTTTACTTTTCACTTACTGGTTTATTTCTGGCACTTTTTAAACCCCTTTCTTGAAGTTCTGTGTTGGCCCCAGAGACAATTCTGTTCTGCAGATTAGCGAAATAGTTTGCTAAGGTGATTCACAGAACGGCGATGCTACAGTTATTCTCAATTTACTTTACTTGAGCAACGCTGTTACTCACAGAAATAATCATAATTTGCATCATCAGTCTCTGTTGTTGGCAGATCCTACTGAAATTGGTGAGTCTGTTAACTTCTGAACCAGTTTGATCAGATTTAGCAGGGATCTCCACTTGAGAGAGAACACTACATCTATGAGCAGAGCAGTCTTCAGCCTTTAGAGATTTAATGGTCTAACAAAGCTACTTCATCCTTGTTTACATTTATACACCGAACTATTATTCTGTTCTTTAGAAAGAACAAAGCAGTGAAAGGACAGGATGAATGAAGATGATGACACATTCACAAAGCTGCACATGGAAATAGGCATCACACCTGCCAGCAGAATATCCAGTTAGCATCAATCCCTTGGTTGAACGATCCATGAAAATAAAGAAGAAAAATCATTTGGAATCTATGAGCCATTTGTGACAAATCAACAAGACTTAGTAACAGTAAGTAGACTGCAGGCAGTATTGCTGTGCAAGAGTGTACACTGAAAAATGAGCATTTTTTCTTGACAAGCAGTTCTGTTTAATTTCTCTACTTTGATGAAAAGCATCAACTAAATATTAAATATGGACTTCACTTTGAGCACTATTTGCAGATGGTCAAGGTAAGCAGAAAAAAAGTGACAGCGTTTAATCTGATATCACATCATATGAGAAGGCAGGGGAATCTTGTTTCTGTCTGTAAATAGACCATGGAGAGGCCCAAATAGTCCAAGGAGAGAATAAATACAAAACAGGAAGAATGTGATGTCATTCAACACAGCCACACTTCTGACCACAACGTTGCTTTTCAGATAGAACAAGGAATACAGCTCAAGACAGAATTATCTCCATGAAGTGAGTCACAAGAAACACTAACAGAAAATGAGGCTGTTACCCATGTTTTTAAGGGAAACAAAGAAACGAAAGACCCTCATAAAACAGAAGACATAAATGCTGAGTGCTTGGAGCTGTTTTTACACTCCGGGTTTAAGCGTTTGATAGCAAATAGATAATGAGAAGTGAATTTCATGGATACTCAGAAGCAACACCATTTACAGGTAGGTCTAGACGGCCTGAGAAATGGGTTACAAAACTTAGCCAGGGGACAACAGGAAAATTCCTTTAGCCACCTCGCATCCTACTTGCATAGAACAGATGAGAGCAACACAAAAAATACAGCAGGACACACCTGCTCTCACCAAGGCTCTACTTTTAAAGGATCTAACTACTGAGTATTATCATTGGTGTCCTTTGATTTCATTGTTCTTCTGGCATGTTACTGTACCGTGAAGCTGCTTCACGGAGCATTTCAATGAGTTTCTGACAAGTAATCCTCCAGATTAATTCAGAGTTCATTGGGCAGATAAGTGGTCTGCTTTCTCAGAGGGACAGCTCAGGAATGACAGCTCATAGCCTCTTTCTGTGAATTCTCTGAAGATTCAACAGCACAAAGTATTTTCAGCTAATGCCGGCTGAAGACAAATGGTAACTTAGTCAAATGCTAAGAAGTCACATCGAGATCTACACAGAAATCCTTTTCAAAAAGAATGTCCAGGTAAACATACTACTCGGGATTCAAAAGAGAGACACAGATTAGGCTGGGAAAGTATTGCCCACCAAATCCTGGTTTAAAGCAGCTTATTACAGGCTTCTTTTTAGCGATATGTTTTTCAGACTCCAATTAAAGTAGAGTAATTAAATGCCCATTAAGGAAGCACTTAGGACAAATTACAGCTTTTCCTGGGAAGCTAGAGGGAATTCTAAAGCATTTTGTCTGGAGACAAGGAGCAGAAACAGCACTTAGAGAGGAGCATGCATGGAAACATGTAACTGTCAGTAAGGGCAGGATCATCCAGCCTCGCCTCAAGCGCAGCTTGAATGCTGCCCTTTGGTAGAGCTGGCAGGACATTTTTGGGTGGTTTTATTTGATCTGGAAAGCTCCCCTAACCCTGAAATATTTCACCAGTGAAAGAAAACACGCAGTTCAGAAATTCTACCAGGAATATACCCCTCCACCTGGCTAACCAGGCTTCTCACTTGAGTTGTTTCTTGTTGTTGCTCTCTACTTTCTTGATAGAAATGCTTCATGAACATTCACATTACAGTGTAATAAAAGACGTGACATTTAGCTGCATTGTCAGGCCTATGGAGGAAGATAAGGCTGCCTAACTAACACTACCATATAGTGCCAAGGGACAGCACACTCCAGGCTGAAATGTTTTCAAATTTTTTTATTTTTATTTTTTAATGACGGCTTTTTAGTTAGTTTGTTTGTTTTAAGCAATTACTGTTATTCCAGAAAAAGCAGCTACTTTGGAGAACAGAATTTGGTTTAGTGGAAAAATAGAAAAATACAGTTCTTTCAAGAGCAATGTTGACAACATCTGGTTGATTTATTCAGGTAGCTGTAATCCACATCATTTTTCTGAACCTGCACTTTTTCAGTGTAGCTTTGTCTGCTTTTCCAGAATGAGGGCACAGTGCAGAGCGTTATCAGGTATTGTCCTTACAGCCCAGAAAGCCAACCACACCTTGGGCTCCATCAAATAAGAGTGGCCAGCAGGTCAACAGAAATGATCCTGCCCCTCTGCTCTGTGTGCTGGTGTGGCTTCGCCTGGAGTACTGTGCATAGGTATGGAGTCCTCAGTACAGGAGAGACATGGACATATTGGACTGCGTCCAGAGGGGGGGCACCAAAATGATGCAAGCAATGGAACACCTCTCCTATGGATACAAGCTGAGAGAGCTGGGGTTGTTCAGCCTAGGGAGACCTGATAGCAGCCTCTCAATATCTAAAAGGGGGTTATGGGAAAGAAGGGGGTGGACTCTTTAGAGCAGGGCCTGCTGTGACAGGACAAGGGGAAATAGTTTCAAACTAAAAGAGGGAAGATTTAGATTGGATATAAGAAAAATGTTTTTTATGATAGGGGCAAAGAGGCACGGGAACAGGTTGCCCAGAGAGGTGGTGGATGCCCCATTGCTGGAGGCGTTCAAGGTCAGGCTGGACAGGGCTCTGAGCAACCTGATCTAGCCGTGGATGTCCCTGTTCATCACATAGGAGTTGGATTAGATGATTTTTAAAGGTTCCTTCCAACTCAAACGGATCTATGATTCTACGATCCTAATTCCAGCAGGAAGTTGAGTTGCTAGGTACCATAAGTAATCACTCAGTTTACAATGCTGAGCTAACGGAAAACAAACAGGTGAAGGAAGTATGGGAAGGAAAGGCGGAAGAGGACAGGATATGATCTCCAAACATGTACACCTAATTCATCAATCACTGATTTTAAAGTGTACCAAGGATGAAAGAAGAGAATGACATAATAGGCCAAAGGAATAGGACTTAAGATATCTGCAAGTTATCTGTAGTGGGTGCATATAGAAAAACAGAAACTCAGTTTTACAAAACAGGTTTGGTGGAATCAACATAGTACCAGTAAAAAGGTATATTTTGTCAAATGATTCCTTCAGAGCTTTTCTGGAAAGCTCTTGAGTTTTCTATAGCCTTCTTGAGTCTCTTCTAGGCAAACTAACTTTTCGGTCTCCCATACCTACAGCACCATCATCTAATAGTTCCTACTTCAGAGGGGGTTTAAAGTCCTGAGGAAGTTTTTGTAGACGTCTTCAACATCCTTTAATTAATTAGTGAATAGAAAAGCAAATAAATAGCAGTTCACTTCTAATGCAGATAGAATGAAAAATGCATGACATAAGAACTATTTACATAATGGTTTCCCCATACTGGTATTTCTAGCATTCCAAATGTCAGTTCAAATAACCAATCGTCACTACTCAAAATACTGAAATGTCAACACTGATCATGTGAATTTCTGTCAAAAATTAATGTTTGAGTAAGGAGGCTCTTCATTTTAGCTTGTCTACTGCTTTGCGGTTTGATATGGATTGAAGAGAGCAGCTATTATATTTTCCTAAGCCCATGTTACCTATAGGGAAAAAGCCTGCCAGCTCGGGTAAATCATCAGCATAACACAATGCTCACACCAAGTAGTACTGGATTCTATTGGCTTACACAGCACATTCTGTGATTTTAAATGGCTATGACCACGCAGAAGAACTTCTAAAGGAGGTGCTTCACATCCGGGAGAGACAAAATACTGTTAGTTTTACTCAAAAGTGAATGTTTTATATTGGAACAAAAGACAAAAAATATTAGTGGCTTCTCAGTTTTGGTGAGTCAGGTACAGCCTCTTGAAAGTGCTCTATCATACTATGTATTATGCATAGAAAGCAGGTAAATTGATTCACTGCACAAACTCAATGCTTTTACAAGTGGTAAATATAGTTCAGAGGGTAATGAACTCCAACAGCACATGATGCCTTGCTCCATGTTATAGATAATGCCACTTTCTCTGCATTTCTTGGCTCCTTGGAAAGCAAAGGATTTGAACTCTTAGAGGCCTATCATTCTCTCACTTGTGCATGATTGTCAAGTTGGATTTGCAATCTCAGCATATGACCCTCTGAGAGAATTGAGAATAACATAAGTTTTTCAATACCCTGATTGTGTTTGGGTAGTTTGACTATAATATACTTTAAATAGGAGTCAGCTAAATAAAAAGAAAACTAAGGGAGAGAATACAGAAAATAAATGGCCATTAGTGAGCAAAGGAATTAAGGAGGTAGAGATGTATAGATCTATAGATCCATCCTCACCTTGAAAGTCTCCAAGGGATGAGGCATTCACCACATCAGTGGGCAACCTGTTCCAGTGCCTCACCACCCTCACTGTAAAACACTTTCCCCTTCTATCTAACCTAAATCTACCCTCTTTGAGCTTCAAACCATTTCCCCTTGCTCTGTCACCACAGACCCTGCTAAAAGGTCTGTCCCCTTCTTTCCCGTAACTCTCCTTTAGATACTGAAAGGCTCACTTTGCAGCCTTCTCTTCTCCAAACTGAACAGCCCCAGCTCTTTCAGCCTGTCCTCACAGGAGAGGTGTTCCATTCCATGGATCATTTTTGAGCCCCTTCTCTGGACACGCTCCACTATGTCCATGCCTCTCCTGTACTGAGGACTCCATATCTGGATGCAGTACTCCAGGTGAAGCCTCACCAGCAAAGAAGTGAGGGGCAGGATTACCACCCTCAACCTTCTGGCCACACTCCCTTTGATGCAGCCCAGGATACAGTTGGCTTTATGGGCTGTCAGGGTACATTACTGGCTCATGTCCAGCTTCCCATCCCCCGGTAGCCCCAGGTCTTTTTCAGTGGGGCTTCACTTGATCCTCTCATCCCCAGCTTGTATTGGTAATGAAGGTTGCCTTGACCTAGGTGCAAGATCTTGCATATGGATTTATTGAACCTCAAGCCTGTCTAGGTCCCTCTGAATGGCATGTTGACACTCTGATGTGTTGATCGCACCCCACAGCTTGGTGTCACCAGCAAACTTGCTGAGGGTGCACTCAACCCCGCTGTCCATGTCACTGACAAAGATATTAAAGAGTATCTGTCCCAGCACTGACCCAGTGATGAGTGGGGGACACCACTCATCACTGATCTCCCTCCAGACATTAAGCATTGACCACCACTCTCTGGACTTGATCCAACAGTCAGTTCTTCATCCACTGAACAGCCCATCCATTAAATCCATATCTTTCCAATTTGGAGAGAAGGATGCTATGGGTTACTGTATCAAAGGCCTTACTGAAGTTGAGATAGATGACATCAGTGGCCCTTCTATTGTCCACTGACACAGGGACACCATGATAAAAGACCACCAGGTTGGTCAAGCAGGATTTGCCCTTGATGAAACCACGCTGGTTCTCCCGTATCACCTCCCTGTCTTCCGTGTACCTTAGCACAGCTTCCAGGAGGACCTTCCCCAGCAGATGTGAGACTGCCAGGTCAGTAGACCCTGAGGTCATCCTTTTTATTCTTTTTAAAAATGGGTGTGATGTTACCTTTTTTTCCAGTCAACAGGGATCTCACCTGATTGCCGTGACTTTTTAAGTGTGACCGAGAGTGCCTTATGCTAACTGATCCACAACCTTCTTTTCTTCCTTGATTTAGTCTCCTCCACTTCACTTTATTCCCATTTGGCTGTGTATCTCTCTCACTCCTTCTCTTACTTTCCTTTTAGCTGATATGCGGCACCTCTCTTACTCCCGTCTTCTTAAAAATATCTCTTGGGGCTACTGCAGCAGTTCTGCTGTAAAAGAATTCACTGTGACTATATGTTTGTCCTGTCCTCTGCCTTGTGTCTGCTTTATTCACTCAGGCTGTAAATTTTCCAAATTTGTTTAAGCTCTAGCACAGTCTGGCCTTATTCTTGACTGGTGCTGAAATATAAAATAAAATAAAATAAAAAAAAAGAAAAAAGTGAAAGTACCATCAAGAACAGCAACAACTATTTCACTGCCTCGATACTTCAAAGATGTAAAGCTTAGACAAGCATGCAAGCATTGTTATGTTTGAAAATATACACTGCTTTAAAGGCAAGGATCATCCTTCTCATTTCCATTAACTCCTAAATTATTTCAGAATAGCACAGAGCAACTTCAAATCTAAGTACATGGATTTGAATAATAAATTGAACTCATTAAATGCATAGTATGCATACTATATACAGGAGGGTACAGAAGAGCAGGAGGTATATTTGAATGGCTATTTAGCATTTATATCTTGAATTCCTATTGGTTTAGAGCCAAAAACACACTGCAGTATCAGCCTCTAGAGAGCTCCTGCTGGATCAAATCTGTAAGATGTCATGAATACCAGAAAAGAGAAACAGTGCCTACAATATGGTCTGCGGCTGATTTCTCCACAGAGTGAAAAACAGTAAAAGAAATACTGGGAGGCCCTTAAGTCACTACAGTAGGAATGAAAGGCACTGAGCATCTTTACACAGCATTCAGACTTGGGCCAATAATTCGTTACAGTATCCCCGATGGCACAGGAAAGATACGCAAAACAAATTCAAAGTATAGTGCACTAAAAACAGAGTCCGTTTGTTGTATGCATGTGCAAATGCGAGCTTTTTCCAGTACATTCTGGCTTAATATTCTTCCCAGATCTTTCTCACCTGATGTTTCAGTCAAATGGATGCTAGAGGCTTTAAAAAACACACCAGTTTTTTTATTTGGTGTAATCCTGATATACCCGGAGCGGACAGTATGAACAGAACATTGGTTCACTTCCAACGTTATTGAGTGATTGAGTGTGAAAGCCCCCTTTGCGTATTTTCACTCTAGTTTTTTTTTTTTTTGAATGTACTACTTTCCAGTGTGTTTTCCCATCCGTGCGTGTAGCTTTCCCATCTTGTCAGCACTGCCCGTCAGGAGCTGAGCCACAGGCTGTTTGCCGCACTTTCTCTCACACAGGTGTGGAAAGGTTTTTGATCTAACTCAGAAATTCCCTGTTCCCCTGGCAAGCTGGTTGCCTGTCATGCTGCTGCAGGGTCTTTCAAACAGCTGCTCTTTCCAAGACACGCTGTGTTGCATCTCCAGCTTCGTTATTTCTTACACACTTCTTTTCCCCCTTTACTTTCATCCCCCCCATACCAAAAGGCACTGGCAACGGAGCCATGCAGAAACAACTACTGCACTATTTCAGATTCTGGTTCACTGAGAAATTATCTGCACATCCTAATTTATCATTTAGTCAATAACATGCAACTGCATCTGTCTTTGAAGATATTCCAGCACTGTGTGCAAACTCTATGAGCAACTTGGACACAACTTCTTGATTACTTACCGATTTATATATTTTAATTATTATCTTTTTTGTTTAAAAAGTATTTATGTTCTGATCATGGACACTTAAATTTGGGACCTACTATATGCAGGATAGCTTCTGCACCCTATTCTAAATTCAATCAAAGATTTTGGCAACATCTGGCAATTTTCTGGTCTTCCTAAGTGTTGGAAGAATGATTTGTTTTCAAATCATCCCACTGTATCCAGATAATCAATCTATTTACTAGTGTAACCTACCTCAGCAGAAGCAAAGCAGTGCACGGTATTGAATACTTAGCAACATTTTATCATCTTTCCAAATCAAACCTAAATCAAAGCCTCAGAAAATTTTAAAGAACAGTCAGAACTTTTCTTTCAGAAGGTAAGTCAGCAATAAAACTAGGAGTATGTAGAGACTTCACCAGAGTTTGTGGAGTATAAGGATGAAATGGGTCTCAATTTGTGCACAGGAACAGGGGCCCAGCAGCAAACCATACACGGCTCTAATTAACTCTGAGCTTAGGATATAATGAAACTCCATAGCGATTTCACACACTCCACCACTTCCTCATGTACTTGTTTCCATTTGGACTGCTCTGATGAACAGGACTACAGCTGCTTTAATGGAGTGAATCTATCTTGTAGTTCAGACACAGCCACAACTGCCTTAGATGATACCGTGGTGTTAACAACTCCATTTTCCTAACTATAAAAGGAAGACTGCAGCCTCAGGTTTCTGACAATTATGAACTTAACAACAAAACCTCCTTTTGCACATTTTTCTGGATAGACCACTTACTCTCACATCTAATCCTAATCTTTTACCTAATACTGTTTTCGCGATTATATAGTTACTGCTTAACCTCATAGTTGAACATAAGGCTGACTGCACTTAAATTAAGTTTATACCAGTGTACCTTTATTAGTCTTAATTGTGCCAAATCACCAACACACGAGAAATACGAGGTAGGCCTAAGTGAGATTTTTTACCTTTATCAGGTGTTGTCAGCTGTTGCGTGTTCCCTCCAGTCGAATTAAAAAGTTCTTCCATTCCAAAGGAATGAAGAAAAGCAAACACAAGGGCAAGGTGTTCTTCACGCTGACTGCTAGAGCAAGGGAGAATCTCTGAAGCCAAAGTGCAGCAATTTTTGTGTTTTATACACACTTTTATAAGGTTTCACACTTCTAACAGGGTACAATGAGATTCAAAATGCTTTCTTAAGCTTTTTCTTTCCTGTATACACTCTGCATCTTATATTCCAGTTCATCAATTGAACTTTTTATTCAAAATGCATCATATGAATGCATAAACAAATGAGCTTCTATTACAGCCAGGTCATGCTGTGTGCAGCAGTTTTAGGAAAGAAATTCCAAGATTACAGTATGTTTGTCCAGATAAAACTTATGCTGCCTGAAAGGTTTTCTTATTACATTATCTAAAAGCACATGAATTAATTTCCTTAAAATTTATATACATTCCTTGACTTTACAATCATATTAGGATTCCAATTTTGAAAGACAAATAAGACTGCTCTGTTTCAGTGAATGGGATGCCTGTACTCAAGGTAGCTACGGCAAGTATACTGAAGGTAATGGAGTAATTTAACTTGTTACATCATCATGAAAGAGCTTTCATAGTTGAGATGAGAAATGCTGTATTTCATAAAGTCTGGAATGGTGCTGGCAACACATAATTATTTAAAGTCACCCTTTCACATTAATCTAAATATGAATAGATTATTGTGCTTATGCAGAAAAAGCACCTCTGTCCTCTACAGCGCATTGCAGAAATTCACAGAAGTCACAATAACCTTCTGCTCAGAGTCTCACTAGGCACCAGCACATAGGATTGGAATAAAGTTCAGAAACCCAAGCTGCAGACCTCTCCTGCACTGGACAGTGAGCATGCTTCTTCCCAGGGAATCCTAACACATTATTTTATGCTGTCGAATCCTACCAAACTAAGAAAATAGGTAAGGAGTACAAATAAATCACGGAAAGTAGGAGAGGTGATATCAGCTTACCCCAGTACTCCTATGCTGCAACTACAGAATTTACAAGAGTTTAAACATATAACCAATTTTACAAGTTACCATAAGCACAAGCACAGTAAGGACATTAGGCCATCACAAATGTAAGACAATTTGATTTTGCACATTTCTCTGTCCTCTGGGCCTAGACTGCTGCACTTGTGCAGGGAGAGACACAGCTTGTGAGACTGTAGCACTGTAATTTGCTAAATCACTGTAGATCAACTTTGTGTGTCAAAATCCCTAGCTCTGCTAGGAACATAAGTCTAATGGGATATGCAGTTCTTTGTCAAATGTTTTGTTTCTTTGTTTGCTTTAAACAGGCTTGAAAATGATGGTGACAACCATGCAAAAACCTTTTCTACCACTTGACCAGACCATCATAATTTCCAGGCTTCTATAGTCTGGTTGCTCTTCCCCTCTTCTTCTCCTCACTTAACATTACCACTCCTAATTGCATCTGCCTTTTTTGCACACTCGGCACTAGCTTTATAAAAATATTGGCAATGAACAATTAGCAGATGTAAGACCATTAATATAACTGTACTTTTGATAGACATCCAAGGGATAGAACTTAAAAAGGCAGAAGTCTTCCTAGACACAGAACTCCTGAAGTATCTGGCTTAAGAGCAAATGCACTTTGTGCATTAGAGACTTGCTCTCTAGAGTTGGGGCAGTGAAGGCCTTCTGTACCACTTCAGCTGAGAATTCTGGTTGGAGAGGCAGTTTGTAGCCTGTGCTCTTAAACACAACGCCTTTAACAGCTGTAATGCAATTAGTACATCCTGATCATTCTGAACCCCAGGGTCATTAATGGCATATAGCTAAACTCTGTACATTTTGATACATTTAAACCCATTTCAGATTTTTAACCAACTTTGATATCACTAAGACTTTAAGGATGTGCCCTGAGACTTTGCTGGGCCGGGCCTTTTGGCTTATCACCAAATGAAGGGAAAACATGCTGTAAGCCACTCACCTGACTCAGTCACAGCTGCAGCACATGATACTAATCTTCACATTTATTAAACACATGCTCCCTCTGGAGCTGGAGATGATACAGTAACAGCTGTTTTATTCTGGTTTCTTTTTAAGACATGAGGAAACACAAATGTTTTTCTGGTGTAATTCACAGTTTGCACAACAACGCCAGTAATTAAGATGACTAAGATAAACAACTGCTAAGTTGCCCATATCCTTCACCATCCATTCTCCCTCCCTGTTGTTGCTATCATTACTGTAAGTAAACTAGTACTGAAATCTGACTAAGCAAAGGGAAATTAAATTTTACATAAAAATAAATGAGCTAAGTTGTACTGGGCATAGTCTCCTCCCAAAAGACGGAGAGACTAAACATAAGAAATCAGAAGGCCTGTAATGGAGGCAGTAAAATAGAGAAAATACTAAGAAACCAGGGTTTGTCTTGACTTTAATGTCAGCTTGGCCTCTTGTTGGTATAAAATATGTATTTCTCTGTGGATCATTAATCCTTCTTGTCCACAGGAAATAATGAGAATACTTCTGGATGGCAAGCAAACGTCCTCTGGGACACAAAGATGCTATTAAAATCCCCTACCATGAACTCCAGTGTGGCTTTTAACCACAGCTTGTGGGTAGGCACATGGTGGTGAAATACACCCTGCAAACCATGGAGCAGGTCCAGGGCATCTCTCTCCAGTAGCTGACAATCAGGAAGAGAATGCCTGATCCTGGAAGATATCACTCCCTCAGCTGTTAGTGCATGTCAGCAGCAGGAAGCCTTGCTGAGGGTGGAGGAAGGTGAACTGCTTCACAGGCAGGGCATTCACTGCTTAGGTTGGTGCTGCTCCTTCCGCTCTGAACTCATACCAATTTCAAGGGCATCCTAAGCACCTTGCAATGCTTCTTCCCTTATGCCAAGGCATTTGAAAACAGGAGGAAAAGAAGTGGTAGTGAGATGAATGAAGAACCTTACGGCTGATTGTTTTACACTAGCTAAGTCCTTGAAGAGACTAGGGGATTGTGTGACTGCACATGCATTTTCCAGAGACAGAAGAGTAATCCCACTGTAATTAATAGATCTTATTGTACTCAAAGTCAACAAGCTTACTAAAGTGCTTTGGCAAGTCAGCACATTTATGTTTGGATTGCAATGCTATGTGTTTATTATGCCTGCATCCACTTCAGCCTTGTTTACCAACAGAGGTATGGATACAATCTAGCACAAGGCACAATTCTAGCTAAATGTGTTGACGAAAGTATTTTGGTATTTCTGTGCTCCAGCATTCTCTGCAGAGGCACTTACAAGTGAGACAGATGAAAGTGCGTAAACACAGATATTAAAAAAGCCATTTGCTTTCTCACCACGCAATGTTTACTGTTTGCAGTTCAGTCACCTCTGTCAACTGAAATAGATCATTCCATCTCATTCCCTTCCTCCAGCACATCTACCCAATGTATTTGTATGTGAGATCATGACACTGCAATGTAATGCTTGCTTTTATTGTAAATTGGCACTTAGCTTTCAAAGGTTACAAAACTTCTGATCATAAACCATTTTGTGATCACGATGGGTCTATTTGGTGGTGAGTGGGTTTTTTCCAGTTCTCTAAATAATATGATATTACTTCAAATTAAATGGCCATGCCTTATTTTACATTTTCCCTGTGAAGAAGTTAACACAAATGTTATTCCCCTGTATATTTATTAAGCACACGAAGCATTCAACCTTCAAATCCATTTCCACAGTCCTTCCTGCTAACTAGAAATCTTTGCAATAAAAACTCACCTATTTCCCTCAATAAATCTATTCTTTACAAAAAAGTTTTGCCTTCAGAGCCTCATTTTTCATTTATTTCATTAGTTTCCATCTCAGATAACTAAATTCTCTTTTATTACAACTGGGAATTTTTATAATGTGCAAATTGAAATAATGATTGCATCGCAGTGTTCTGCAAGTGGTTTTCATTAAGCCTCCAGCTACTATTCCTTGCTCTGCTGGATATCTTTGTGACGGGGTTACTTTACGCTGGACAGAAATTTGAACAATTTTTGTTGAAACAGATAACAAAAACTTGCTAGATCACAATCTCTAAAATACACTAGCTGATGGTGTTTAATTTCATGCTCTTGTCAAAATCAAAATACCTCAGCTGCTTAAAACTTAACAGTCACACTAAAATGTGAACCTGTGAACACATTGTGGAGTTTCGTATTTCTAAAAATCGAAATTCTTCCTTGTCTTCATAGTTCTATGTAAACAGGCACACAGTGCCAGAAATACATTTACATTTCTGAAATGCTAGACTACAAAGCTTTGTAAACAGGGTGAATATATTCATACTCCATGTTCAAGTAGGATTTTCTGGTTAATTTTAGTGACTCAAAACAGCCCGGAACAATTTGTTTGGCTTGTTGAAATTTACAGCATGCTTATGTTGTTGATCACCAGACTCATCTTGCTACTTTGTCATTCTGTATTGCCTGTTGGTAAATGAGTTTGCTACAATATATTCCCATTGCTGCCAGGGTCACCAGAAGTCTGAATGAACACATAAAGAGCCCACTTAATTGCAAAGATTTATAGTTATGCTGTTTTCTTTTCTCCCTTTCCACTCAAACTCGTCTTCTGTGTCTGACATGTATAGAAAAGGGAGAGCTGCTTACTCTAGTCGAAATAAGCAGCAGGGATTCCTCAGTTCTACTGTTAATGCATAGCCAACAGAGAAGCTGTTTTCTAAGCCAACCTACATAGGGTACGGAACCAAATAACGATACGCCAACATAGTAACAGCCATCAACAGTCTGCAAGGAAGCTATGAGTTACACGACGGGCAAAGGGTGAGCTGCCATGCAATAAAGAGACGCGTTTTTGAGTCTTGAAAGTAAGAAGCAGAAAATTGCCAGCTGAAAATCTCTTCTCTGTCTGTCCCAAGAGCCTATTGTTTGATTCATGTATAATTTGGTCAAACCGAAGCCTTTTCCTCTACCTTATTTATGGTTATGTTTTAAGTTTGGGTAGCAGTGGAATCAACAAATTCCAAACAACCAGCTTTAGAGCTGAAAATTACTCCTCTGAAACAGTTTCGGCAAGTCTAATTGAACACGATTATTCTAAAGAACAAAATCAGACACTTACCAATGGAGCGATGAATGCAGGTGTGCTGGTTATCACTCAGAAAAAAGCCTTCTTTGCACTGACATTCATAGCTGCCCATAGTATTTACACAAATCTGCTGGCACCCTCCATTGTTATCCTGACACTCATCAACGTCTAGGAGAAAAGCAAAAAGAAACACAGCATAATAGACTTAGAACATGCATCTAGAAGAGAAGGGAATCCATACAAAGGCACACTGTAAATTAAGCTAATGAAAACTACCTGGACTCTATCACAATTAATCCAAATTAACTCATCTACTTCTTTTTCCTGCACTGTAAGTTTAAAGTTAGCATTAAAAAAAAAAAAACAAAAACCAGCAACGAAAACAACAGTGTAGAGGGGGAGTCCAGCTAAGACTCCATGCACTCTGAGCTGCAAATTGATTTCCAATGCACAGTGGATGTTAACATCCTAAAAAGGCTATGACCCCATCTGCCAAGTGTGGTGTTGCACACTGTCATTCCCACTTCACTTGGAAAGAAATACTTCAGGCCTACAGTAATTTCTAGCAGGGGTAGCAGGCAAACACAAAGGGCATTACTGGGTGAAAAGAGTCTTTATAGAGTTCTGGTCTTGAACAGAACAGCATGTTTCAATTACTGGAGTCATAACCCCCTACTTTGTCAGTTTGTTTAATGTTGTTTAATGAAAAGAAGGCTTCTTAAATCTAAATGTTCCATGTCCGTATTGTCATTTTAATAGGCAAATATATAAAACCACAAAGGCAGCATTAGCTACTGGCTGTTTTGAGGGTCCCTTGAGCATAAAAGTTTTTATGCTGTTGTGTTTAACAGAGACATATGTTTCGGCATTGGGAAAACACTGACACTTAAATGATATCTGACTCACATTCATCCTTGCAACTCCTGTTTTGCTCATAAAAGACGTATCACATCCATTTTCAATTTTCTCTTTGGATAAAAGTTACTTGCCACCTTAGAAATCCATGTTTTTATTTTTATTTTTTAATGGAGACTCTGCCACCAGTTAGTTATTCCACCAGATGTGCCAACATGTCAGCAAATGTGTTGGTGTATGTTTTGCTTTTATTTTTGGAGAAGGGGAGAGGGAAAAGGAACACAGCAAAGCTGAATGAACGATCCACAACACTGAAAACCTCAGAAGAGCTGGCAGAGCTCCTGCAGAAATTAATTCCTGCAGGACTGGCCACAATACACTGAGGTAAAACCAAGCTGCTTCTGCTAGTACTCTTCCAGGCAAGGCCAGGAAGCACAAGGGCAGGAGAAACTCTTGCTGGTAACTAATACAGGAAAATAAACTAGCTCAGGCAGCTTGCCCAGCTAAACTTACTGTAGCTGTTTGTGCTGGTGGGCTGCTTACACCTCATGTAGGTGACAGGAACTGTAGCTCTTTTTCAGAAACAGAGAAAGCTCTGGTAATTAGAGCGCTACCAAGAAAAGGAAACATGAGGGCAATGCTTTCAAAATGAGAAGAAGACTATGAATAAGACAACTTTGTGAGACTTCATTGGCGAATTAGCAGGCAGTGCTACCCCATAAGTGACAACTCAAACTAGTTCCTTTCAAAAAACACACTGAAATCTAGATTCTCCAGATGATTAGCTAAATACTTACTTTCTTAAAAGAAAAAGTCTCAGTTGATACATGTACAAATCCCAAAATTTTACTACAAAGCATGCTACATTCCAAGCATTCTGTTTACAGTATCACAAAGCAACTTGAATTATTGTCTTCCAGCTCTGAAGAATAATCTGAAACAAATGCAATTCTGTTCTTGATTGTAAAGGCAAGTGATTTACCACTTCCATGGAGAGAGAGCTTAATTTACCACCAATCCTCAAGCCCAAGTGCTGGAATAAATGTTAACCTCAAGTAAAACTCTTTAAAAATCCTTTATGAAGATTTTCTTCCAATTGTTTTCACTTAGTTGCCTCAAAATTATTTTAATGAAGGGGAGGAGCTGAAGAAAGGGAGCAGCTGGGATCTAGGATTACCGTATCAGTAACTCCATAATACATGACTTCCATTAAATCTTGGCCTGGTGATGCAGGATTAGCACCTTCTTTTCTTAGGTCTAACACTAGGAACAGCCTTTCTGGAGCACTCTGTATGACTGCAGTCTTAAAAGGCAGTACTGCATAATATCAACCATATCAAGCAGTCTACTGACCATAGCTACCTGAAACATATTTATTAAATTATATTTATATTCTAGGTAAACTTTCTTCCAAATAATATCATTATTAACATCAGCCCACTACTTGTCTGGTTTAGAGAATGGAGTAAAAAATCTTCTGAAGTTAGGAAAGAAGCTCTCTTGACTCCAAAGAGCTCAAGCTTAGATAGATTAGGCAGAATAATCCCTTCGTCTATCTGAAATTCTTCAATGCTCAAAAATGAAGTGGCTGCCAAAGAGGCTTTTTCTTTCTTCCATTGTTTGTGCAACTCTTGTTCAATGCAGCTGAACTTACCCAGCAGAACATGTAAACACCGGTAATGCAGCATATGTGAGATTACATTTTGGACAAGACTTTCTAGCAATTTAAGTTCCACATAAACATCAAAATAAGAAGTCAACTTTTTTTCAATAAAACTCTTTTGGCTTCAGTTTTGTTAGGCTCTAGATGTCAAATCAGACTGCTGACTGTTTTGAAAAACAGAGTGGATCCTCAGCAGCTTTAGTTGTTGTCACTTTGTCTGAGACTTTACACCTGCTGGAGACCTGCATCCAAAGGCCTAACACTAATACAAGCAAAAAGTCATTTCTGATGATGCAGAATCTTTTTCTCTTGATCATCTGCATTAAACCCCACCAAAACTCTCTTTAAAAATGTTTAAATTGAGCACAAATACAAAGCTCACTTTTCTTATTACTCCTTAAAAAAACATGGTTTTCAGAGCAGACATCTCTTCTTTGGCAACCTTTTGCATAAAATCAGCTGACACTGCTCATCTTATTGAGAAGCAGTACCTGGAGGACAGCAGCCTCGAGGCAGTGGGTGCAGTTCTCTCTTCTCTTAAACTGGTATCTGGAAAATCAAATTCATTTCCTAGGCTCTTTATCAGACCTAAGTTCTCTCATCCAGGTTGGCCTCACTACCCCATAGTGCACTGGCTCCCAGAATTCATTATGCACCACTTATGGGAGAGCTGAATCTCAGAATCCTACTGATGACCCCAAAGTGGAAGTTGGAACAAGGTTTCTGCAAGCCACTTCAATCTACACTCACAAAAAGATGAAGAAAGGTTCTCACTTGAGCCGAGCTCAGATGGTTATCCTACATAATCTGCCCCAACTCCCATCCTCAAATAGAGGTAAAAAAATAGGAGAAAGTAAATACATGTTCCAAAGTGCTATTCTCTGTTACACTCTTCTCAAAGAACGATCCCATTATTGTGCCTGTCAAATACGTTGATGGTACTTGATGGATGTATCTAGAAAACAGAAGCTCAATTTCCACAGCCTTTAACTACTTACCAACACAAATACATAACTAAAATGGCAATCAGCACAGAAGCTAGAATTATATATACAGGGCTTAAACCAGAGTGAGAAACCTGTGTACCCGGGGAGACCTGGACTTCAAATTGGCCAGTTGTCATCAAGGACAATAAGGAGTAAGGGAAAGGTTAGCTCAGGGAGAGGCTGGGAAAGGAGTATTACCTTTCAAATGGGAGAGATGAAGTATGTATATATACATATGCATATGTGCATGTATAGATAGATAAATAGATAGATAGATCAGAAGCATGATGCTAATTAATGCATACCTGACTTTGCATAAGACCTCTAGCTTTTTGGCCCATTGCCTTCACGTAATCAAACCTGTGTATCTTAGTAATATGAGATCCTCTATGAGAATGGTAGTGTGGAACACTATCAAAGAGTAGGAAACATTACAGCTGATAAACATGGATGCTTTATTTATTAAATAAACAAATACTTTCAGTTTCTCATCTAATTTATCTGATGAACTTTTCAAACTAGCTCCACTGGTATTTCCCCCTGATATGGCTCCGAGCTTCCCTCAGTATCTGGCCTAAAGAAGCTATTTGGACCAAATGTCCTCTTTGGATATGTGGGACAAAGGTCTGCTAAGGGTACCTGAAACTAAAACCACAAGCAGGAAGATACAGAAGTGGTAACATTATATAGAGTAAATGACAAGAACAGGATGTCCACTGCCCACTTCCTCCCATGATCTTCTGTTCCCCTCTTCTGACATTTCTCCTTCACATCTGAATTCTCATAAGAACTCAAGCCCCTCAGAAATCTGAGTTTACTCTTCGAAGGCTCCAAAGCATTTAGGAGCAATGGCATAATTCACTTACCATAGCATTTTTTGGAGACTTCTGAAAATAAGACTCATGAGCCAGGGAGCCAATCCTATGAATTTTACATGATTTTTTGAAATATTTCAAAGATTTCTATAAGCAGAACACTGTAACAGGGAGATGAACTACTGATAGCACTACTACAGACTTTTCTCAAAAGTTAGCAATCAAACACCATTAAGGATATATGTATTTGTAAGAGAAATTATTAGCAATGTCAAGCTCAGAAAACATGAAGATCTAATTTTGGAAGTTTAAAATCATTATATTATGAATATCTGTAATCAGCAAGCAGACTGAAAATCTCATAAAAATCACATTCCTTCATTTACCATGGTCATAGTTATTCCTATACATTTAGCCCAACATCCTATCTCTGATGCTGCCCTGCAGTGGACATGCAGGAAAGTATACAGATGGGACACACCTGTAGTTGACATGCCCTCCTGTTTTCAGTGATCACATACCTACTGATGTTCCTCAACCACTAGCTGGCCATTGCTGCTGACAGACCTTTCCTCTGTGAATTCTTCTAAACCTTTCTGTTCCCAACACGATGGAACAAATACTTCTGCAATTTAACTGAGTTTCATAAAGCACATTTTTCGCTTCAAACTTGGCGTTTTATAGCCTGAATGCAAACATGTCCCCTAATGCCATTATGGTGAGAAACAGTTAATATTCATTCCCTACTTGCCTTTTCTGTATCTTTCTTAATCTTACAGATTCCCCTTGACCTTCTACTGTCTACCTCATCAATCTTAAGCTGTGGCTACACACAAATATTACTGCAGAGATAATTCAAATCACTTCAGTATATTACATATAAAACTACCCATTTCTAGCATATAATGTTAATGACAGCAATATGAAACACATTCTCGCTTCTCTATTCCATGCCCTCCAGGCGCCATGAGGCTCTATTGGAATGGTTGTCTTGGAAGATCTAATTTCAAGAAAGCTCCGGAAGCTTGAAGAGTAAATCTGCCATGTAGGTGCTAAGCAAATGCAGTCAGGTGAGCTGATGTAGGTAGGCACTTCTGGAATGGAATGGTCACACATGTAGCAACATGTTAATGATGAGAAGCTGACACATTACATCAGCTGAGGGGGCTATGAAAACAGGAATCACTGTTGACTGAAATAACTGTCAAACCAACTTTCTTAGACCAACTTTGTATGAGCACACCAAGGGAAACATTAGAAGAAACAGACACCAATACCTATATACATGGATTTGCATCCTCAGGAGTTCTGACATCAGCTTTAATCAAGAATTTAAAAGCACATCTCAAGTTCTCCACTTTTTACACAAAAGGCAAAAATTCTGCTTTTTGTCCTCCACCTTCAGAAACAAACCGAAAAACTTGATGAAGAAAAGGAAAAAGAACACCAACCCCTGAACTGAATACTTCACTAATGTGGTTAAAGAAAACTCCAAGAGAGCCTTTGCCTTTGCCGAGAAAAAATCCACTTGGAAAAAAAAAACCAGATTCAACAGCAGACAGTGTTTACTAGAGTACAATTTTAAAAAAACAAAGTGAGGAAAATTATCTTTCCCTGACAAATAAAGCACATGTTACAGGAAAAAAAAAAAAAAAGAAACACATGAAATACTGATCACAAGAACACTTTTGACGATGACTACTAAAATCACTCTAAAATGATCAATGAGTATTATAAAATACCCGATTTCCCTAGAACTGCTCTATTATCATGTAAAATAGGCCAAACATGATGCTCCTGATCTGTCCCGGAAAATCTGTTCTCTTAATGGGCTACAATCACCTAGCACCTGAACACATGCAGACTAGGCTTCTCAGTTATAGATGTGTGAAATCAAATGCTTGAAACATTTTTTTTGTAGCTATTTTGTACCACTCGGTGGCATTCCCTGAATTTCACACTACAGAGAGTAAACGTCGCTGTAAAAGATTGCAGACAATAAACTGAAGGATTTTTTTCATGTTGTTTCCACAGTTTCGGTAATAATATACTTAATCTATTGAAATCGCTACTTATGTCAACCATAAATGCAGCCAAATCTGCATCTGGGGTGGAAATAATAATTCTGTTTTCTTGAAATGCATTCAACCTGCTGGGATAATATTTGGTTTATTATATTCAGGTATTTTAATCTTAAATTTGAATCTAAAGACCCATGATTATCTATATACATCTCAGTAAAACAGCCTTATTTGCTATCTGTAGCACAGGGAATATTCATGTAGTGCCGGAGCTCAGCTGTGCCGTGTGTGATGCCTGCCCTTTGCTCAGCAGAAGTAAACAGCTCCACGGACATTGCGCCACTGTTGCACTGAGTTCAAGTCTCTTGACGTCACTTGCCTATCCCATTCTCAAACAGCTGGGCACCACTGTCATTTTAAGAAAGCAAAGCCCCTTTTCATAGCTTTTAGCATTTCCAAAATAAACATCCCACTTTCTTTCTGTGACATCTTATCTGGAGTTTCTGTCTTTCTATTTGGTAGTCGCGGCTGATTTTTAGACAGTGCACATGGTGGCTTCTTGCCAGCAGTGCCTAAACACAACAAAGTTCTCTATCAACTATTTTTAAATGCTATTAATTCTTTCAACGCAGAGTTTTCAAATAATTTTATATAAATCTGATCCTACTTTTTCCATCTACAGTGTCACTCTCTAGGGAATGCCAGCAAACGCCAGCTTGACATCACTGAGGCTTGGACAGTCATAGCCCTCTTAGCAGTAAGCTAGCAGTTCTCACAGATGTTCAGCTGCGTGTAGGGCTCTCAGAATTTCAATATTGGATTATAGATGCAAACAAACAGCAGTTCTGATCAAATGAAGAAAACTGTTGATACAACTTGAGTAAATTATCCAGTCTATTTTCATATCTTACCTTGTCTTGCCTCTGGGCTTTCTCTAGAACATTATTAACTGCTACAGTCTGAGCTGAAGCAATATTTTATATCCTTCTTCTAGGTTAACTACTGCTTATACCTGCTTCCTTTTGCATCTACTTAGAGACCCTGCCACAGTCAGAACAATCTGCTTTGGATTAACCCTAGACTATTCTTCTGTTTTGCTTATTTTCTCAACATACAAACAAACAGCCTACATAACTTTAAATGAAAGATGAAACTACTTTCAATTCAAGTTGGTAACATTCTCAAAGTTTGTACAACAAGAAGCATTTTCTTCCTCAGCACTGGCAATAAAAGCTAAGGAAATGGCTAACTTAATTAAATGTTTAGAAGAATGGGGCGATTTTCTTTGTTATCTATCAGTAACACAGGGGTCTCTAAATCTAAAAAAATAAAATAAGTTTTGTTACTTATATACACTGGCTATATTATATGTCTTATATCTAGCCCAGGACAATTCTTCTTCACTCAATGTAGCCCAGGCAAGACAAACAGTTGGACACCCACAAAGGAAGCAGATATGGAGCAGTTATTATTTTTGATGGTTATATCGTGCCAATTTTCATTAATCAATATTGTTAAGAACTGATTGCATTCTAGAGCACAATATAATACCAGTGACTGTATTTGGAATCGCGGGCCACAGAACTTTGATGGCCTTTGTCTGATTTTATAATCTGTAAGAATTCAGTTTGTTAACTGGATCTACGTAATTTCTTGGGATGACACATATTATAGGCTGAAATCCTATATCTTCTAGTGAACGTACAGTCTCCCCTGCTTTACATAAGATTTAAACACAACATGGCTCCCAAAGTTCTGGTTTATTTTAATATAGTTCATAGCATTTATCTTCAGGTATACATCAGTATAGGCCATATCATCTTAGAAATTTTCTTTCTTTGGAAAGTTGAGATGAATTATGAAAAGATACGAAACAAAGTAAAGAAGGGTGCATAACCCAGAATAAAAGTCTGACTTTCTTTGCTGAACTAAGACACAGCCATTTAAACCTACACTGGACCAAACAAGAATGTCTGTATGGACTGATTCAGCTTATACCTATTAACCTCACACTCTAAGCTGATTACTGTTCACTTTCCTGAGTGTTCCATGTAGAGAAATGTTCATGGTGATTGATTACCTCCTCCAGGGAGTGAGTATTAAAAAAAAAAAAAGACTCAGACAACAAGAAGACTTGCAGAAACAAGAGAATGAGATTGATGCTGCTGTCACATAGCTCCCAGTTTCTTAATTTATTATGACAGTCTGAGAATCTAACTTCATAGTTGACAGCAACCGAGATTTATTCTACACTTTTGATTATTTCCCCATACCTAACAAAAAAACTTCAGGTCTACGCTGATTTATACTGTCTCATTTCAGTACTTCTCAGATCAATTGGCTTAAGAAAGAAAACATACTGCAAATTAACACATAAAGAAAGTTGTATGTCATCTGAACACAAAAGATTAATGTCAGGTTATCAAACATTAGAATATTTTGGAGAGAGAAAACTTTCATATAGACTAAAAATAGCAGTAAAAAAGCTATCGATAGAAAAAGCAGGATTTCATACTAAAGCAGTGTATTTGGATCCTAGCTTCAGAGACATCTGGATATCGGAGGCCTTTCTGTCAACAATGCCAACAATGAGAATTCCTTATTTTTATTGGATTTCCCAAGTGAACCTGAACTTTCATTCAAAATTTCAAGATTAGTTTCCAGTTTGAGGCTCTAAACTTTCTAGAACAATTCTGTTTCCAAAAGTGTTAACTGAATTCCACTGAACTGTATATGTGAAAAAAAAGAGCAGTACACTGGAATTACAGTATGTAGGCAGCTCTAAATGTAATACCTCCTATTTATTTCCACAGAAATTACAACAGATACAAAGTGCACAACAGCACTATTTGACAGAGTAAATTCTTAGCTACAAAACACTCTTTTCCAACACAGTCATCACTATTAGCTATGCATTTCCACCAACGATGAACAAGAGCTTGCATGGCTGTCTGGAATGTGGATTGTCTTTCCCATTGCTGTTGTTGCTGCTGAAATGCACTACCCACCACCTCACTGCGCTCACATCCATTGTTTGCTTTTTATAAATGTTCACCAAGTATCAGTGAATGCCAATAGGTACCATGTAGAGGTCTGCATTGACACACCTTTGCTTCACTGACACACCTCTGCTTATGCATTTCCATGTCAGATGGCATTTGTCAGGCTGCCCCTATGCTGCAATTTGTCACACAGCAACAAAATGTAATGGAACATTGGTGCGAAGGTTCAACCTTTACTTACATATCACCAACGTCCACCTCTGCCACCATGGGCCAACATAATAAAACAGGAAGCACTACTTTTTGAGCAGCCTTCACAAAGACATACTTTAGGATGTGAGCAGTCACACACCCCAAATACCTATTTCTCTCTAGTGACTTCAAAGTCAGTATAGACGAATCACTTATGTGATTTAAACTCCATTAGAGAAAATCACAGCCTAGGACATTTCAAGTAAGTGATGGTAGTTAAATGTTTTTCTAATTTGTATACGAACACAATGACAATGATTATCACCTGTACATCACAGAATCTACCATCATGGGAGGAAGCTACAACAGTTCAGAGACTGGAAACTTCTATCATTACAAGGTGCCATAAAAGTAAGTCTGAGGTTTAGAGTAGTAAGTAAGCATCGTAATTAATATGTTAGCTAAATCCTATCTCTAAAGAGATTTATTTCTAGGACTGTTTGCTGCCATTTACGCTATCCAGACTCTCACAACATGCAAGCAACCAAATAACAGAAGTAAACATCTGTAGACAAAAGTTGTATGTTAAAATCTAATGCAGTTGTCTACAGAACATTTACTTATCATCCTAGCTAGTAATATTTGCTTGGCACTTCATATTCAGTTAGCAGAAAGCATAATAGAACAGCAGTACATGCTATAAAACCAGATGATGCCACAGTACCAGAGACTGGATAGTTTACATTGCTGTGATGAATCACAGTTCTTATCCTTCATCTAATGCACAGACATTACATACATACAGACTGACAAAAGATCTGAAAAAAACAGTAACAGAATGACAATTAGTTCCCTGACAAAACATATCAGAAAGCAACTCTCTTATTCAGGCTTGCATCTGAAGATTAGCAAAAATGAACTGACATTTTTCATCCCAGTAGAATGCATCAGAAACTAAAATTGAGCAATTTGCAGTGTGGGTTTTTGTGGATGTACTCAGCCTGTTCAGAGGAGGGTCAGTGGATTTGTATCTCTGGGTCCTAAATGGCAAGAGTCCCTGATCCCAAAGGTTTTATTATACTTCAAGGACCCAGACTGTCACTCACCACAGAAGTAAAGAATGCATACATTTTTAAAGCACACAGATATTTCTATCGTTAAAGCTTTCACTTCAACACTTTTTTCACTCACTCTTTGTATGTATTTTATAGAGGACCCCATTCTCATCTTGCGCCTGGATCTCTCCAATATAAAATAGATCCCCTTATTATTTAACCACTAAGCCCCGATTTTGAAGTTGGGCTTCCCTCTTTTAAGACATAAAACTACTAAATCCCAAAGTTCTGCTCAAGCAAAACTCTCACTGGAACCACTGAAAATGACCTTCAAGATTTAGATAAGTAAATAACTTTCTCTAAAACAAACTAACCACCACAACAAAAAAAAAAAAAACAAATGACATCATAACTTTGCATGTATTTTTTAAAAAATGAAGAGTTACAAAAAGAAAACTATTTGGTTTATTCAGCCCTCCTCTGCCTGCCAAGGAGTTTAAAATCAGCAACCATGAAAATCTGTAAGTGTTTATGACTGATAATGTTGCCAGAAGCCCTGTTGAAGTTCCAGAGGAGGACAGTACTGCTAGCTCACCTAATAGTCTCCTGGGATTAGAAAGGAAGGGCAAGGAAAACTGACAGACGGAGAAGGAAGTGGACCATTTCTTAGCTTCTATTTAACATACTTGTTTTCATGAAACATAAAAAAACCCTCTAACTTTCCAAAAGTTGTTTAATTTTATATTGAAAATCTTTACATTAAAAAAAACGTATCTATTTGAACTGTTGGGCAACATAAAGAAAAATAAACCTTGATAATATACGCATACAATTTCAGATCAAGGAAGCAATACACTGCATGCAGCTGTATGGAAATAAAGAAAAATAAAGCTAAATTAAAAGGAAGGCAGTGGTCCCTTTAATCACACCAGTGATTATGCAACCCTAAATCAGTTACATATCACTTCTTAACATTTTGCATCTGAAAGCTCTAGAAATGATTTCACATACGTTTTTCAACTCTCCTCCCACTTAATTTTGATTGGCAGATTAGGCCATAATACCCCAACCTACTGTATACACTCAGACAAACTAAGGTGTGAGAATTGTCTGGATTGTCTCAGGAGTTTCTTCTTTAGCTGCTGGCCCCCAGATGCCTTGCTGTGCTATTGCTCTACCCCATCTGCCAGAGCTGGCAGATCCATACCAGTCCTGGAACGGACTTGGTAGCTCCCAGGAAAGTGTTACCTATTTCTTTCCCACAGGAGACTCCATATGACAGTTACTATTCATGAAGAAAGGCAAAATACCACCTAAGAACAGACAGATAAAACAGTAAAGTACACTTTTCAGACTGGAAAATCAGGCCTTCTGTCTAAAGCAGATCTTCGAGAGTGGGAACATAACCAGGACCTTGCTACTGAAATTTTTATTACTGAATTCAAGCTGACACCGTGCATATGTGCTTGTCTACCAGAATGAACATTCAGGTCTAGCAGTGAACTCAATGGAATCCATAATGAAGTACAGAGCTTGCAATCCTGGCCTTATTTATAATCAAAAATTCACTCTGTTTCATTGGACTCTTCTGAATCAAAGACACAGAATCAACTGCTGAAGAAACACATGCCATACTCAATCTCCAAAATCAATTATTTCCAGGAAGTATGACATGCAAGAAGATTAATTGAGATATCACACTATAGATGGTCAAACTTAGTAATTCTGTTACTTTCCTGAAAATAAGAGAAATCAAAGTTACACAGAATATTTGCAATAAAAGTGTATAAAAAGGGAATGAGAAGGGTAGAAATTCTACACTTGGCTGTGCTGCAGATACACAGACATCCTCTGTGAACATCAGGAAATCACTTAATCTATGTGCCTTGGTTCCTCATCTATAAAAGCAATGAAAGTTACTCTTCTTATAGGACTTGGTGAAGATAAATCTATTAATATTTGTAAAGTGTTCCCACATGTTCCCACGTCATGGCAATTAATATGATGGGATAATCTATAAACAAAATAAATATATCTCTAAATAGGTCATGATAAAAATTTTGTTCAAGCTCCTTTGCATCTTGATTGATGGCCTATAAAAAGTTTAAAACCTTCATAAACTCACCTAATAATTACAGAAATTACAAAGACAGAGGACTTCATAAGACCTCTACTTATCTTCAAAAGAAAAAAAAAGATGAGTAGAACCTGAAAGCAAGAAATCTTCTGTGAAAAAACAACGTGTACTCTCTATTAAAAAGGGACAATCAGAAATTAGAGTTAAGGAGAAAATAAAAATGAAACAAAAAAAAACTCTCCAAAAAACAGAGAGCTGAGTAGCATTTCATAACTGCTCACATCTGTATCTTATGATTAGATAAGCAAAAGAAGAATATTACTACATGCAATAACATCCTTTAATATGAAATATTTTTCACATACAGATTTGGTTTGACAAACAGAAAACCATGAGTTGTGTCAACTGTTTAAGGAAGAATTCTCTAACTGTATGTACACAAAACTCTGCCTTCAGGTAAAAAGGACAGAAAGGCAGAATTTGGAGGCAGTACTACATGTTTTTCTCACGTAAGAATCAATGGCAGTCACTTTTTGTTTCTACAGATTTTTCTTACACACTCCTTTTTACAGATTCTGATCAGAGATGGATGAATTCCAGGGGTCTGGCACAGTTAGAGTATCAACAGATATGTGAGCCCTTTAGCAAGAAAATTTTGCAAAGCGAGGCTCTCAGCTTTCTCACTCACATAGTCAGAGCATTCTCTTCTCTTCTACTTTCTATTTTCAGATGCTGAATTACTGTGTAAGACTTACTCAAGAGTATCAGCAAGAACAGCTTTCAGCAATGTTTCCATTAAGTTTTTCCTGGATAAATCCCTTGGTTTATTAGTGATAAGCTTAAAATTCTCTTCTTTGGCAATGCTTCAGACCAACACAGCATATAATACTCTCCTAGGATGCTTACATTTTCATACAGTAGGAGTGAGATGAATGTAAGATAGTGGTACTTCACATGAGAATCCTTTAGGGCAAAGGAAAAATAATTCAGTGCTCTTTCTGAATTTCCCACATGGAGTAATCAAACAGTACCACACTACCTCATTCAGTTTGGCATGTCTATGAAAACTAATCATTAAAATTGCAGTTCTTTGCAGTATTCTTTTTTGGACTTCATGATTATTGTATCTTCTTTTTTCATCTTCTCATCCATGGAAGCAAACTACACCTTTTATTTCATTCTTTTGACATCAGCCAGGTTTTCTAGAACACACATTATTATCACTGCTCTCTTTTGGCCTTTTCCACCTGCAGTGCATTAAACTGAACAGCCCTGCAACAGCTGAAGACTTACAACTGCTTAAAGAGCAGAGGGTTTCTTTCCATATAACAATTCCCAATAGCTTTAAAATAGACTAGGAAAAACAAACAAAAACACTGGAAATTCTCTCTTATCCTCCTGAGTACATTCCAGTGCTTCTAGAATGGCAGCTACACAAAGGTCCCTTGAAACTCTCTGAAAAGGAGGGCAAATTCTCCTCCCTATGGCATCCCCAGCAGTAGTATATCTCACTTCATACAACACTCAGGTTTTTAATACCAGTCTCAGTCTATGTTTTCTAGCAGTCCTGCTGTCAAGGAGCATTTCCACTGTCTATCTCCAATGAGGCTCCAATGAGACACAAAGATGCAGTATAAGTATGCCCAGATGCTAGAGGCCTCAACTTAATAATCCGTTTAGATATATGCAGAAGTCCAGTCTTCTTACTGAATATTACATCAAAGAAGTAAAAATCTACGCAAGCTAGGAACACCTTTCAGTGTCATCCTGAATCAGAGGTGAGAATATATATTGAGTAACTAGTTTAAAAGGCAGTAAGTCTTATCTTTAGATACTCTGTAGTGCAAATTCAGGTTTCACCAGAAACTGATTTACTATAAATGAGATGGGTAATGTGTTTGATAGTAATAGCAATAGGAATCACGATCAGTTAAGTCATAACCTCTCCTAAAGGCAAAAGAGAACGGAAACCGTTAGCATATCTCAACATGTAAAAGACAAAAAGAAGGAAAAATCAATTTATCAGTAAGATCGTGGAGAAAAAATAGTCAAAAAGGAAAGAACATCTGGACCATTTAGCTAATTGCTTATTAAGAAACAGCTGGTATTTCATACATGAGAGAGGAAAACCTATTTCACAACTGGTTTCAAATGAAGGATAAAGAAAGCCCATTGCATGAGACCAAATATCAGTTTTGCATCCATAGATCAGAATTTAGAGCAATTTCCAAAAAGAACTACTGCTATTCCAAGTGATTACACTGCTAAAATAAATTATTTTAGATAGACAAGGATCTCATCATAGTTTGAATTCCCTATGGTGTCATTTCATGTAATATTTGAGAAATTCCTCAATAAAAATGTCAAACAGAAAGCAAGTTGAGTTCCCCTGAGAATGGTTTTGGACATCTTCCAGCACAAATTTTATCCAGGAAATCTTAACCAAACACTTCATCCCAACAAATAAATAAGAAAGAAATTTCACTTGATTAGAAAGAAGGAGAAAAATGTTGAAACAAGAACTCAGGAAAAAACACTTAACCTGTCAACCACATTTGATCTACTTAGTTGTGAATACTTCACGTTTGTTATTTATAAAGAAGATTGTAATTATCTTTCTATACTAACATAACTAGAAAGACATCCAGTAAATGTTTAAAAAGGAATCCAAACACGGGCAAGGTTTAAGATTTCCTAAAGACTTCAGTCAAGCAATAGATAAGAAATCCTGATGCAGGTCTTCTCCGTTACAACCTGTTTCACAGAGGTTCCTAGATGGCCTGCAGGAACTACCACTGACTCCCATCTCTAGGCCTTCTTTCTCCAATTGTTAAACCAGTATTTCTGGTGATGTGTATGTGATAAAATGCAACACGGGTCACTGAGAGAGCAATTCAGCTGTCCAAATACAGGAGTCTGACATCATTTTAGACTCCTTATATTATTCCATCTGGCCAACAGCTCAAACTTCAGATCTACTCCTATAGATCCCACATCACATCTGTCAGGTCCAGCACTCTCCAAGTGGCAGAGGCATTTATGCTTAGTTAATCAAATTCTCCCTGACAATTCCTGCTGCCTGGCTTCCCATGTGATGACAGAGCAGACCCTAACAGTAATGTCTCCAAGCCCAAAATATGAGGGAGAAGTAGGGATTGTATAACTTGGTTCAGACCCAAAAAATCAACTTCCACCCAAGCTCATACATCTGTGGTGCTACATGAAAAATTGTTTCAGGCAGAGTTTTCAAAATCAACCTACAGCATGTTTTATAGGTTTTTACGTAAATTCTGTGGAAACGACTTCATTCTATGCAAGATCCTGCAATACTACCTAATGTGTTTACAGACTTAATTTCAGCTTGCTGATCAAATTTTGCATTGCAAAATTGCATGCCCTTTCTTGGAAATAAAGTTGTTACACAAAATATATGATATAGTACCTAATTAGCAAACTTGATGTGAGAGTTGTGTGAAGTCCTATAGAGAGTGTGTGTGCGGGTAGATGGGGGTAGGGAAGCTGTTACAGTTGATATCAGTAAAATAATTCAATAAAAGATGGCAAACGTCAGTGATTTTGTGAAGAGTTCTTCGATTTCTTATAATCCATGAAAAATAAGTGATTTCTCAGAGAAAAGGTGGAAATTAGTGGACTCATCAAAGCTTCAATTTATTTAACTTTCTGATTTCTTCACTGAGGAAAAAAAGCCAAAACTATTAATTGTCATAAACTAACCAAGTTTTGCATGCTGGGTGAATTTTCCAAAAGGCTATCAAAATCCTAATTTCACACATGCAAATACAGTGTTTTTTGGTTTTAACATTTAAAACCATACTGGATTCTCTTAAAAACAGCCAACTACATTTACTTCCTTCTGGTAGTTGTGAAATAGAAGTGAAAGGAAATAGAACTGTTACAGGATGGAAAGACTAGAATGCACTCCTGTTTAAAACTGATACTGAAGAGGTCATGGGAATAAGCATGGTATCTCAGCAGGCAGTATAACTGATAACACAAGCAGAGAGATAGGGACCAAACAGTGACAGAAATCTGAACTCTCTTTTCTAATGACAGCGTCTTAATCCTGAGTTAATTCACAACAGCAAGTCATAGAAGGGTTTGCATGGGTACTGCCAAGATTATAAAGTCCAGCCTGAGACCCTAAAACTTTCGTCCTCAGCAAATTTTAACTAAGGAAGAAAGAGGAATGGGCCCTCATTCCCTTTTCAGTGCCTCTAAGGAAATGCAGTTATTTTATTGGGACACAGAATCACTGAATGGGTTGGGTTAGAAGAGACCTTAAAGACAACCCAGTTCCTATGCCCTGCCATGGACAGGCTTGCTACCCAGGGATCCATCCAACCTGGCCTTGAACACCTCCAGGGATGGGGCATCCAGAGCTTCTCTGGGTGGCCTGTGCCAGTGCCTCACCACCCTCTGAGTGAAGAATTTCTTCCTAACATCTGATCTAAATTTCCTTCTCTGTAGGGCTGCTCTGTCCACTTATTACCCAGCCTGTATTCATATTTGGGACTATCCCAGGTGTGAGTCCTTGGCCTTTTTTAAATAATATGATGTTTGCACACGCTCACCTACTGGGCCTGTTAATCGCTCAGTCATCGCTTTGGATGGCATCTCTTCCTTCCACCATGTTGACTGCAATGCTCATCTCGATGTCACCCACAAACTTACTAAGGGTTCAGTCAGCCTCATTGTCCACATTGCTGACAAAGATGTTAAATAGTGATACAGACCCCTGAGGAACACCTGTTGACCCCGCTTGAATATCAAGCCATTAACAGCAACTCTTTGATCACAACTATCCAGACAATTAGTTATCCACCAAGTGGTCCATCTGCCACTTCTCTCTTTCTCCAGTGTGGAGACATAGATGTTGTGCAGGACAGTGTCAAATGTTTTGTCAAAGACCATTCATTAGTTGAAAGTATTCAATCTGCATTTAAGGAAACAAAATTAAAGGGTAATTGTGATCTCTCTTAGTGTCCTAAAGTTAATTGTTGGGAGAAAGAGAGTCCTTTGCTATCATTCCCACTCATTTGTTCACTCAATCTCTTGTAGTGGAAACATGACTCCTAACATCCTTGGAGTAACACAATATGCTAGCTCCAAGAATGTGAATATGATTCTCACAAACTATCTTGGTAAGCTTTGGACCAATTCTTGGAACCAGAGCCACCTGTTAAACACAGTGGTTTATATTATTGTAAGTCTTTCCCCTATCTGTGCCAAAACCAAGTGTTTAAGTAGAAATCTATGGAAAGAAAATTAGAAATCCATTTATCTCTGTAGATCCAGCCTGTATCTTGCATGGTCAGAGAAGAACAACACAGCATGGGTCCAAGACAATTCCACAGATCTGAAAAGTTCATCTTTTATCAGGTCACTCATTTTGCTGTTCATAATTGCCAGTATATTTTTCCCTACTTCTACAGGAATAACTGGGAACAAAGTTCATATTAGCAAGCTGTTAGAAACAATATATCTACACATTTACTTGAATTCCAAATAGCTGAACTACTTGTGTCCTGTTAAGAGATATATATGAACATTAATATAAATAGAGTTTTTCTTTCTTTTTTTTGAAAATGAATGGCTGGCTGCTCTTTTTGTAAGAAATACCTCTTGCACAATTAATCATTTGGCCACCTCAGGTTTACACAAATAAATCTATTTAGTCTGTTCTATGATAAATGAAATTTGGAAGTTTGTGTCAAAAACCTGTCAATGGTCAGGATATATAATCCATCTGAATAAATAGTACTTCGTTTGCAAATGAACGAAGTATGAAATACATCTACTGAAAGGCTAACCAGAAATTTGTTCAGAAATTCTAGTTGTTCCCCAGCTTCAGTGAGTGCAGACTGATGTTACTGGACATTATTATTTCTGCTACATAACTGCCTTATTTTTCTTGCAGAGAGCATCAGCTTCTACCACAGTAAAAGTGCTGCAGAACACAGATGAAATATTCCTTTTCTGCACTATTTTATGCACATCAACTCAAAACGAATTTGGGACTGCATCGAACAGTGTTCCTCACATTTATACTGGGAATAATGAGAAAGATAGCCACTAGGCACTAAGATATAACTAAAATGACTACCCTACAAGCAGGTATGAGAAACTGGATGTAGCAGTCAAAGTTCATTTCCAGGTAACTGGTGTGAAGAAATTTAAACAAAACATCCATCCATCCATCCAAAATGTTTGTTTTGTTTTTTCAATTTTTTTTTTTTCAGAATTCCAGGTACCTAAATCCTAAAAACTGCTGAAGCAACTAACATCTTGAACCTCTTTTTGTAAAGTTAGTGGACTGTGCCCATCTCCTTTGTAAGCTTCTATTAATAACTACTCTTCTGCCTTGTTTTATTGTCCAAGTACTCCTTCATAAAGACAAACAAACAAACAAAAAGCAGCACAAATTTGCACTTCTAATGCTTAATAATCTATGTTCATACAGAACATCCTTGAAATATTTTACTCTAAGAAGGAAAAAAGGGTGGGGAGTGAGCTTTAAATAAATGATTGGGATTACAAAATTTGGAAGAAATGGGCAAAATATATTGAAGTGAATAGGACAGATTACTTTTATTTAAAAAGAAACCCAAGTATCCAGCACAGGCTTTGTTTAAAAAGCCCCACCACCTTGACCTAACGTGTTAGGAACAGATAATCTGACTGGAGTATGTCAGGATGATGAGTGCCAACTTTAAGGATCTTGTCCAAACCACGCTGGAGTCAGCGGACACATTTCAACTTCTTCAATTGGATCTGAATCAGACTTTTTACAAAATAAAATGCAACCAAAGCATCAAACTCTTGCCACAGCCATGAAATGAAACTTTCTTTCCAGCATTCGCTACTTACCAAGACAGTTGTGGCCATCATGGGCCAACATGAACCCATCATAGCACGTACATCTGTAGTTGCCTGGAATGTTGATGCACTCATGGACACAACCCCCATTGTAGAAGTCATTTTCACACTCATCAATATCTAAAATATAAAAAGAGGGGAAAAAAAATTGTAAAAAGATGATTCTAAGTGAAAAATTTCTCCAATCAAAAATAGGTTTGAATCCAAGTATGATCCTAATTATTGTATACACTCATATTGCATAATTTATCCAATTGACAGAATAAATGCAGATTGTATGAGACAAAATTCAGCAAGTTTCAGCATAACACACTCCGTCCAAAGTAATGGTAGCATCAACAGCGGAAACAATTATAGGTTGTCAGATTTATTTTTTTAAGTGATTTGTGTACATTTTTCTCTTTAAACTGTATTTTTCTGTTTTAAATAATCAAGCAGACAATGCATTAAAATCATAGAATCACAGAATCACAAGGCTGGAAAGGACCTACAAGATCACCTAGTACAACCGTCCTCCCATTACCACTGCTACCACAAGCAGTAAACCATATCTCATAGCTCCTCATCCAGACGCCTCTTGAACACTGCCAGGGACAGCGACTCCACCACCCTGTCAAATGTTTGACTTAGTAGTAAAAACAACTATCTGAAACGTACTATTAACATGGCATAATACATAAGAGGAAAGTATGTTTTCTTTAACCAGAAAAAAAGTTTTCTCAGTATAACGATGATTTGATGTACTCCTCACAACATATAAAGCTGCTTTTCTTGGAATAAATCTTGAAGAGCACAATTTCTGAAATAGCTGTTGCTGTCCACTGAGCACCATGAAATTACTCTTGATAACATGGTATAGTTTTGTCTCTCTTGTCTCCTACCCCAGAAAACAAGTCCGATTAAAATTTTCCATATTAATACAAATATGTCAACAACAACAACAACAACAACAAAGTCTAAAATTGTACTCTTAGAAAGTATGCTAGAATTATTTTAAATCATTTTTTACATTGGCATGCATCCTGAAAAACAGCATGAATAGCAAGAAATGCATTCTGCTCTGTCATGGTTTTATGATTTTTGTTATTGGTATTCCACATCATAACATCATGTAAAGCACTGGGAGTTAAAGAGTTAACGCCCCACTTCCATGAACTACCGATTTTCCAAATACTTGGCTCTCAGAAGAGAAGAACTTCATACCCCAAAGGACTCTGCATTCAGAGGGGAAGATAAAGGTTCTGGCAAGTCACAGGATCGCTCTCTCTCTCGCTGACTGGGTGAGCTTCCCAGCCATTTCACCTTCAATTCAGAGTAAGGCCTTCAGTTTTGGACACTCTCTCATTTTATTTGATTTGTTAGCTTCAGTTTCAATTATATGTTGTATTATATTGTGCTATCTTGCATTCTGATATCATATTTAGTAAATTAACTTTCCTCCTCAGATTGTTGCTACTGTTCTGTTTATAGGCCCATCTCCCATCTCCCTACCCTTCCCCCTTTTCCTTTCCCCTTTCCCCTTTCCCCTTTCCTAGGGCATGGACCCACGGGTCCCTGCTCCATTAGTCACTGAACTGGGCCAAACTGACCCATAAACTATTGACACCTCCCACCCCCCCCAGCCTGTGTACCTGCTGTCTTTCTGTCACAGACACAGATAGATATAGATAACCTTGTGACAGCTTCAAATGCAAACAAGTCTTCTATGATCTTTCCTGACTCACATAAAAATCACTTCTTCACTCATTCTAGAAAGTATAAACTTTCTTCTTTCTACAAATTATATTTTGACATACAGATGGTATGTCAGTACCACAATTGCTGATATAAATCATTCAGCAGTGCACATCAGCCAACTAAAAATTCACAAATAATTACAGACAGCCTTTTGTCCTGCTATCAGCTCTAAATCTATGGCATGCTAGACCAAAGCCGCTAGCTACTGTCCCTAAGTTACATGCTGCATGATGCAGAGTTAAAATAATCCTTATGAAATCACCTTTTGGTACATTAAAACTATCCTGGTCATGCATTTCAAATGTGCCTTTCATTGCAAAGGTGGCTGGAGTATTTCTGTACTAGGTTCACACAGACTTTTTAGAAAAAAAATGAAATACAAAAAAACTTCTAAAATTAGCACCAGAAAAGATTTGCTACCTGGTATCATATCCAGACACAATGGCAAAACAGCAAGGTAGTCTGGGAAAACCAAATACTTCTGAAAAGGCAGCTGGAACTCAGTCACCCAGGGGATCTTCACACATTTCTGGCCCTTAGCTTGAACCTAAGTTTGCCTCTCCTTGCACAGTCTTTTGAGACGTATGATCAGACCAGTTATGCTCAGGGGACTCAGCCTCCTGACCTGGAAAACTGGGATGATGTACAGAATAGCCACCCCCACCCCCCCAGTTCATACAGAAACAGATAGAGACTCCACCTGGACTGTCACAAGTCCATGGGGCCAGATGAGATCCACCCAATAGTGCTGAGGGAGCTGGCAGAGGTGATTGCCAAGGTGCTTTCTACCATCTATCAGTGATCTTGGACAAATGAAGAGCTTGCCAATGTGGCTCCCATCTACAATAAAGGTCATAAGGAAGATCCAGGGAACTACAGGGCTGCCAGCCTGACCTTGGTGCTGGGGAAGCTAATGGAACAGACCGTCATGAGTGAGATCACACAGCATGTACAGGACAACTGGGAAATCAGGCCCAGCCATCACTTTTTCATGAAAGGCAGGTCCTGCTTGACCAACCTGATCTCCTTGTACGATCAAGTGATCCGCCTAGTGGATAAGGGAAAGGCTGCCAAAGTCTACCTACACTTCAGCAAAGCTATTGACATTGTCTCCCACAGTATTGTCCTGGGGAAGCTGTTGGCCCATGGCTTGGACAGGTACACCCTTTGCTGAGTAAAGAATTGGCTGGAGGGCTGGATCCAGCGGATGGTGATGAATGGAGTTAAATCCAGCTGGTGACCAATCATGACTGACATTTCCCAGGGGTTGGTACTGGCCTATCCTGTCTGATATCTTTTTAATGATTTGGGTGAAGGAATTGAGCATGCCCTCAGTGCATCTGCAGATGACACCAAATTGGGAGGAAATGTCAATCCGCCTGAGGGTAGAAAGGCCCTACAGAGGAATCTGGACAGGCTGGATTGCTGAGTTGAAGCCAACCGGATGAAGTTCAACAAGACCAAGTGTGACACTTCAGCCACAACAACCCCAAGCAACACTACAGGTTTGGGGCAGAGTGGTTGGAAAGCTGTGTGGTAAATATAGATCTCAAGGTGTTGGTCAATGCTGATGTGAACCTGAGCCAGCAGTATGCCCAGATGGCCAAGAAAGCCAATGGCTTGTACCAGAAATAGTGTTGCCAGCAGGAGCAGGGAGGTGATTGTCCCCCTGTACTCAACTCTGGCGAGGCTACAACTCAAGCACTGTGTTCAGTTTTGGGCCCCTTACTACAAGAAAGACATTGAGGCCCTGGAGTATGTCCAGAGAAGGGCAAAAAAAGTGGTGAAGGGTCTGGAACACAATCCTTATGAGGAACAGCTGAGGGAACAGGGACTGTTTAGTTTGGAGAAGAGAAGACTTTTCCTTCATATAATATTGATTTCTAAAAATCTACACCATACTCAGGAGCTCAAGGTGCTGATGCAATACTGATACTTAAGTCCAGGTAAGTTAAGGTAATCTAACAGATACCTCAACAAGAAAAAACAACTAAAGGGAGAGATTTTTTCCACCTTTTTCACTCAAGAAATTCCAGTTATGTTAAAATTTCCCACAGAGTTAGAGGACTACTTCTCCCTTTTGTATCCCAAGAAGGCTACAAAACAAGAAGCGAAGCTAAACATTGTTTTTTTGTTTGTTTGTTTGTTTTTTGTTTTTTTTAAAGAGATATGATTTGGGGTTTCTTTGGTGTTTCTTCCGCCTCCAAAAACACCATGTTATTTAAGAGACATATCTGTTGGCTGACTGGAATTGGTATGTTCAGTATTGTTAATAAAACACCAAGAGGATAAGGCTGGTGATTTTCAAACCTTAAAAATAAATAAATAAACAAATAAATAAATAAATAAAGCAAGCAAGCAAGCAAGCAAGCAAGCCATCGCTAAAGAAAAATTATTCAATAAACCCCAACCAAGAATCTTTACAAGGCCTACAAAGTTGAAAGGTTGAACTTGTTTTAAGCTCCAGCTGCTCCAAGAGAAATGCAGACATAGTACCAGCAAACAACAGAAACACCACTCCATCCTGAAAGAGGACATTCTTTAAAGAATACCTCAATGAAAGTGTTGAAAACTGTAGTTCACAGGCAGAATATTACATGTGACATGGCAGGATATGGCTTCCTCAGTAAGCCTAACACAGCAATAAACACAATAGGAGTACATTCAAACACATAAGGATGGTAGGCTTGTTCTTAATTTTATCTGCGGTAAAACTCAAAATTTCCAGAGGCCAGCTATGTTTGGTTCCTTTTGTTTAGGTCATATTCTATTACTGTTTTCTTCTTGTAATTGACAGAATTGGGTGTTAATTGAATTCTGGGCTTCAAAGAGCTCTAAGCAGAAAGCTAGCTGTTTCCATTAATTTTGTAGTTTCAACTATCCTTAAAGTTTTTGTAGTGTTTGATCACTGTTATTCATCATGAAAGAACTGCCATAACACAGAACAAAATAAGTAGTACGTGCAATGCTGAATTAGTAAGATCTGCTGAGGTCTAGCTCTCAGTTGGAAGCCAAAAGTTTTATCCAGATTGGCAAAATACTTTCAAAGTTTTTAGTCCAGATAATTCTAGCCGTGCAGATAGGCAACTCTTGTTGAGTGACTGATGGTGCATCAAAAAGAGCACAGCCAGCAGGTCGAGAGAGGTTCTCTTCTCCCTCTTCTGTACCCTGGTGAGGCCAAATCTGGAGTGTTGCATGCAGTTCTGGGCTCCCCAGTTCAAGAAGGACAGGGAACCTCTGGAGAACCCAGTAAAATGACACAAAGATGATGAGGGGCCTGGAGCATTTCCCATATGGAGAAAGACTGAAAACCTTGGGACTATTCAGCCTAGAGAAGACTGAAAGGCGATCTGATCAATGTTTATAAATATGTGGTCCAGAGTCAAGTGGATGGAGCAGATTACTTTCAGTGGTGCCCAGCAACAGGAGAAGGGGCAACGGGTACAAAGTGGAAGTAAGAAGTTCTATCTGAACGTGATGAAAAGCTTCTTTACTGTGAGGGGTGATGGAGCAGTGGAACAGGCTGCCCAGTGAGTCTGTAGAGTCTCCTTCTCTGGAGATATTCAGAACCAGCCTGGATGCTTTCCTGTGTATCCTGCTGTAGGGCACCAACTTAAGCAAGAGGGTTAGACTCCTATTTTGTGATTCTGTGGTAAAGAAAATGTTGGAATAGTTTTCCTTAGAAAAGTATTGCAGTTCTCTCTTCAGGAGGAATACATTTCATATGGAATTACAATGGGAGCAATTATAGGACCCCAGAAAAAAAATAATATTAAATACTCCAGGCTTGAAACGTATAGGGATATTTAAAACAATGATATAGTCTGCAAAAAAAACTACTTGGGCTTCTATGTTCAAATGAGACAGCAACTCCCAAGGCCAGAGCTGGATGTGTACAACCCACTTTCAGCTGGGTTTCCCACTTTCTGGAATTTGTTTGGGAAATCTTGTAAATCCAACGCTTGTTTCAAAAGTTATAAAATATATCATTATCAGGGAGTGGGGGGGAGAAATAATAAGATCACTTATTGGGAGTAACTGTGCAGGTTCAATTATTTCTCAGGATGTAAGAAACTTGGATAGTACAATATATATCCTTCTGGAAAGCAGAGGTGACCCTTATTGTTGCAGCTGGGAAAGAACTATCAGCATCTTTAGGGAATGCAGTAATCCCATGCACTGCTGCTGTCCTCCTTCATCAACAAATGGTGGTGTGCCTTGAAGGGTGCATCCAGAATCACACTACTACATAAGGATTCAAGAACATTTTTTAAAGAACCTGGTCAGCTGTCTGACAGAATCCTAGCATTTAATACCACATGGAAGTGCTGTAATTTTCAAACACTGCATTTCATTCACAAGAAGAGAATCTGAATTGATGCAACCTAATTTGTTTTAGTCTGGCAGGACCTGCATCCATCTCACAGCAACTGAGTCTTCTTTCATTATTGTGAGATTCACAACTGCACAGAAATGTGTTTCTTTCGCTATTTTGCAAAGGGATGGCTCTCTCAGAAGCGTCACAAAGTCACTGTGATTTATAAGCTTCCAGAAGCAAATGTTCCAGGAGGACAAACTGGGCTAAGAAAAGTTCAAAATAAAACAAGAATTGATCTCTTCTGCTTTTGGTAACACAGTAACTCAGCTTTCTGATTTCAGCAGAAAGAAGACAACGCATCACTATGTAACAACTAATGTCCAAAATACAAACCAAACTGCAAAACTGAGGAAAATGCCAGTTCCCATTTTGTCTAATCAATTTCACCTTGATGTAATGAAATTTGCTGTTTGCTAGCCATCTTTTCCAAGCACTAACAATCTTTGCTAGAAGGCTGCACAGACTTTGTCCCAGAAAAGTATAAAAACCACCTCCAGCAAAGCCCTTTCCCAGTCTTAATGAAACCACTTGCCATTCATTAAGTTCTTCGACGTCCAAAAATCCTTACAACACGTAAAACAAAATGTATTTGTAAGCACAGCTACAGACCATTATGGGCAAAGCCACTGAAATCAAAGGAAACGTCTGTGCGGAACTGACAAATTTTGGATTGGTGTCACAGCTAAGCTGCTGGAGAAGCCTTAGGGCTATTAGCATGCAAGGGGAAGAATGGCTGAGCACTGAGAGTCAATGAGCCAAATATAGCTTTCAGTGTTGTACTCTACAGATCCCTACAGAAAATGGGAAAGCATGCATTCTAAAAACCTTTACCTTGACACTTATCAAGGACACAGGTCCCAAAAGTCACCACGCAGTAGTACTTCAAAATAGGGGTAGAACTGGGTAAAATATGGGTTCATTTGAAAGTATTTCAAGACAACTAATGTAAGGAAGGATCTGGAGTTAATTTAGTAAACACAAATAGCAATTGACTTTGAAAGGAATAATTTATGTACTTGGACATTTTAAAATAAATAGCCAAAGGAAGCTGTCTGCTCACATCAATTTTTTCTAAATTAGAGAACCATGAACAAAACTTAGCATACAGATATATTACAGAGCTGAGGGGTATTTCCTAAAGAGTTAGATCCGTAAAACAGTTAGAAAAATAAATTTTAAATTCCTTGCTAGCATAGCTCAATGGATAAATTTGTGTATTTATTCAACATCAAAAAGATAAAACTATTTCTGTTTTTATCTTCATCTGTTCATTTTTTTGCTTTAAACGAAACACTGCCAGAGGGACATTATGGAGATATTAATTAATGTTATATTTAAAGTCTTGCTTGGTGAGAGGTTGCAGCCCACCCATTTTACCTATGGAGGACAAAAAAAGTACCACTTGCAGAATTCTGTATCATCAGTCATCATGTGCATACTTCTGTTCTGCAGTTGCATATGTTGTCTGCTTATCCAGAAGTAGTATGAAGCAAAGGACACTGCAAAATGCTGCAACACTTATTTCCATGTGGTAATATTTTGCACTTTTAATGGCTTCCCTCTTGAAAGGCCTTCAAGAATTTTTATGGATTCATTACTGAGTTTTGGTCACTGTTTCTCTCAGGACTAAAGCAGCATCTTCACTTCCACAAATAATAATAATAATAACAAAAAGAAAAATAGGTTCCAGATACGATGCAATTAAGACTAGAGTAGAAGGGGAGCTGTTTTTCCTCACTGTGTAGTTCTATGCAATCTTGTTTTCAGATGCCGAGAAAAGAAGTGATCTTGTAGTATCTAGAGGTGACATGGTCAGAGGCGAAATCCCAACCCCACAGAAGTCAAGGCAGTTTTTTCACTGGCTTTATGGAGCCAGGAAGATATGTTTCCTGAGACTCACAGTAAAGAGATACCAGAGATGGGATCAGCACTTAGTTATCTTTTTCCCACTTCCAAATTCAGAAGCAGCGGCAACGTAGGATCAAGAGCGTTACTTTACTTTTGAGGAAACAGGAAATAATGAAGTAACGCGCAGACAGACAACAATACAAACAATGTCAAGTCCTGAACTATAATCAGATCAGCACCTTACTTATTTTAATGATTTTTGTGGTCCCCAAACTAAATGATTAAAAAAAGAACAAACAAACAAACACCATGGCAGTATTTGTACACACTCTGATTTTTTGGCAGATTCTATATTTAATATACTTTCAGCAGCTACACGCACCCTGGATAACCTGTACTATTTAAGGCATTTGCATTTCATACATCAAGTTGTACTTTTCTTAATGAGGGAACCACTTCCAGATTTGAAGGCCAGAAAAAATATCTCACAGGTTAAGGTCTGCTTCAGTTAAACGCAACCCAAATTTACCAAAAATTCAGCTCTGCCTGGAAAATGTCCAACCAGAGCAGTAGTACTAAAATGATTAGATTTTCAAGGACTTTATTATCGGTAAATTTCCACATGTTCAAAATTACTTGAACTTCCAGTGTTCTGCTCTTAACATCTGCAATAGTTGACTTGGGTAGGGGTTTGAAGAATCAACAGGGAAAATGCTACTCATTCTGTTCAAGCTGGCCTTATCTGCTGACCCTCTGCTCCCCTGTTACTTCTGCGATAGCTGAACTGGCATCCTATTCTAGGTCCAAATTTTAAGAAAAAGTAATGGAATAACAAGAAACAAGAAAATGTAATTCATTCAAATTCTTTCTACTCCAAACAAAACCTTGACCTCCACCTTAATGAAATCCATTTCCAAAAATCCCTTACCATGACAAACTTCCTAAATCACTTCTTGCCATAAGAGAAAACCAATTAAAATCTATCATTTATTGCATCCTGAGACACTGACGTACTTTTTTAATTCTCATAAATGCTAACATCTTTATTCTTCAGATGCTGTGACCTTCAAAACATTACGATCTAATGAATCAAGGAGGAACACACAGTGCAGTTTTTATGGCTTTCAGGTTGTCATGATATTTTCAAGATGCTTGTGCCCAAGAAAACTGTAAAATTTGATAGCCATTAGGACTACTCTAAGAACCAAGGTCAAGGGTGAGCAGGATAGGAATGGAGTAAGTAGCCTGATGTTTCTCAGCACAGAAAAGAAAGAATAGAACAGGTACAATAGGTTAATTAATATGAAGGGCTTTTTCCCCCAGCATAAATCTCTCAAGAGCCCTCCTACTAAAAGTATTGCCCTCCCAATGTTTTTCCCATTAGTGCATTCACAAAGAAACAAAAAATAAACTCAGTTTTACAACTTTTTTCAAGAATGTCACAAAGCAACTATTTTCCAATATAAAAACAGCAATAAAAATGAAAATGTCATGCCAATTGAATGGAGATGGTTTGGATGCAATCTGTGGCATTGTTGGGTGTTTTTCTGGAAGCCATTTCACACGGTTCCTGGAAAACATCAAGCACTCCATTGCAGTTTAACTTGCTTCCTTTTATTATGTGTATGTTGGGCATAAAATTCATCGTACTTTCTATCTTGTTAAAGTTTTTGTCCAAAAGCGGAGAAGGGAAAATGAATACAAAACAAATTATGCAAGTGTATGCCCAGCTGGTTAAACCATACCAAACGCATTCTTTTTTACACTGCAAACAGTCTCAAATCATCTTGCCTAAAACATTTAATAAGCACTTGTAAGATAGATAAGACATGAGCCCATTTAATCACTGGCTGTAGGCTGTGACTGTTTAAATAATTATTTATGTCATTTTTCTCTAACCACAATTGTTATCTATCTCCTTACTTAGAGAGGACATAGATGTTCTGTGTCTGATTTCTTTTCTATTATTATACTGATCAAAGCAATTTATTAAAAGTCACAAAGAGTAAGGACGGCCTTAAGACGGTCACCTTCCCTTCTTGGGGAGGACTTGGACTGACTGCTTTGGGGAAAAAGCAAACCAGAGGCTTACAGACATGCAGGCCTTCTCTGAAGAGGCAATGGAGTACATGAACTTCTGAATTTAGCAGCTGTAAAAAAACAGTAGATGGGCTTTTACTTATTATTTTGGAAGTTTTAGTAAAGTGATCTTCAAATAATCACTTGGCATATAAAAGAAAAATTAAAGAGTCCCATGCAGTGACCCAAGATGCTAGAGAAGATCAGGCCCCCAGTGCAGTAAGCAGAGCTCCACTGACCCTATTCACAGTGTTAAATGGAACAAGGCAGTATACTATGGAAATGCAAATGTTCTGCAGTAGCTAAATGGTTATAATCTACACATATATTTGAATGATGGATGTCAATCACATTCTTTATTCATCGATATGAAAAGCAATCTCTGGAGACTCCCTTACGTTTTTCTTAAATTCACTTTCCCCTTCACAGTTTCTTCTCTTTAAATTCTTGAAGAGAATTCTTCTTAAAATTACTTTACAGAGTTAGAAGAGTTTAAAGAGTTAGAAGAAAGCTTTTAGTAGCTGGAGATTTTAACAGTGAAACTTCACCCCGGGCATCTGATTTGGTATGTTCATCAACTGAGAACAGACAAAAGACTCTCTGCTTTGATTCATTCTTTCAAAATGCCTGCAGTTTGGGGCAGGTATTACTGCTTCAGGGTACCTGTACTTTACCCATGGAAAGTTATCGCTTTAGTATGGAGGACTACAAATGGCTTTAAAAAAATAATTTTAAAAAGGAACGTGAACTGAATGCTCAGATTCTGCATGCACCTGGTGCAATTTGCTGGCCACATAAATATGTTTTATGGTCGTGTACTTAACAGTCCTGGATCAGCAATGATCAGGATATCAAACAGAATAGTCTTCATTTAGGACTCTGTAGAGTTCCTGACTGCTTAACTGACAAATTTTCCTACTGCATTAACATTAGTGTCTTAAACATTTTTTGCTAAGAATTTTAGGGGTCTGAAGACTTTTGACAGCTACAGCCATTTATGGAAAGAAAAAAAAAAAAAAAAGAAGAAGAAGAAAAAGAAAAAGTAATTAAGCAGAGTTCTTTCCCTAGGGAACAAATACATTTTCTATCTATATACCTGAGCATTATCATTATGCGTTATTTGCCATCCTAATCAGCATGGTTGGAACTGATTTGGGACCATTCCAGCCCCATTCGTGGTTAATTAAAGCAGTTTTCTTGATAAAAACAAAAATATTATCCCCCCACAGTAGCTATCTTGAACTCTTGATTATAGTTTTTTGTGGTTTGACATTTTTCCTAATTGATATTTAAACAGATTGGTTACAAGTTCTTTGAACTGCAAGTGAGATACCCAAATAAAGATGGATACCTGCAGAGCACATAACATTTTAGAGTCTGTCTTTATTTAGTAGCTGCCATGCCCGACAAGCTCAAGCAGAGAGATTTCCTGTTCACAAGCTGCTATGAATGTGAAACATAACATTTGACAGCATTTTTCCCACCACTTCTAAATCACAGCCATTTCCATCACAATTCCCTCTTTTAATAGAACGGCAAATGTTCACTTCCACATCTAATCCTGCAAGTTCTTGGAGATCAAATGGGGGAATATTGTTGTGTGCCTTACTGCCACAACTGGTGTGCATACATCCTAACAACAGTTTCAGTAAATCACACTAGAATGCTATTCCTAGATCTTCATATTGAAACATTCATCTAAAAACATTGAGGAAGATGTTTAAAAATGTGAAACTACTTGGTTCATACTGACATCTTTCTGAGCACCTCCCTCATTTGCCAGTTGTTTACTTCCAGCATTCCTTTGCATTTCATTTTTAACTTTCTGTCCATTGGCAGAAGGAAACAATCCCAAGCCTCAACTCTGAATTGGATTCTCTTATTACCAGTCACTGGATGAATATTAACTTATTTCCCAAGGACCTTCATGCAGGAGAACACAGGGCTGCTATTCCCCTTGCTTATTTCAGAGTCAGTGGCAGCTCTCATTGAGTAAAATAGAAGACTTATTGATACCATATAGCTCATGCTTCATTTGTTCCTGGCAGATTAACAGCCAGGCTGAGACAGCTAAGGCCACAAGAGGTATGAGAGACTACACAACTCACACAGTTTTCAACCTTCTTGGATTTGAGATTATATGTTCCAGCAGAGGTGCCAATCTCTGTACAGCAAAGTTAAGTCTTCTGACAGCAATTCTACAGTTTTACATGATTTATACCATAGATGCTTTAGCACTAGGTAGGTCCACATGACGATAAAGCAGCTATAATAAAGAACCTACTGAAAAGAAGAATATGGGTGGTTCATTAAACCCAGTGAAACAGAAGACTCTCATATCTTAAGACTTTAGAATAAATTCACCAAGAGTAGTGTATTAATGCCTGCAATTTGACTAACTTATAATATGAACCATTTTATATTCCACTTTTCTTACAATAGTAATGGGGATTTCCTATTTTCCTTCTCTTTTCTATAGTGCTGTGCACTGAGTATGCTTTTTAAAAATGATCTCAGTTTTCTAGCCCAGACACAGATGCATTGTCTGTATATAATTTATGCTTTCATAAGAATGGTAAGTACTGATTTGTTTGTTCATTTGTTTTCACAAGTCCTTTGAAGGACTGAGTGTATTCAGCATCTTTAGTAAAAAAATCAAGTAAAATTATTCAAGACTACAATTATTCATTATTTATTAATTAGTTATTATTCAAGAGTACAATCAGAATTGACTACTTCATAAAATTATGTATTTGCTTCATATACTTCATCTGTATAGTCTTCTTCAAAGAATATATAGAACAGAAACAAGACCAAAGATCTACTTATTTTCTGAAGACCTGATACTTAACTTACAGGCTGCTCAAACCAACACTCTTAGGTGTACAGATCAAATGCCTTCCACTTCTTTCAGAAGAGCTGTCACTGTTTTATTTTCAAAATAATGTTACATTAATGTAATTTTTGGATTCAAGCTTTTTATTCCTGAAACCCAGCAACCCATTATACTGATACATGCTGACAGTTCTAAAATTTTATTAACAGAAGGAGTTCATCAGATAAGACGTAGACTCTCCTTCTTAAAAGCTGTTCAGAAATAAGATCCTGTGAGCCAGAGCTCTATTTATAACCAGAGATAAAAATTAATAGAAAAAATCTGAAAACCTGAGGCAAACAGCCTTTGTGTTTATTTTCTTTTTTTAACCTATTAATGAGCAACAATCTAGACACAGATACTGACCATCAGCACGGAGCCCATCATTATCCTTTACAGGCTTATCAAAACATTGCCTAGAATCATTGGCTTATAGAGAAGCAAGAAAGAGCAGGGGCTCTCTGAAAAGGAGTTGATGAAGCTACACACTTCTCTTCCCCTGGCACGAAGAGGTGAGGGTTAGATGAGGCCAGGGCAGGCTGTACAAACACATATTTCATAGTGAAGAAAGTCCAGGAAAAGTAGTAAGGTAGAAATTTAAAATTCAACACTGAAAAACACCATTGCTGACTGTGAAACAAATATTTTCAATCAAAAACTGTGCATGCATATTATATTTGGACATGAAAGAAAGACATAAAAAAAGAAAGAAAAAAAGAAAGGCAGACAGAAAGAAAGAAAAAGAATGAAAGAGGGGAAAAAAAAGGAAAAAAACAAAGAAAGAAAGAGAGAAAGGAAGAGCAAGTAGATGCAGTAACTAGCTCTGCCAAGAAATAAATTATTTTTGTTCAGTTATTCAAATGCTCGGTACTAGAAGGCACCCAGGACTCTGAGCTCTTTTAAGGCTACTCATTGGAAAAAAGAAAAAGAAAAAAAAAAAAAAGAAACTGAAGAAGCGGAAATAGTAACATGGATGTTCATCAAAAACTGAAGATGGCTTTTATTCATAGCCTGGAAATTTAGCTTTTATAAATTTATATATTTGCTTGTTACTTTGGGGAGGATGTTAGGCAAAAGAAACAAAGGAGGCCTAAAACTTCTGTGCAGCATACAAATAGCACTACGCATTTGACGGAATATGTAATAGAAAGTCAAGGAATCTAACTGCACCGCTCTCTTCCCCAACAGTAGAGGGACAAAAGAAAGTAAGTTAGTACAAATGTTGCTTAAGTCTGGTAGAGCTATTCCCAACACTCTCATTTAGACTACTTATTATGAAATGCCTTTTACAACATGGCTCTTTCACTACGCACGGGTGAGAAGAAAATGTAGCAATCTCTTGAGCAAAGACTGGATTAACAACTCAGTAAACAGACATTTTGTTTTTTAACTGGACAATACATCCAATATAAAACTAGACTGGAGAAGTCACTTTTGAAATGCTCTTGATGAGCTCCCCATATTTCTCTTTACCCTTTCCTATATTTCAAGATAATCTCTGATTGAGCTCCCCATATTTCTCTTTACCCTTTCCTATATTTCAAGATAATCTCTGTTTTAAGGCTGTATCTGACATACATTCACAGCATTTCTAATACATAGAAACGAAGAGTCCAGGAAAGAACACATAATAACATTCTTAGTTATCCACTGAAAAGAGGACACTAATTAGCTAACTGATTAATAGAGGACTTTACCCATCAGTAAAAGGCTCGTATTGAAATAAAGGGTTTTTAGGTATTTATTTGTGGCTCCTGGTTTAAATAACAAAATCCTCTAAAGTTAGATTCAGTGTCTAGATCAAGCTTTTCAAAGAATCTATTTGTCTTTCAAAACTGACGTAAGATTTTCCCTAATGAAGTCTCATTTTCAGAAAAGTAGGAAGGCCAGTCATTCTGAGGATGTGGTGAGCTGCCAAGACAAACGTTAATACCTGGTTTTGTAAGGTTTGGCCAACACAATGGAGAGACAGATTCTGTGATGCTCATCGTAAGTAACAGTAGGCAGGAAGCTCACAGGAGACTGGTGTACATACAATTATTTTCCAGTATACAGGACATGGCTAAATATCCATCTACAAATGAGTTTTGAAGAATACTTGTTAAAGCAAACCTAATTCATTTTCAGATTTTAAGTGGAAAATGAATTAAATAAAGAAACTGAATGAAATGTTTGGCTTGAAAAGTCTCTAAATCACTAGGTGCAGATAATGGTTGCATTCATTCTTCCATGTTCAATTTTTAATAGCCTACCCGAAGCATCAACTGTTGGCCACTGAGACTGCACATCAACCTAGACAAATCCTTTGTCTAACTCTGTCCAGCCATTTTAGATGCTAAAGGCATTGAAAGATAAATACACACAGCTGTGTGGCATGGATAGGAACAGGAGTTATTTTAACTTACTGTGAAGAGTTCTGATTTTACCTTCTTCCAATGGATATAATTTAACAATCCTTGCATACTCCATCAGCACAGAACATACAGCAAGACAGTAGGAATAATCCCAAAAAATGTTTAAAAGGTGTTCTGAAGATCTGACAAGTAAGTAAATAAAAATGGAATTCTGGAAGGCCTGTCCATCTTCATAACCAGCACAAGTGACTTTGCTTACAAGTTCCTTGTGGACACATAAAGGTCTAGCAGGTCTAGTGTAAATTTCAATCTATAATTTATATTTAGTTCATGCAAGCAGGCTGCTCACGATTACTGGAACTAAAAATTATGCAATTTTTAAAACTGTACCATCACATTGTCTTGCAGTGCTTTCTGAGATGGATGCTAAAATAAACAGTGAGAGCTTTTGGTTGTAGGGATATTGTTTGCTGTTGTTTTTTTGTTTTCTTTTGTTTTGTTTTGGATAGGAGTCAGTGGAGGGTATAACTGTGCTAGACAGGTGGCAGTGTATTTTAAATTAAATTTTTTTTAAAAGTAGACCAGAAACTGGAAGGCTGAATTTCATTAGGTTGAATGATGACTCTACAGCTTAAAAATTCCTTGTCCTGGTCAAATTCAAAGCACAATTAAGTACAGAATATTTTCCATTAATTTCAGTGGCAGTTAAATGTCACATATGTCAGACTTCTGCACAGATACCATCCAACTTTACACACTCATGCTGCAGATGTCCATACCTGTTAGAAGAAGACCGTCATTTTCAAAGCATGATTTATCTGATCCATTTATGGCTCCATTAATACAATGCAAACTGCATTTGGGAAACTCCTATTTCTCTTCACCAACAATGTAGGGAAATCAAGGCTATCATCTTAAGCATACTAGTATGTACTACTGAGATCCACTCTCAGACGAAATCCATCGTCTGCTTCTTGCAAATACCCTTGAAACGAAAAGAAATTCTACTAGGATGCCACATGCTCAGTGGACAGGCTTTAGTTTTTACTGGAAATTAGCCCTCATGAATGAGGGCAACATAAAGCCCATAATTAACTGCCTAAATACAATTTAAATGTTAAACCAAATGAATTACAGAATATATTATTAGACATTGCAATTAAATTCTTAATACGCCATTGAATTTGAGTGACTGACAAGCACTCACTTGAGGATGGAGGAAGGCAGGAAGTTAATATTTATACTAATTCACACGTTCGTTTTGTGATTTGTGACCCCAGAAAACTTTTTCAACAAAGGGCAGCAACATGTTTTTAAATAACCACAGAAAAAGTAAACTCCCCACCAACCAAATAATTTTACAGTTAACAGAAGGAACAAACCACATGGAGGAGATATTTTTAATTAAGTGCAATATAAGGACAATAATGGTACTCAGTCTGAGCAATCATTATCAAAAGGGCTTCAGCTTTTAAACATAAGTCATTTCAGGATGGCTTACTGTTTTAAGCTTAAGCTGTTTCTGATTATAAAAGAGAGCTTTTAATTAAGATTAGTAAAGCCGAATTCAAGCTATAATTTGGTTCCTTTAGTTAGCAAATGTCTATTAAAACTGAGCAATTAAGGTTAAATGGTTTGAAGCATTTAAAGCACTCCCACCAGGTTGAACAACTATAATAGAAAAGACCATGTTGGTGACTAATTCAGACCAGAAGACATGTATTTCCATCAGGTTTTATACTTCCTTGTTGATTATAAAGTTTGCTAAATAATCCACTGGTAAACTAGATTTTCAGTGGAACATAATTTATTTACACACTTGTGTATTATAAAGAAAAATATAAACCACAAATCCTTTGACTTGATACATACAGTATAAAGTTTGCTCCTACTAAAGCTTTTTTCCCTTGATTTTGTACAGATCAGTAATGAAAATATGTATTATGCTTCCCAGCAGCATATTCCCCCTTTTAAAAGTTATGTTCATAATCAGCATAAAGGTTTTGAGGATGTATACATGTGGACTTCTCTCTAGTAAAAAAAATACTGTGGTTGGTATTACACAAACAGCCTTTTAAAGCACTCCCACCAGACCTTTTCACCTTTCAAAACGTCTTCAAAAACTGAAGTTCTTCACGCTTGGTCTCATCATTAAGAACTATTTATTCCAGTAAGCTTGAGCAACATCAGTTGAGTGAACTGGAGGCCTGTGCTCCTGAGCGCACAACAAGCACCCACACGTGTTTCTCTCACCCAGCAGGACACCCATAACGCTCACATCCAAGTGGCAAACCTTTCAGACACCACCTGGAGTCTCCAGGACTCCCCACAAACACAAAGATCTTGTTTAATAAAAGAGATAGCATGGCTCAGGCACCAGACGGCCTTTTTCATCAAGCACGAGACGCCCAGAATGCACTGTGTGTAGACAGGATCATTTAGGTGGCTTCAATTACAAACACTAGGATTTTCTGCAAGGACAACTTCACTGGAAACATGCTGGTCCTTTCAGAAAGCATCCCCTTCTGACACACCTCCACCCTTACGTCCAGGCTCATCCTAGCTGAGGCAATATATCAGGTAATCTTAGTCAGGACAAAGATTGATGCAGTCTTCCCACTGCCAAGCAGGCTACAGCAACTGCCTGCTACGTTCCTTATCGATCACAAAACACTTGTCTTGAAACCTCCTAAAGCTGCCACCAGTGTCCAGTCATAGCATCAATATTAATGGTAATGACTAAAAACCTTCTACTTTCAAGCTGTACAGGAACATGTTCTATTAACTCTGTTCTACTTGGATACAAGCTGACACACAACTGCACAAGTTGGAGTTCCTTAGGATTCTTAAATATATTTCTGACATAAAGAGACATAACATTATAAAGTGTTACCTCTGCCTTACCACTGCTTTCTCCTGACCTTTCTAGAATCCTTTCAGCATTATGTTTCATAGCTCCAGTTAACAATAAAGGATTTCTGAATGAATACAAGCACATGGATATTCTTATGTGCATACGCATTCACTTTGTTGCACAAAGCCTGGCAAAAGCACTCAGAGATGTGCTTAAGAAACTTTTACATTAGCTCAAGTTATGTAAGTAAGCTATTGCAGAAAATGGATGCAACTGCTGCTGACATTCAAAACAAATTTGTCTGTATTCCCTGTTCAGGGAACAAATCTCTGTTGGGTTTTGCTTCATGAGACCACATGTGATACTATCAAATGATTTTATTTTTTATGCAGTTCACACATATCCTTGAAGAAAAAGAATGTTCAAAAGATTTAAGAGAAACAGTGAAATGACGTAAAGTGCTAGAGGCACAAAGAACACAAATAATTTTTACTTAGGTTTAGAAATAACTACTAACATAAAACTTAAGTGACAACACTTTGGTTTTTATCCACGCCACAAAAAAGCAGTTTTTCCTTGTCAGCTGGGATGGTTAATCATATTATAAACAAAAATCTGAGGGGGTTGTTTTCATTGTTTAAGCCCCTCGAGAGAACTGCAATAGAAAACTTCTTCCATTCCGAAGCCATAATCTCCTTAGATCTTAAACTATTTGCATACAGAATAAGCTGCTTCCATCTTCACATAATGAAACAGTTATACCTAATGAAAAAGATGATTCCTAAACAAACCACTTTAGTCTTCAGGTTTTTCTTTCAGGAAAAAAGGCTGAGGGTGTCTGTCTGCTCCTGCCACATTCTCTGGCTAGCTCTTACAGGTCAAAATAGTTACAGGTCAGAGAAGCTCCAGTAGCCCTCATTTTCTTAGTTATTCCTTGCACTCTGAATATGTCTGTATGTTGCAGTCTGAACAGAGGTGAATTTGCTTCACGAGGAATTCAAGCCAAGCAAAAGCCACGGGGTTCCACTTAAACAAAGCCTAGTACAACAGGCTCTGCCCTCCAGTAGGCAAATAGCTCACATTTAGTCCCCACAGTGAAACAGCTTTATGGCTTTAGATCAGTCTAAAGCACAGACCAGGCAGTACTGCCTTTGTCCAGTGTGTCTGATTACACTTGGTAAAATCCATTAGCAGTAGGAAGCAGAAGCAATCAGCTCCAAACACGTGCCTATCTGGTGCATGGTGTATCAAGACCATTGTTGAGGATCAGGTGAAGCATACCACTACAAAAGCAACTAGAATGGTTTGAGAGAAAGTTATTGTGGGAGGGAAGAGGGGGAAATAAGCACTTTGATAGTTTTAATCTGTAGACAGGTTGGAATACTTAAGAAAAACATGAACTTCTGAATAAACTCAGAATTTGGTACTTCATAGTAAAAATTAATGGAATATCTCCAAATCACAGTTGTTTTAAGTTTAGCAAACAGAGGAAAAATGCAAAAAGAATAAAAGCGTAATTCTAGTCAGCAAAATTCATGAACATCTCTGGGGATATCAAGTCAAATATCAGTTTCCTCCTGCACACATGCTGCCAAAAAAACTTAAATGTGTATTACTCCCCATGCATGTTAACCCACTTCAGACATGTCTTCTCTGTGACAGGCAAGACTACTTGATTCAACAGCAAGCATTTGGAAGGCCCAGCTTCCAAATAACAAAATTAGAACGAAAGAAATCTAATGAAATTTTCTTCTGACAGCAGCAAGAACTTGAATGCACAGCAGTTACGTGTTGTCAGAAATTATAGGTACAAGAAACAACTAGAGTGGTTCCCATTCTCCAGTCCCTGAAGTATGTTCTCCACAGGTGGCTCTGAAAATAATGTCTCCTATTTATTTCCATGGATACCGCATCAGATACAAAGAGCATAATAACACTGTTTGGTAGAGCAAATTCTCAGCTAGGAAACACTATTTTTCAACATAGTCACCATGTTTAGCTATGCCTTTTCACCAGCAATGAACAAGATCTGCATGCCACACTCCTAAAAACCTGCGCTACCAGAGGTGATCCACTGTTACCACTCCTGAAACACATCACCCATCACCTCACCGTTTGTTCCCCATAAACATTCAACAAGCCTCGGTGAATGCCAATGGGGTGACATTTTTTTCCACACGGAGGTATTCAGTGACACATCTTTGCTTCATACATACTACTGTATCAGACACCGTTCTGCCAGACTGCCCCTCTGCCGCTATTTGGCACACAGCAGCAAAATGTAATGGAATATTGGTGGGAAGGTTCGACCCCTACTGCCATTCCACCAACATCCATCTGCTGATGTCATGGGCCAACATAATAAAATAGGAGGTGTAACCTTTGGAGCCACCCTTGTATATCAGAATCCTCTCCGGGACAATAATAAACACCAAATCATTATTGTGCATCACTCCCATATTTTTTCAAGTAAAATGTTGATGTTTTGTGAGCTTGGTGCCTTATCAAACATAAGATCAGAGTGCTTCATGCAAACTAACACATGGGAACAATGGTCCAAAGCACCTGCAAAACAAAGGTCTTACATTAGCTTATTAAATGATCTAAGGACTTGTTTTTTCCTTTTCTTCTTACACTGAAGGAAAAACCCTGATACCCTACAGCTGCAGAAGATGGGCACTACACTAAGCAAAATAAGATGGTATCATCAATTTAACAAAGCACTTAAAGGGAATTACTTTAAAGGGTAACATCTACTTAAGATTAAACACATTCTAAAGTACTCTGAACATTCAAAGCATCTCAACAAAATGGCTCATGAAACTGCAATGTAAATGTAAATGAATCTGATGGGTATCTTAAATGTGTAGGAAAGCCTTGAAATTTCATGGGAGGGCTGACAAACTTCTGTTTCTTATCTTACAGCTAGCTTCATGTCTGTGCCTCAGGAAGATCATAGATCAGATCCTCCCAAAAGCTACATTAAAGGAACATGCAAGATAAGGACGTGATCTGAGCTTCACCGAGGGCAGATTGTGCCTGACCAATATAGTGACCTTCCGTGATGGAGTGATAGCAGCAGGCAACTGATGTCATCTATCTGGATTTGTGCAAGCCCTTTGACATGGTCCCACACCACATCCTTATCTAACGTAGATAGAGATGGATTTGAAGGGTGGACTATTAAGAGGATAAGGAATTGACTGGATGGTTGTAGTTAGAGAGTTGTGGTTAACAGATCTATATCTAGATGGAGGCTGGTGATGAACTCTCTAGCCTTTTGTTTCAGCCTATATACCATAGTTCATTGTCAGTGTAGAATTGTTTACAGTGCCATGCTGTAATCCTTTTCCTTCTTTTATTTATTTATTGTTTTCCAGTTTTTATTGCTTCTGTCATATTTTGCACAGTACAGCCCCACATCAATTGACTGTTCAAAAAAGCACAATCAAGTGAACAGGAAATCCCTAATCCAGTATGTTAGGAAGGCATAGTATTATTCCTTTTCCCAACCAAATGTACAAACAACTTTCCTGCCTTATTTTCCTCCATTCCAGGGCTACCTGAGGCTAGGTGAGACTTTCTCTGTTGTTATGGCTCCCATTCTGATACAGAATAGGGTTAAGCTAGCTTCAAGCATACACAGGCTGTACTCACCATCATCTTCCACAGGTACACAGACTGTATCCACCACCTGCAATTCCTTTTGCCTCTACAATGCCCTAGTGGTATCAGAGTAGCTGCTACCTGACTCAAATGCAGAGGAAACAAAATCCACATTAGTGGAGTATATCTGAGCAAAGATTAGAGAAATAGCAGAAAATCAATTTCCCCACTCCCACCGTTTGATCTCCCCGACCACCTCTTGCATCACTGTAAGTTCAGACTCATAAGAATATGCATTTTGGTACTGAGATAGACATACACTCAAACAGTCCCTCAAATCAAACAAAAGTTTATAAATCTATGATTTTGTGAAATGATAGCAAAAAGCCAAACAATTATGTCTTTCCAGTCATCTACCTGAGAAAAGAGCCTTTGTGGGCAGTGGGAACAGCTGGGATAGGTGAACTCAGAGCTGGCAGCATGGGCCAAAAAAGCCCATGTAGAAAATGAAGAAAAAGGGAAAACTGAGAGCTGTTAGTAGCTGTTTTGACTTGAAGATGACTCAGGAGAGAAGACCATCGGGGTACAACAAAGCTGGCCCTCCACAGGCCCAGAGAGTTGGTACGGGATAAAACTGCAAGGTAAGAGGAGTACATCACAAGTAAAGGTGCAGGTATGAAAAGAAGAAAAAGTAAAGAGAACCAGAGAAATCAAGGAAAACAAGGCAGTGTGTGACAGATACATAAAGAATGAGGACAAAAGACATACCAAATCTTCTATATTGATACTATATACATTCAATTTACTCATTATTATTTCTGGCAAAAAACTGACACTGCATATTTGTTGGAAAGGAGAAGTTCCTGTTAAATAGCAAGTTTATATCACCATCAGAGGCCACCCTGGGTTCTACAGCTCAGCAACTGCTGAGAGTGATGAAATTTTATAAATATCTTTAAGTTCACAGAGTACTCGGATCATCCAGCAAACAGAGAGCTTATCAACTACTTAGAGAAGTGTCCCTGGAAAAAACAAAAAAAATATCTTTTTCAAAATCAAGAATTACATGTCATTCTTCTGAAGAATTAGGCCATATTTCTAGCTGCGTGGTATTTGTTTATGCAAAATATAGTGATATTTGTATCCAAGAAGCATTTCTTGAAGAAAAAAAAGAAAAGAAAGAAAGAAGTAGCAAATGTTCTTTTCCTAACTAAAAATGGAAGATTTCCAAACTGGACCACCGGGGGAGCTGTTCACTAAAGCAGCATTATGGGCTGCCAGAAAAGAGTTCTGAGAGGTAGGACAGGCCAGGGAGTAAAGAGAGAAAACAAGAGTGAGTGTGACACATGGAGACGGATGGCATGGTGAGAAGTTAAACGGGTCGTGCCATCACAGCTAAGGGCTTTATTGGGTAAACTGCTAAACTAAATCAGAAAAACAAATCAATCTGAAAGAAAAAAAATAATCCAAGGCTCAACCCCCGCCAAAACAAGAGCCTTATTCAAGGAAAAGAGAAAGACTGAAGGAGAAAGGAAGAGTTACCATAAGCTGTTAATTCACTTAGGCTGTAATAAAACTCTGTTTTATTACACAGTGTTCTCAGCAGTATTTTCTTGCTTGCTACCTCGTCCCCTAAGAAACTCCATTCCCTATAGTAATTCAGGAAACTGGCAAGCTGGGAATTAAGCATTAAATGGTACAAGACCAAAAAAAGACAGAAGAACAGAATACTTCAGAAATGGATACTGGGAGATGCTTTTATCAGTCTAAAGTGATGCATCAAGTTATCCAGTCAAATGAGAGTAAAAATATTTAGTTACTAGCTCAAATCAAAGAAGCTGGTTTACATTCTACCTCCCCTACTCTTTGACAACATGTAGTTCTTCATTTTAGAAGCTGCTTTCCATGAACTCAGCATAAAAGCTCACATAGAGCAAAGTTACTCTCTATGCGAGTAAAATAGGGAAGATTTGATGCTGAAATAAACATCACCACAAAACTGGAAGGTGGCTTTGAGCTCACATAGGCTGCTTCACGTCAATGGGATAAAAAACACATCACAGGCTTCTAGAATGATTGCGTCAAGACAACATAGCCATTACAGGAGGGTGATGTGAATTAACGTTAATGTTAACATTAAGGTATTGTAGCTGAAAAACTAGAAAGCACAGCAGATTTGATGCCTAATGTTATCTATGGACCTAAAGAATACTGCACAACCTGTTCAAAGGTAATTAGATTAGTGTGAAAAACTCAAGTACTAAACAGAGATCAGGTTATACAAAATGGTTATACAAAAAATGACCAAATTCGCATAATGGTATAAATCAAGCATGAAATAATATTTAGGAATAACACACATATCACATTCCTGTCGCTTTTCAGAACAAGCAAAGGGTGGGGATGTATGTGCTCAGAAAAACCTTTGTTTTTCCAACATATATAGTGGGATATTACTAATGGATATTAATAGTGCATCTGACCAAACTAGCTTCACAGAGCACCTACTTACAAGCAGTATGACTGTGAATGTAGTGCTAATATTCAATCTGTAATGTATCAATATTTTCACAGTCGTAGAAGACGACCATTTCCTGAGGGAATAAATTCACCTTCTGTTGCAATTAGCATCAATCAATCAGAAAGAAATCACCAATGCTGCCTCACTGAGTAGCATCATTGTTATTCCACTGAGTGATGCAGAGATAATGCAAGCCTAAGCCCACTGCAGTGCAGGCCTTGAGTCGCATTGGTTTTAGAAACTGAAAGACAAGAAACAAAGTTATTTACTTCCCATGGGTTCACTGCTAAAGAAGATCCACATGGGACATGTGGCACTTAAAAAAAAAAAATGGGATCATTGCTCCATTTAGAAGAAGGACATCCAGAGGCCCTGTGCTTACTTATCCCTCCAGATAGGAAGAAGCTTAAGAGCAAGAGACTGCACTGAAAGCTGGTAAAAGAACTCTGAAGTGCTCTCTGCTACTGCCAAGCTGATTCAGATGAGCTTTGTGAGAGTATTTGGATTCATTTGGATTCATCTTTGAAGAGCAAGAGAAAAATACAACAGATATTCAAAAGACTAAAGTACAGTTAAAATCCAATGAGTGAGACCAGCTTTTCAAGATTGATAAAAGGAGCAAAAAAGATCAAAATTGTAAGAACAATACAAAGTCAACTCTAGAGAAACAACCATTAGTATTCAAATAAGAGTGATGCGGAAATACATTTTACATATGTTTTTCCCATTGCTAAGATTTGTTTGCTAAGAATTGTCTGATTTCTTAGAAATAGATCTAACAAATGAGGTACAAGAAGAAATTTGGTCTCTCATCCACAGCATTATTAAAAATGATAAGGAGAGTTTATCTATATTGTTTCCGATTCTTTATAAATGGAATTAACTGTTCATATTAAACTAGCATATCGCTGGGAACACCGCGAGTAGATTAAATTCTGGCTGCACCTTCAGCATGAAAATAGAGTTGAGTGTGACAGTCTCAAAAATCTCAAACATTTACTCAAATAAAAAATTCACTACCCTGTGGTTTCTACTGTCTTAGAGTTACTAGTTCCAAAGATGGCTTTCAGTTATAAATTTTGAGATAATACTTTACAGTATTCCCCACTCTTCTGTCTGCAACAACAGATTGTGTCAAAGCCAACACCAAGTGTCACAGAATATTAATGGAAATGGTAAGATCTAGATATATAAACACAGGTATTTTTCCAGACACTCATTGAGTACTTCCACTGTACATAGACAAACATTAGGAACTATGGCAGTAGTTTCATTGAGCAATGTATCAGCTCCGGATGTGGAGAAGCACTGCTAGATTGCATAGCAGCACATTTCCCCAGAAGACTCCTTCAGCCCTCAGATGAACACACGTGTTCAGAATGGACAATGAATACAGATTACCAAATAGACATGTGCCCTTAAATCCAGTGAGCTCCTATCATCAGAGTAAACAAGAGTAACAGCTCCCTTTGTAGATTACCATGACCTGTTCACCTGGAATGACTATTTACAGTAGGAGAGGGACTCAAAATATACCAACATGTAACAAACATACATGACTACATCTGTACAGGCATACCCAACTACCAATCACACAGTATGATGCTGATAGCAAAAATTTCCAACACAAGCAGAGAGCTAAAAATCAGCCTCTTGAGGCAGACTCTCAGAAGATGTTTTGTCATGGTAGACATATTGCCCTCAGTGAGAAGCTCATCAGCAACACCATGAAACTTCATGATGGAGAAAGATACTTGAAAGATTGCATTCAGTGAGTGAACTCTTCTGTGCAGAGTTCAAGAAGATGACAACCATGTAAAATCAAGTACAATAACTGAAGAATAATTACACTGATATTATGGAAGATAGCAGAAAAAGCATAAGAAGAGGAAAATATTACTCAATAAGGGAAAGGCTGGAGCAGAGTTTTGCAACACAGATGCAAAAATTCCCAGTAAACATCTTCAGGGAAAAAATAAAAATAAAAATAAAAAAATCCCACCCGCCCAATCATTTTCTCTATGAAGAGGGTCCCATCTATAAGGTATCATCCAAAAGAGAAAGAAACTACAACAAGAACAACCCACTGAAATCATCATCAGTATGCTGAAGGGAAAAAGAATTAAAATAGAGAATCAGCACAAGGCATTAACTGAATATAAAATATCCAGATAGAAGTCAACCAGAAATCATGCAGTTTTTTAACCACTAATGGTATGAGGATTTGGTACAGCCTCGTCTAAGTAGTGGGAGCAAAAAATTAACCAGGTTTGAGAGCTAAGTCCTTTCATAGATTGTTCAACAATAGAGCAACCTACAACAACAAACACGTAACAATGGCATCAAGGACAGAAGAGGCCCTCTCAAGGCCTAAGACACTCCAGGGTTTGAAATCCTTTTGAATCTTCTGGATTTTTCCATTGTTTTGACATAATTTTGCAGCTAACAATGTCAGTGAGATACTTACTTGAGTGGAGACCAAAAATTAAACGAGAGAAGATAAGGCCACTGTGTTTGAGATATTGACTAAAGCCTTAACAAAGAAGATGCCCAAAGGTAATAGTAGATCTGTCAGTGCCACAGACAGTAAATTAGTTTCAGTTTATATGACATAGATTCTGTATGTTGAATAAAAACAAGCAGCTGGAAGTAAATTGTTTTTTTAAAGATTACCTGGGTTGGACACACTATTCTGTCCCATGGCAATGCCAGCTAGAGAATTTGTGGTCAAAGGATATTGATATATTATATGATATGGGGAAATATTATGGCAGTGCTGACCACACATCTTGACAGAAGTACAGCAGATAGGGCAATTAAAAAAAAAATAATCACAAATGTAACCTGAAATCTACAAAGGGAAGCAAGAAACAGGACGCAAGAGGAATTAGCAACTCTTCTATCAAGACAAACAACCGTACTCTGCAGAAAGAAACTTGTCAGATGGATCAAGCAGATGAGACTACCGATCATAACACCCCCCTCCAGAAAAAGAAAAAAAGAAATAAAAAGATGGGATAGAGCTGGAAACGAAGAAGTCATCCCTAATTATCAGAAAGTCTGGAAAAAAACAGTCCAAAAGATATTCTGGGAGAAATGCAGAGCCCAGAAACAAATTCTCTGTTAAAATAATGTAACACGCTGCCAAGAAAAAGTTTCATTTCAAGTATAATTGTTGCTACAGCTCTCCATGTGTACTTGAAAGAACGTTACTGTCTATTACTATGACTATCTCGTGTATTTCTTCCTACCTTTGGGGGCAGAGCAGCAAAATGCACACAAAATACTGCACGAGGGGCTATGCTTTATATTTCCGATCACAACAGAGGCACACATTAGCCTTAAGGAAGCAATTTTTAAACCATTCATCTTCTCTGAATAAAAAAGTATAAATAAATGCACAAGAGTACACAAAATACACATTCACGTTCCAGACATATTTGTTAAATACGTGCTACACTGCTTTTACAAAGTTTAAAAATCATCCAAGTCATCTTAGCTCCCATACTACACGCTGTTCTCCAAAATTTGATTTTGAATGAAGTAGAATTTAAGACTTATCTTTAAAGTAAGTTAACATGCTCACCTTTCTACATTAATTCTAATATCTCAGCGGATGCTAATAAAATTTAGAAAGCCCTTCCCCCCTTCCCTCCCCCCATTTTAAATTGAATGTGATCATACAGGGTGATTTCTTATTCTGCTTGTTTAGTGTAACCTGGCTGTAAGGGACAGCCTGCACTACAGGGGAGTGAGTTACGCTATAACCAGTGCTCTCCTGAGATAAAGCAGTACAGTAGTTTTCTATAAATGTCAGCAAGAACTTTGTTAAAATGGCACATAATCTTTACAGAATACATCCTTTTCTCATAGGTGACTAACTAAAAACCTCATTTAGAGAAGCTTTGTTATGAAGACCCGGAAGCATGTAATGACCCAGCTTTGCTACTGGCACGATGAGAACTGTTTGATGTATTACAAGCACAGTCACTTCTATCTTAAAAGATAATTTGTAAAGGCTGATTACTTGTGTAGTCTTGTAATGGAACATTAAATCTCAATCCATACGCTGCCAGACTGTTTATTTCTGTCGGTTTGGAGTACTTGACCTTAAGATACAAAATAAACCCACGCTACATGAACAGCAGACCTGAGGAAGAGCTTAGGTCTGCCACTGGCTTGTGTGACTCTTCCTTCATCTCTATGGTTTCAAGAAGGACATCAATTATACAAATATTTGTCTGCCACTGAAGGTACATTGCTTCAGTAACGAATTTTCAAACCACTTGGGGATCAAATTAAAAGGGACTACATAAGCGACCTACAACAAGCTCCTGAAAGGAAGCTGACAAGCCTTCTGCTTATCCAAGAGTCTGACATTAATCACTAACTTCAGATACAGAGATGACGCAAAATCTTCAGAACCGTTACTATAAGAAAAGTTGCATATCACACAGAGCAATAGCTGATTTAAGCACCTTACATTAATTTACCAGAGTGAGGCTGAACAATTTAGTGTCCACACAGAACACGTTGCAGTCTGTCCCAGCTTACTGTACTTCTCAAGCCTGTCAAACGCTAAATGCCATCAGACACAGCAGTACGACATCAGCCACAGAAACTGCATGACTCTGAATGTCACTGCAGGGAAATATGGATGTTACTACTTACTGAATTCTTCTTTCTTTTTTAAATGCACCAAAGCAAGTCAGGCAAAAAGAAATATATACTGTAAACACGTAGGAATACAACCTAGGTCTACTATTAAAAAGAGCTGAACAGCTAAAAAATGAGTAGTCAAAGCTTAAGGAAACTTTTGATGTGGAAAACCAACGCAATGAGAAGTATGAGTGCACTGCAACCTCTACAGCTGTGGCCCAGAGTACATTTTTGCTACACAGAGTTCTTTCCCTGGAAGAAATGAATAGGGGATGACAGCAGTGCTGAATGATTGTCTGCTTGCAAGAAGGAAAACCTGGCTTCCAAATGAACAGCACCTCAGAGACACTACAGCACCAAGAGGTGGACAGTAGGAATGGACCTCTGTCAGTTTAAGCCCAAGAGAGAAAATACGACAAACCAAACAAATGCTTTATGAGGGCTCTAGAACAAACACTCTGGAAGTCCATTGGGAATAATAACATGGTCCCCAACTTTTATAGACTCCAGCAAAGCCATTTCTAGATCTTTAATCACCACTGAGGATAAGGAAAAGGCGGAGGTTCTGAATGCCTTCTTTACGTCTGTCTTTAAAGGTCAGACCAGTTATCCTCGGGGTACTCCTCTCTCTGACCTGGTAGTCTCGCCTGGGGAGCATGCTAAACCCCCTGTGATTCTGGAAGAAACGGTCAGAGGCTTACTACTCCAACTGGACTGCCACAAGTCCATGGGGCCGGATGAGATCCACCCGAGAGTGCTGAGGGAACTGGCGGGGGTGATAGCCAAGCCGCTTTCCATCATCTACCAGCGCTCCTTGTTGACTGGTGAGGTCCCGGAAGACTGGAGGCTTGCCAACGTGACTCCCATTTACAAGAAAGGTTGTAAGGAGGATCCGGGGAACTACAGGCCTGTTAGCCTGACCTCGGTTCCAGGGAAGGTTATGGAACAGATTGTCTTGAGGGAGATCATGCGGCATGTGCGGGATGGCCAGGGGATCAGGCCTAGCCAGCATGGGTTCATGAAAGGCAGGTCCTGTTTGACCAACCTGATCTCCTTTTATGATCTAGTGACCCATCTGCTGGATGAGGGAAAGGCTGTTGATGTGGTCTACCTAGACTTCAGCAAAGCCTTTGACACTGTCTCCCACGGTATTCTCCCGCAGAAGCTGGCAGCCCGTGGCTTGGACGGGTACATTGTTGGATGGGTAAGGAACTGGCTGGAGGGCCGGGCTCAGAGAGTGGTGGTGAATGGAGTTAAATCCAGCTGGCGACCGGTCACGAGTGGTGTTCCCCAGGGGTCAGTGCTGGGGCCTGGCCTCTTCAATATCTTTATTGATGACCTGGATGAGGGCATTGAGTGCACCCTCAGTAAGTTCGCAGACGACACCAAATTGGCTGGGAGTGTGGATCTGCCTGGGGGTAGCGAGGCCCTGCAGAGGGATCTGGACAGGCTGGAGAGCTGGGCTGAAGCCAGGGGGATGAGGTTCAACAAGACCAAATGCCGAATCCTGCACTTTGGCCACAACAACCCCAGGCAGCGCTATAGGCTTGGGGCGGAGTGGCTGGAGGACTGTGTGGAGGAAACGGACCTGGGGGTGTTGATTGATGCTCGGCTGAACATGAGCCGACAGTGTGCCCGGGTGGCCAAGAAGGCTAACGGCATCCTGGCTTGCATCAAAAACAGTGTTACTAGCAGGAATAGGGAGGTAATTGTCCCCCTGTACTCTGCACTGGTGAGGCCGCACCTCGAGTATTGCGTTCAGTTTTGGGCCCCTCACTGCAAGAAAGACATTGAGGCCCTGGAACGTGTTCAGAGGAGGGCTACGAAGCTGGTGAGGGGCCTGGAGCACAGGCCTTATGAGGAACGGCTGAAGGAGCTGGGATTGTTCAGCCTGGAGAAGAGGAGGCTCAGGGGAGACCTTATAGCACTTTATAACTTCCTGAAGGGAGGTTGTGGTGAGCTAGGGGTCGGCCTTTTCTCTCGTGTAGACAGTGATAGAACTAGAGGCAATGGTTTCAAACTGCACCAGGGGAGATTCAGGCTGGACATTAGGAAATACTACTTCTCGGAAAGGGTGGTCAGGCACTGGAATGCACTGCCCAAGGAGGTGGTGGTCACCGAACATGGAGGTGTTCAAGAGACGTTTGGATGTTGTGTTGAGGGATAGGATTTAGCTGGGGAGTATTGGTGATGGTTGGACTGGATGATCTTTTAGGTCTTTTCCAACCTTGATGATTCTGTGTGTGATTCTGTGATTAATCTTTTTTATAGACTGGCCACGTACATTTTGAAAAAGATTCAGTCTGCAGCAGAGAGATTGGGAAGAATTTATACAGATTCTGAGCATTTACAAGTGGAAAAAAATAATTATCTTGCATTTTTTATTTGCATGGCATTCTGCAGTGACTACCATATCCATTCTTTCCACCAGAGGATAATCTCTCTGCTGAGGGTGAGAGGAAGTTCATAACATGGCCATTAGCGAAGTGGTACAGAAAAATCCCACTGCGATGGGCCCAAGGGAACATGGTGTGAGCTCCCTGCACCTGGGGGGGGCCGGGGAGAGCTGCACCACGCCTTGGGCCGAGGCAGGAGCACCACAGGGGAACAGTGTTCATTTTTATTATTATTATTATTATTATTATTATTATTATTATTATTATTATTATTATTATTATTATATATTTTTTTCCCCTCCGGATAGGCTGGAGGACACAACCGTTTGTGATGGAGGACAATTAGCAAAAGCAGCAGGGGGATGCTTGCCAATAAACACCGAGATTTGAGGTTAAGCAGCTGTAAATCTGCATTAATCGTGCCAGGAATTCAGCTATTTACAAAAGCTTTTAAAGAGCAAACAAATAAGAGCGGGGAGGGGCATAGAGATGGGAAGGGAGCCTAGCTGTCCTTACCTTCGCACTGTTTCCCTTCGCCCTTATAGCCCGGCTTGCAGATGCATTTGTAGGATTTTGGCGTGTTTTGGCAAATGGCATCGATGTGACAGTCGTCTGTACCTTCTGTGCACTCATCGACATCTGGAATACAGAATAAACCCAAGGAAGACGTGAGACCTGAAAAAGGAACACACTCCTTGCAGAAGCTGCTTGCCTGCCTGCCTTTCTAGCACCATCCTGGAATTGAGAGCATCTAAACTGACATAATCAAACCAGGCAGTGAGTTACTCTCTCTAAGTCTAAGCGGTGGCTTTTTCTCTCCAGTAAATTAGGGGTCTCGGTTCCACGTTTCTGTATTAAAACAAAAATCATAAGACTTATTAGAAATTAGTTCCTGTCGGATAGGTCTGGCAGGAGAGACCCGCATCGCGGTTAGTTGAAACAAGTGAGAGTTTACATGAGAAGAAAGCAAGTCTATTTGCATTATTTGCATGCTGTAGCAAATATATGTTAATTTTGAAAGATATATCCCAATTTATTTCAGTTATACTGATGGGAGAATGAGAGGAATGAAACATCGAACAGCAAAACCTCCTTCATCCTCTTTATTAAGCGGCGAAACACAAGTAAATGGCAAACCCTATGAACCTCGGTAAGTTAGCGACCTGTACCAGCATCATCTACCGAGCATCGCCTGGAAGGGAAAGGTGCCGGCCGCCCTCCGGCCGCCGCTACCGCCTCTGACGCGGCGGGTTCTGAAAGGGGACCGGAGCGCTTTTCTCGCTCTCAGGGGAGGAAGCCTTTACAAACATCTCAGCGGCGGGCATTCGTTTTCTCCCCCGGATTTAAAGAGGAGGGGGGAGGGAGGAGGATGAGAGAGAGGCGAGATTTGGTAGTCGTGGGAATGTTAATGAAGTGAGCATAGGAGACGAGGAAAAAAAAAAAAAAGAAAAAAAAAAAAAGAGCTCCGACCTATTCACGGACGGGGTGTGCTGTTAACATGGGAACATTTACAGCCCTGCTAACCTGCCCTGCCCCCCCCCCGCGGTCCCAGTCCCCCTCGTCCCCCTCACGAGGGGCCGCCTCGGTGGGGGCCCGCCCCGTGCTGCCGGCTCCGCGTCCCCCCTCGCACCGCTCCGAGCGGCCTCGCCACGGGGAGGCGGGCAGAGGAGCCCGTGCCCGGCGGGGGCACGGCGGCTGAACACGGCACGGCACGGCCTGCCCTGAGCCGTCGGGGAGCGGGGAGGCTGCCGCTGCGGTGGGAGGGGGCATCCAGAACGAGACACTTGCAGCTGGTTCCACGCCAACTGGATGAGCAGATCCCCTCAAAAGATGCACCAAAGTCAAGCAGTTTGCAATCCTAACGCTAATCGTTTGAGAAGCGCTCGCTCAGCCGCTCCCGGCATTAAAGCGCTTCAGAGCCGGAGGGCGCGGAGGGCTCGGTCAGCGCGCAGATACCGCGGCACTGCCGAGAAGTGCGGAACGGGTCCCGGCTGCCAGGGGGTAACAGCCCGCACCCGAGGGCTGCTCTGGAAAGGAGAGAAGAGTTTCCGCTGCCACACGCAGCGCTGCGTTTTCTCGTGAAACGCGCGGCTGCTGCACTCGTCTTCCTTCTCTCTCGCCCTCTCGGGCCAGTTCAGAACTCGCCGTGGTTTACACGAGTGCGCTCCGGGCGTGCGAGTCTGCTGCCCGACCCAGACAGAGTCCCAGTCAAGCACAAAAAGGATTTGAAAAGAGAGAGAGGAAAAAAAAAAAAAAAAAAAAAACCAACAAAAACCCACAGAAAAGAAAAGCGTTGTTTCATGCTTTTAAGTCATTCAAACGGCCCCACCGCCCATCAGAGCGGCAGAGTGACAGCAGCACTCCGCGCGATGCCGTCGGACATCCGAAGCGCGCGGGGCCGCGGGGACACCGCTCAGCAGCAGCGGGAGGCTGCCGGGAGTGGCGCGGCCCCACGGGACCCCCGCACAGCATTTCTGGCACTTCACGAACTTCCACACCGCCTCCGTACGTTTTACAGCGCTTCAACTCAGTATCGGGGGAAAGGGGATTTCTCTGTTCCCTCCCCCACCGCCTGCCTCACCTGGAAGGTTTCTGCCAGCACACAACTTTGGGGACCGCGCGCACATCTTTAAGAGATTACCGCTGGCTTACAGCATTCCTAGGCAGATTTTTAACACCAGAGCAAAGGCTTGCTGCTATCATTGCTGCTGCTGCACAGCCAGGAGCGCGGCTGCTCAGACATACGGGCTCTCGGGGTTAATGCAGGGAAGCACCGCGGAGCTCCCGCAGCCGCCGCTCCCCCGCGCAGCGCCCGGCGCTCAGCGCGGATTCACCCCACGGGCGCTTCGCTAACTTTGCCCTCCGGATGCCTCTCCCGGTTCCGGCGCGAGGACGCCTCCGGCAGCGAGGAACGGCCTCTCCCCGTCACCCCGAAGCGGGAGAGGCTGGCGGGGGACCCGGAGCGCTGCGGTGCTCCGGAGCCACGGATGGGAAACGCGGCACGCGGCGGACTCTCTTACCTGCGCTCCCGCTGCCCGCCGCCAACCTGCCGGCCCAGGCGAGGGCGAAGAGCAAACAGCAGCGCCGCGCAAAGCAAACAGTGCCCATGGTAATGATGCGGTCCCGGCCCCCGGTGCCCGTCTGCGATAAGGGACGCGCTCGGGGCCGGCCGCGCGGAGCCGCCGGCGCTGACGCCCTGACAGCGCCCCGCTGATTCGCCGCGGCTCCCGCGGCGGAGGCGGAGCCGGCGCCCGGGGCGGGCCGGGGAGGGACGCGCCGCCCTCAGCCCCGGCTCTGCCCTCGGCTCCGCAGGCACGGTGGGGAGGGGGAGGTCGGCGGGGCGGCCCCGACAGGTGGGGAGCCCGGGGAGAGCTCTTGGGGCCGGCCGAGGGCCGAAAGACCCCGGGGAGGCGGGAGCGGTGCCCGCTGGGTTGGGGTCGTTTGGGCAATGAGGGTCACTGTCACCGCCGCCCCGAAGGAGGAACCCTTCCGTGTTAGACCCAAACGTGAGGAATTCCCGTCTGAGGGGGAGAACGTGGCCCTGCGGTCTTCCGGACCGATCGCTTTAAAGGGCTGTCGTAGTTGGCGGACCCGCCGCCAGGACACACTAGTTAGCGCGATAGGTAACAACGCCCGGCACAGCCCCGGCCCCGTGCTTCCTCCCGGTGCCCGCATGTCCCGCTGCAGCGTCCCGGCCCGTAAAGCGTCCTAAAGCCTGAACAAACGGGAAGGAAATGTAAGAAAGCTGCTTCTCCATCACTAAACGCGCTGCTTTTTCCGTCACAAAGCAAGAACCGTTTGCTTTCTGAGTGTCCACACCGCTGGCTTTGGGCATTCGCACATCTCCGAGGGGTGGGGCGGTGCCACCCCTCAATTCCAGTCCCTTATTGCCGTGTTTACGCAGCGAGGTGCAGTGCGAATCCCGTGCTGCAGCCTGCCCTGGGTACACGGCAGTCCTTCCATCCGGATCCCAGCGGGGTTACCTGGTACCTTAGAGCTCCACCTAGTGAGCCGTACGGCGCGCTGTAGCTGGAGCGGGCATCCCGAAGTTGGGTCGGCTCAGACAGGGACTCTGAACTCCTGACACCGTGTGCCGACCTTCCTTGGAAGGGTCCCTAACTTTCAGAGGGTTCGTAAGTATGAGTTTTGCCTGGGTGAAAAATAAGGCTAAGACTTCTTGTTAGATGTCTTCTTTCTTTTGTTAGGAAAACCTCATTTGCCTTGTGATTTCATTTCATTAAACCATGCTACTTCATTGAGGCAGACTGCCTGAAAAGCTTATTTTCCAGGAAAGAATTCACTTGAACTAAGAATGAACAATTTCAACTTTTTCAGAGTCACCCTATAATAAAATATTTGCTAGAGCAACAAAACACTCCAGTTGCCCTGGTGACATTTTTTTCTAGCAGGCACTGAAAGCGTCATATTAAGTTGCCCCTATAGGAATGACCACAGTTGTCTTGCATCTTCCCCCCCATTTCAATGCATTCTGCACATCACTAGCACTGCCCATCTGGCATTCGGGAATGGACCTTGCAATACTTGAAGGGAGCATATAAACAGGAGGGAGAACGGCTGTTTACAAGGGGGCATGGTGATAGGACAAGGGGGAATGGTCTTAAATTGAGACAGGGGAGGTTTAGGTTAGATTTTAGGAGGATGTTTTTCACACAGAGAGTGGTGACACACTGGACCAGGTTGCCCAAGGAGGTTGTGGATGCCCCATCCCTGAGGCATTCAAGACCAGGCTGGATGTGGCTCTGGGCAGCCTGGTCTGGTGGTTGGCAACCCTGCACATAGCAGGGGGTTTGGAACTAGATGACATTGTGGTCTGGTTTTCAACCCAGGCCATTCCATGATTCTATGATGGATCCAGATCTATTATGCTGTCCAAGTATTTCCTTGTATACTCCAAAAGGGGCGTGCAACTGAAAGTTAAGCATCCTTCACATCAGCTGCCCATCAGCTTTATTGTTTTCCATAAATAAATAAATAAATAAACAAACAAACAAACAAATAAATAAATAAATAAATATCTGTGTGGAAATAGCGTGGCACAGGGTGATCATGTACAATAAGGAACACAATCTACTGCACCAGGCTAAATATTTCCATGATGGCCATTTCAGCAGTTTTCCTTGCTAATGGCCACACCTTAGAAAAAAGGACCCTTGTGGAATTTCAAGTTTTCCACTTAAAGTTGTGCTTCTGTGCTTGTTTCTAATTATATAACATAATACTGGAAGTAATGACCAAATAAGCTGCTGCTGAAACTCACCACCTACCCACTCTTTAGGATTGTAGCTCAATGAGTCCTCTACAGAAGCCCTCAAAGCAGTTATATTTTTGTTAGTACAACTTCTGGCTCCTCATCCGATACGGATTACTTGCCATCACATTTTTATCACTGTCAGCTTAGTTATTTTCAAAATCAACGTTATTCATTATTGTGGTTGCATACAAATATGTTGTACTGCTGCTGTCTTAACATGCTACCCTCTTGAACTCGCAGATTTGCACAGTCCAGAAAGGTCAAGCAACTCAGACAAAGGTATTCTCATGGGTATTTTAGACCTACGCCAGTCAATTTTAATCTGAAATCCGGGATAGTCATTAACTGCTCTGACTGCACAAGACAGCAGCAAGTAGTAATCCAGCAGCTGAGAAAGCTTTTGAGTTGTTTTATGAGATGTAAGTCCTCAAAAAATTTTATGATAACTCATGTTAAAGCGTGCCTCCTTCAAAAGTGGCTACAGCTGGCTCTGATTTCTTCTTCAAAGTCCCAATTAGGGCATTCAATCAGAGATACTTTCTGTTGTTTCTTTTCTTACTGCTATCCAAGATCTGCAGTCAGTTATCCGTGTGCTTTTCTGGTTTAATCAAGGCCCTGAACACATAAGGAACACCAAAGCACGTTCATATTCATCAGCAGAACTACTCTTGCATGTGGACTTCTGCTAAGACTGTCCCAGCAGGATCAGAATCACACACTGAAAGATAAAGAAAACTGGCCATGACCTCTATTCACAGTCCCTTTATCCTTCAGCTTAGCTCAAAACCAGATGTGGGAAGTAACATGGCTCTAAGCCACATGAGCTGTCTCTTCTTCTCTGTAGAACATATCATGACAGCAGTTCAGAGGAAAAGCTGATTCCACTTTAGAGGACTTAGTATTGTGAAATTTGATTTTTTTCCAACTCAAAGCCCTGCCTGCCCCCAAAAAACCCTCAGAGAAGCCCCAGACTTCAGGAAGCGGCAAGTTTCAACTGCAGCCCAGGAGAGCAGCTGCAGAGGTGGGTGAGTTGGCAGAACACCTTGCCAACACTGTGGTGGGATCCTGTCAGTCCTGCTTCAGTTTTTGGGGGGCCTTTAGTTTTTTGGGGTCTTTACTAAACACAAAATGTTTCAGTTTGCGTATTAACAGCAGCAACAAGACCCTAGGAAATTTCAAGAGAAATTCTTTAACCAAAACTTTTCCCAGTTCCAAAAATAATCTTGAGGTTGTTTCTCATGCAGATGGGGAAGAAAAATATCTGTAACGCTCCTGCGAATTTCTTCCTCCCTTACCCACACCCTGCTACTTAAGGGTCAGAATGAAATCTGTATACTCCTTCAAAACTCTGAGTTGCTCAGGGAGGACCACTGTACTGAAGTAAATCTCAAGTCCTTCTCTCTAATTAGCTGTAATAAGAGAGGGTGGCAAATTTTGTATTTTAGCATCTATTTGGTGTACTGCAAGAAGAAGAGCTTCCACCAAAAGCATCTAGAGGACCGAAGACTAGATGAGTTTCACCAACCCAAACCCTATCTAGCTGTGTAGTGGGAAGATTATCCAAGCGGTGCAGATTTGCACGCAGATTTCTTAAAACCAGAAAGCTTATTTGAGTTCAAGTGCGTGTATGTATTTACTCCTTTGTTTAGCTGTCGTCTTTACAGCATGTAATCCAGATTGTGTAAGAGTCTGTTGATGTATAAATGTGATTTTGAGCAAGATGTATGAACTCGCATGGAGTGTGCTAAAGAGGAGTTATAGACTAAATCTGGCTTCACTGAATAAAGTCTATTCAATTATCTATAACCAGAAATAATTTTTATCCTAAATGATGACCAAAGCAGGTGCCTGCATAGAAATGCAAAACACATGTGATACTGTAAGTGTAATACTTTGCACTGTAATTAAACACATTTTAATTTAACTTTTCACTTCATCCAACACAGCTGAAGTGAGATCAGTCTTGGTAGTAAAGCCTACATCGCCCCTGCTTTGATCGTAGCCTCAGCCTCTTCATCTGTGTCACATGAATGAAAAATTCCAACTGCCAGCTGGAAACACAAGTGAGCGTACCAGGTAGCTGGCAATGAAAAGTTAGACCTATGGTCTTGTAGCATGAGAGTGATGGTGTTCAGCTGATGAAATATAACTAGTAGAGCAGCACCACAGGACAGTTGCTTCTCTACATTTACGATTGATCAAGGGAGATGCGTACATGGAGGTTCTAAATCAGAACAAGCAAGGTACCGTCTCCTACTGTCCTATAGTAAGCAACACCATTGCTATCTATAGCAGTGCTCAGATTAGTTGTGAGGTGTGACAGCCAGTATGTTTCAGCTGCTTCCCAGTAAACAGAATTGTGCTTCTGAACAGAGAGATCTTTAAACCAAGGAAAGGATGATTTTCTCTCAGTGTATTCTAAAAAAGAGACGCCCTTATCTAAAAATAGTATCTTTAAAAGACCATAATGAAGTTTCTTGAACTACTGGAACATTATTTCACATTTTAGAAGACTGAAGCAGCTCCTTTTACAGAAAGATAAGCTGTAGTCCCCACATTTTTCAGTATTCATGCACTTAAAACGATGATGCTGAGCACTACTGTGAGCATTGCAAAAGGCAGACGACCCTATTCAAGTCCAAAAGAATAGCCAAAGTACACGAAAAATAAGCTATATCTAAGAACACAGTTGTATGCTCAGGGTTTTGATAGATACAATACAAATAAAACTGAGTTCTCAGAGGACTAACCAGCAACAGACAAAGGGCAAGGTTTGAATAGATTCACGCTGCACTTCTCAACACCAGATATATATGATGGAATAAAACGAACACAATCATTGTTGAAGGCAATCTTCTGACACAGATATTACAGGAAATATCCAAGCCCAAATCTTTGCCTCAGGCCTTTCTACTGCATCAAGAAAAGACCCTCCTTCCTTTCTCTTCCCCCCCCCCCAAATAATTTCTCTACACTTGGGTGTTGCTACTTGCCATTCTTCTAGCCTGAGTTTGCAGTGACTTTGTTAAAACAAAAAGTCAGCAAATCTTCACTCCTCATACCATTGTTTTTTTTCTCATGTTCTGGAATAATATTTCAGTGGCCTATTCTGACCACAGGTGTAATTCAAATCGTTGTCAGGAAGCCCAGGCTCATGCAGACACCAACCCAATTTCCCAGGACTGCTGTGAAGGGCTCAGAAGTCATCTCTTATCTCAGAACAAAAAGCAAACATCTCTCCACAAATGCCTCACGCTGAAAGCTCTCTGTTCCTCTAATCTCACATATTTTTCCCAGTAACTGTCTTTAAAGGAACCAGGAACTGGGGTAGTCTAGCAGCATACCTCATCCTTAAAAGTGCAGCCTGCTCTGTTTCATACTTGCAGAGGCTTTTAAAATACACCATCCTATTCAAATATAAAGTGACAACCTCACAACCGTTCGAAAAACCCTATCATCATTTTCTGCTAAATGACTTCTTCTCCCCAAGGGCTCTCCAAAGGAGCCGATGCTTTAGAGTGCTAAGCTACCTATGAGACAGCTCAAGCTCAGCCTAACTCAATTCCTGACAGGCAGCTGCAGTGTCAGGTGGTGTGAAATAGCAAATGAAAGAGAAGATTATTAAATGGAATTAAATGCAGCATCCTCGGGAGGCCTCCATGTAGAAAGGGTAAAGCCTACCCACCTTAATTCTGCATATTATCCTGTTCAACTGAATGGGCCTAACTTTAGGGATAAACACAGCAGGATTTGGTCTCCTACGCTTACTGTCGTTCTTCTCAAATTATATGAAATGCACAATGTAGAGCTATTAATAACGTTGCAGTTTGTTATTATTATGTCATTTGGGATGGCCTGGGTTAGCACAGGTATATTAAATTACAATGAAAGCAGCTGGCAAGAGAACAGGACACTAAGACTGGTTCACAAAGACGTGCTCATAAAGCTAATGAAATCAGGAAAAAAGAAAACTTTCACTAAGAGCAAAAACAGGAAGCTACTGCTTGAGATCTCCCTGGTAAATTCTCATCAACTGATTATACTTTACTTAGTTATCTAAAATATTTGACGGAATATCAATCAAACACCTACAGCAGAATTACAGAAAACTAAAATTGATACAATTTCCAAACAAACATAAAGAATCCTTGGATACCAAATTAGGTGTACGTAAGACGGGTCAAGGCCAAGCCAAAGATTTCTATTAGTCTACTATAGGCTGTGATTTACAGGGCAAAGAAGTGGTGCGTGTTTCATACTGACTTTGTATTTCCAGACGAGTTCTCAAATAGGAAGCATTCTGAGCTGCTTAGGTGAGTTAGCTGTCTTCCTGTACTGTTCTGCACTGTTAAAATGGCTTGAAGCAATCACTTAGTATTTAATTTAATTTAATTTTTTTTAACAGTGTGTTATCGGTAAGCACATGGAAGATTTCGTGAGATTTCATGCTATATCAGCATAGCACCTGTAAGGTCTAGTGGATGTTCAGAACATGCTTTATACACATTAAATCAGGTTCCTCTCTATTCTTAGGCAACTTAATCTGAATGAAAGTGCTCACTGAACAGGCACAGACCATGTCAATATCTACCTTCTACAACTTTCCCTATAGGTTTTGTCTTCAGCTAGCATATGATTAAATGCTTGTATAAGGTGTCAGTTTCTCCTTTCTCCCTCTGCACATTCAACCCAACAACTCAGGGAAAAAAAAATAGACGTTTCTACCAGCTTCGTTCAGCCCTCAGTTTGCACCAAGGGGTTGCAAACAGATTTGAACGACAAGATGGACAGTATGTAAGGGTTCTAAACAGAAATGTTGACCAGGTGGAAAGTTTGCATTGCATATCCTCCTTCCAATTGAACATAAGGAATGTCTAGGAGAGTCCATAACTGTGTCTGTAGTGGATGGATACCCCAAGTGGCTGAGCAATGACTGTGCGCACTGACTGCTGTGCTGGTCACAGTCATCTGCTCATCATCCCTTCCAACCCAAGCCATTCTATGATTCTATGATTTTGCTGGCCATGGCTTGTCAGACGTGCTGTTTTGTGAAAAAAGTGCATTAGGGACTTTGTACCTAGTACTAAAGCTACACAGACACTACTCCTCAAAAGGCACTGAGAGAACAGAGCTAAAGAATGATTTCTGTACCAATATATGGAAACTCCAGCAGGTTCCCAATGTGCAATTTCAAAAAGAATTATGAAGCTAGTGTTGTACAGTGAATCAATAAATATTTATGAATTAGGTCTCATAACACAGAAAATGTGAGCATTATTTTCCCCTAGGGTAAGGTAAGTAAAAGAATATCCAGATAGGATGAATGATTTTCTTAAGTTCACATGGAAAGTTTGGAAATCCAGAATTAGAACTGAAATTTTCAAAGGGTCTTCAGGTATGTCCATTATATACAACTTGGAGTGGCTTAATGCAGTAACTGCAAGCTCTGTGAGTGTTTGAAATCAGGCCACTTGAGAGGGTCCACAATTAGGCAACCACTGCTACTAATGACCTTGGCAAAACTTAGTCCACATTCTTGACTCCTGCTCTAAAGTGTTTAGTACCACAAAACACAGTCCTACCAAGATAAAGGGGGATCTAATTAAAGACAGTAACTTATCCTTAGCACCCAAGAAATGAAGCTTCCACATTCATTAAGCACTGTTTTGTTTTCTAATCTGTTCAATGGAGCTTAAATATGTTATTTATAGACTAGACATTTGGGATAAGTCTTGGGTTTTGTAGAATAGTTATGCTCCAAGAAATCTTTTCTCTGAAAACAGACGATTACAACAGTTTCTAGAAATATAAATTGTTTTACAGACAGACATTACAGTTTGTTCTGGTTTTCACTGACATTAAGCCAGCAAATCTCTCATGCCAGTACTATAACAATAATCATGCTGATAGTGCTATTTCAGTTTACCAAAGCCAAAATCCAATACGCTACAAATTAGATCAAGCACCAAATAAAATTAAGTAAAAGATAAGCAACACCAAAGGAAATGAATACTAATTTCTTTAAAAAAGAAGTGTTTACATTTCTTTGCTGGTTTCAGACACAAGCTGGACATATATAAACAATCTTACATCTAATGTACCTTCCTTTCACCCTGCTTCCACTCTTCTTTTTTTTTCTTTTCTTTTTTTTTTTTTTTTTAATTACTGTACTTTAATTTAAAAACAGATTTTGCAGACAAAGATATTCCAAGAGAGCATATTCAGTTTAAATGTACTAGTTTCAGGATGGGGGAAAGGAAAGCAGGGCTCAGACCAATTAAAAGCTTTAAAGAAGAAAGGCAAATCAATTAAAAATGCCAGAGGGCAAAGACTGCTTAGGAGGAGATGAGACTTCAACAAATTTGAAATAGCTGTCTTCTACAAGGTCCATAATGGAAAACAAAAATAAGTTGCATATGCAACAGCAAATATCCACGGGAAAACAAGGCATCTGATAAATCAGAGATAATACAGATCTATGCTTTCATAAGCTGAATAAACATGCCGTATCAGTGAGTTAGTGTTTGCTGAGTACTTTGAAGATAAAAAGCAACATCATATAAAATGTGAGGTGTTATTCTTAAGACACCCAAGGCAGCCAGATTTCAAACTCAGCTGCTGAATTATTAGTCTTATTGATCCGGCACTGCATTATTTTTTGCACCACAAAACCCAGTAGTTACTCAATAGGACACAGGCACTGAAAAGACAGGCATTAAGAAAAAGGTGTTATGTGGGACTCTTAAAGATTATATTCTGATTTTGGGCAACTTACTAGGAAAAGAACCAAAACTGACATTGCTGAATGTATCCTTTGACTGTAACTATAAATTAAAAGCATTGTCTGATGTAATTTCTTCTTTTTTCACACAGTGATTTCAGGACAATTATTTATCCCCCTCCTCCCCCCCATAAGAATAGTGTTTTGAAGTCAGCCAATGAAACATGTTTTATTTAAGGACTATATTCCTAGAGCAATGGATTCTTTGGAGACCTAAAGGTTGCAGAGCACTTCATTAGTTCCACATAATGAAAGAATGGTGCAATTGAAGGAGGTCTCTAAGGGAGAATGGTGTGAAAATTAGAGACCCGTCTGCTCACTTGGAAGAAAAAAAAAAAAAAGAAAAAGAGGAAAGAGAGAAAGAAAGAAAGAGAGAAAAAGGAGAAAAAGAAAGAAATTTTCAAAAAGGAAAACAGGAGAAAAGGGGGGAAAAAGGAGAAAAAGGAGGAATTTTTTTTTTTTTAAATGTGGATTTTCTAAATAAAGCACACCGTCTCCATTCAGCCCACTGAGAAAGGGTGCCTACTCAATCCTCTTACCGTTGACAATATAATAAAACCAGAGGAACTTTTTTGAAGTAGATCTGCACATTCCACATTTGGATTGAGGGGCAATGGACTGTTTAAATTGCTATTTACATTTCCAGCTGTTTTACCAGTGATTTGCCCAACTTAATAGCTCTTTAAGCTTTTAAACAAGAAAATAGCTATTCTCACGATTCAAAGAAGAAACCATGGTTATTTCAGACTGCCTCTATTGTAAAAGGCTTAGACCCCTCTGTCTTTATAGATGCCCTTCCCTTTATAGTACTTCCCTTTTCCATCTCCTCCTGCTTTCTCAATCTTCTTCCATATTTTAGTTCACTTTTTACATTATATATTTTAGTGGCATAGTGAATCTTTGCTGATACTGCTGATTCGAGGGAAGTGTTTGCAGGCAGCCACCAAAATTCCCAAGAGAGACTTAAGTTAGCTAGGAAATTAGATTTGCGTGTATGATCTTCTGCAAGTTATTGGGAAGTTAGCCAGCACTAAACAAATACTCTACATCTATTGAAAAATGTGTATTTATTTATCCTCTTTCCTCTGGGGATGTATTAAAAAAAACTAGAAGTGTGTACAGGCATAATGTAAACTGTATTTTCTGCTTATTTTTTCAAGCAAAGGGAAAGAGGAGGGCAAAGGGGTAGTCCACAAATAAGATTGAGACTAAGATGAAAGGTTAAAAAGGGGGTGGAGGGAAGGGGGAGTTATTTCCTCTGTAGTGGCTCTACAGACCACTGCCATTATTTTGTTATAATTTGCTCCCATTAGTTTGTTTAACCTGCTGCTAATAAACTGTAAAATCATGAGGGAAAAAATAATCAAAAACAAAAGCCTCCCCCTGCTGCTTTTGCCCTGATCAAAGCGTAACCATTTTCCTTTTACTAACTCTGTATGTCCCCTGTGTTGACGGATGAGCTCGGATAGCGGGGCAAACAAATTCAGACCTTGCAGAAAGTGGCAGCTGCCACACTGATCAGAATTTTAAAAATGAATATGGTTCACTAAGGAAATTTATGGCAATGCTTCGAAAAGCGTAAATTCGTTTTAGGACCAGATTGCACTTTAACTCAGGTTTTTTGATAAAAAAGGAATTTTTAATGGTTTAATGTTTTAAAGGTTTTAATTTTAAAGGTTTAATGTTAAACAGCTGTATGTTTTAAAGGCAACACTTCATATTTTAACTAATTTTCTCCTTTTTGTGAGGTTTCTGCAAAAGGAAGCGTATGATTCTCTAACTGACATATTGGCTGCTGCTAAGGAAATGCTCTTCCCAGTGTCACACACCAGAACGTCACCAGGCAAAGCATGTCTGAGAATCAGTATCTATTTGAATTACTGTGGTTAAATAAGATGGGCTTGTAGCTGGAATGTCTGGTCCCATCAAGAAGGAGCAGAAAAAATCTGCCCACCTAAGTCACTGAGAGGGGACAGAGTTATAAAGTACGTTGTTGGGTAAATCAGGTGCCAAGGTTCAGTAAGGGATTGAAGAAACGGGTAAACATCCAAAATATGAAGTACAATTAGACTTCATGAATTTTAATAGTGAAAAGAGGTTTCACAGACTTCTGGCGCTCTGCAGGAGGGCTGAAAACAGGAACTTTTTGGCAGAATATTTCTAAAAAATTTGTTTGCTTGGATTTTGAAAATCCCCAAGCAGTGTTGCTATTAATTCCAAAGAAAGAAAGAAAGAAAAAAGTAAAAATCAAATGTGACAAATCCAGCATTACTTAGGACTATTGGTGAAAAAACAACACTCTAAGTACATGGCAGAAGAACACGTGAAAATTCTGAAAGAGTGTCTCAAAAGGAAGTTCCTCAGAGAAGACATTCATCTTTTGGCACTCTGTTCCAAGAAATATGATGCCTTCCACCATACACAAGACAGATTTTCAGATAAACATAAATTAATCCCTTTTTCAACCATATTGCCAGTGTGTAGCAATAAGAAAGGAGGACTGCAAATCAGACCACGTTCTGTGCCAAAGTGTTCCATGAATTTAGGTACCTCAGGTGTATTGCCCTAGCCTTGGTCTCAACAACTGAAAATATCATTAAGATCCATCTTCATGGGAGATCCTAGTAAAACTAGCAGAGAAAAGCTACAATACACAAAGGGAAAAAAATTAACTCATTGACCAAAGTCTATAATACTCAAGAAACAATGCAGTAGAGTAACCATAATAAGGTACGCTTTGAGTAAAAAGTGTTTGAAAGTAATACTTTCCAGCACTGGGCACAATTAACAGCAGATGCACTCCTGCGAGAGGCTCCGCTAAAATCAAAACAATTGTTTACAATAATGGAAATAGGTGCAATTGTGGCTGCAGGATTATGAGCCATTCCTGAGCTGCAGGAGCCCTGTATTGGAAAATGCACGCGTATTAAATCACTGTGACTACTTTGTCACAGAGATGGAAGTTTTATTGCCAAAGGAACCATAGTAAAAGGGCAATGACTCAACTCAAGTGCTCTGCAGCATATGAACAGTTGCACATTTTATGCAGCGCTCAGCTGCCACAGCCACCAGATCTCAGTAATGCCTCCTGGCAAATCTCATTAGGCTTCTTCCTGCTCTATTAAAATCACTGGAGGCAAAGAAAGAAGCAGTATCAAATCTATTTTGTATTGCCTAAGGATCTGTTGCGGCATTTATTCTTTATGCTGAACTGTTTACTTGCACGGGTAAAATTCAGCCCAGAGATTACTATTTTCTAAGAGTCTGAACAATACAGGTTGTTTTTAGAGCTTACAAGGTAGGAATTCATCTGACACAAGCGAGTTGCACGTATGAATTAACAGAGGTTAGATGCCTGAAAGGCACCCTGAAAGAAAGCGCAAGACTGCCATGTTACCTTCGCCTCTGATCTCCTCCAGTTTCACAGTCTGCCTTCGCTGCTCCAAAATAAAAAGGAGCAACCACGGTGCTGCAGGCTGTGTGCCCTTCTCCTTGTGCAGACAGTCTGGGAACTGCCAGCTGGGTGCTCAGTGTGTGCTTGGAGCCACACAGCTCCCTGAGCGGCTGCGAGCTCTCCCCATTGTGCCAGGGCTTACGCACCTGCAGACCTTCTGTCCGAACGCCTGAAGGTGAGCTGGGGGGGGAAGGTGGTTACACATCCACAGGCTATATCACTGCAGCAGAGGTAAAGGCTAAAGGAGACAGCTGGTTATCTGATCTAGATATTCTCAACTTTAAGAATGTCTTGGTAATGGCTTCTCCAAGTGATACCCTGAGCACACAAGTGGAGTTACAACTCAGAAGTAGTGTTGCAAGCAGAAAGGTTTAGAAACAAGTGAGTTAATCTATTCCTTATCACGGGTTTTTTGTTTGTTTGTTTGTTTTCTTTCCTTTCTGAAGCCTCTCAGATACGGCAAGATGTGGAGAGGGGGCACTGATGATGAGGTACACCCTGAAGCAGTGCTCATGCTTCAGGAGATGCTCTGAGTTCAGAGCAAAGGAGCCAGACACTTCCCCTGAGTACCGGAGAGGAGACCCAGGATGAGCCCTGCCACAATGAGGTTCACCAGGGAGAAGTCAGTCTCCAGGCACAGCGCTTCAGAGGAGCTAAGCAAACACTAACCCGGAGTACATCTGGCTAATCGTATAGTGGAAGAAAAAAATCTTTCTTGACCCCAGTGGTTACCCAGCTAAACCCCTGAAGCACAAGCTTTTATTACGACCATTATCTTTATGCAAATGATGATCATTCTGAGGACTTACTCAGCCTGTTACAAGTGAAGGAAAGAGCTGAATGAATGATGCATTCTGGACAGACTCCTTGGCCAGAAGGGACCATTTGTGCCAAAGCCAGTTTGAAAGAATATCTTTTGGAAAGATATCCAAACCGCCCCCAAGTGATGTTAATCACACTGTCCCCTTGGTCTATCGTTGCAAGGTACTGTAACCCTCACTACTAGGACACTATCTGAAACCAATGTAAAATTTACCTAGCATGAGCTCTTCCCTGTCAGACCAGCTTCTGCAAGCCTGAAACGCAGTGCTTGGTGGCTTTGCTTTAACAGACCTACTGATGGCAGTTTTATAAACGTCTGCTAGACCTGAACTGCCTAATTTTAGGCTTCTGTGGGATGCATGAGGTGTCAGAGAAATTCTCCCTTAGATGCCAAAAGTTCTGCAAGGGAACTAGACAAAAACATGATTTTTTTTTCTTGAATGGAAAAAAAACCAAACAGACACACACTAGAAGCAAAGAAGGAAAATGAAAATGACTCTACTTTACAAGCTACAACATAGTCCATAGCTGAAAGGCAAACTCTTTTATCCTCACTTACGGCTCTGTCCATTCCAGGAATACATACTGACTGCACACAAAAAGGCAGCTTAATCTCAGTGTATCAAAATGGACCTTAGATTCGAGCTAGAAAAAACAACAAATCATGTAGCAATAGGTGGGATGTGAGACAGCAGGGCATTTCAGCTGTTTCATGCAGCCACTGCCACCAAATCAGTGTGACAGGTCCAAGTGCTGGAAAGGCACAAAGTATTAACCAAATTGGAAAAGACAAAGCACGGGATTTTGCCAGCAGGACAAAATGTAACCAAAGACAGCAGAGACCACATTAGTCTGTGTCTCTGCATTCCAGAAATGTCCAAGACAGCAATGAAGAGCAGCCATTGTGGTCATCTGACATTGTGGAAAACCGGTTCCTCCTCAGCAGCTCTGGGATATGCTTGATTAATAGTTGGGAAATACTATTTGGTTGAGCACTGAGTAGTAGCAGGTGCACCCAGTATGTAGCTATTAAAATGCCTGTTCCCCAGTCAATTCTCTTACGTGGATACTCCTCGTCCTCAATGTACCAGTTTTCAAAAGCTTTGTCACTTCAGTCCGTCTGGCTCTGTTGTTGCTACCACACTGCTCACACCAGCAAATGTGTACTAAGCTGCAAAAATAGCCTGGACTCTGAACTTGTGCTGCAACAAATCTTAAACTGGCAGCATTCAAAGAACCTTGTCCTCAGAAGCCAAGTTTACAAAAACAAAATATTCCACTAACTGTGCAGAGGGAAAAGGGCACAACCAGCCATGGCTGGAGCTAGGGAGCTCAAGAACCAGAAAGAACATAGAGCTTGAAAAGCATCTTTGTGTCGATGTTGCCTGCACGCTGACATGTGTGTACTGTGGTTCTTCCGAGGAGAAACTGACAGGAAAGTTTGCTCTCTGCTACAAGCTCTCTTAGCAGTCACTACAACGTGTTTCCAAGGCAGGACAGCTTCTCCAGGGCTTGGTATTAAAAGTTTTGGCAGGCGGTCCTTTATGCTATTTCTGAGCACTTCTGTTCTGAGTCTGGTAAATGTATGTAGTATACACGGCACTGAGACTAAATTTCTCATTGCTACTTGCCTTGTGGTGGGATGTTAACATATGCTATTGCTCAGCAAAGGACAACATTACATTTTAGCTCCTTCATTTAAAACAATAACAACTGCCTCCTGCACAGAAAACTAATAGGCCCTGTTCCCAGATGGTGTAAATTAGCATGGCACTACTAATGTCTGATTTATAACAACTGAAGATCCAGCCTTCCCAATATACCACATGATTAAGTATGTATTTTACTAGCCTGGAAATGTCTTGAGGGCCATGTAATTGTGTGGTAATGAACTAAACTTTTAATTAAGTTCTAATTTTGAATTAGAATCAATAAGTCAATAAATAGCCTTCACTTGATTTAGATGATAAATATGCACAGCTGAGGCTACACTCTATGTCCCCAGTTTTCAGGCTCTCCTTTCTCTTCCATATGTCAGAATCTAATGAAGGAGCTCTGAAGTATGGTCCTTATATATTATTGTCACACACATGGTGATAATACCGCTTGAGTTAGGAGGCTGCCAGGCTTATATTATAAATCCTGTTCTCAGAGTTTATAGCATGTGTGTTTCAAACTGCAGTGAGCAAAGTTGTTTTTACAAGGAGCTGTCAGCCCCAGTGTGAATTTTTGTCAAAATAAAATTAAAAATGGATTTGATTGATTCAACCTGTCAATTTTTCAGGGTTTTTGAAGCTATTTTTGCTAACCTCTGGCATAATGTGCCTTGGATTTGAAAAATGCAGTTTCATAGCAAGCTTTTAAACAAGACTAATTGCCAATTTTTGTTGGAAAGAGAGAAGGGGCCAGTAAGTTTGTATGGTGGTAATGACTCTTATATTTCAAGACTAGACAAGAGCTTTCTGACCATCTAGTCTGACCTTTGAATAGCTAGGTCACAGAATTTCACTCTGTAATAGACACATCTGTCCCAGTAACTTCCATGTTGAATTATAGCTCATCTTTAGGAAACTATCACCTCTCAGTAGAGGGAATGTCACAGACAAACTGTATTATCCACTGCTTGGAACAGCAGAGCAGGAGTCATCACTTCGGGCTTCTTTTCTTCATTCTGATTCTGACTCACTGTGTGGTCTTAGGAAAGTCATGTCATTTTCTGATTTCTCCATTTTTCCGTCTTCCACAATGAAGAAAGTAATATTTAAGTGCCTCAGAGAGAACGTGGTGAGATGTAATAAATTATTCGAGGAATGCTTTGAACTATTCGGATAAAAGATACAATTCCGTAAAAGTAAAGAGTGCTACTACTATGTATTCAAATCTGAAAACTGATTACTTTTCAGGATGTGTTTTCTCTCCACTTGTGTCATGTTAGCAGTTAGCGTGTAACAAACCTGGTTCCGCAAAGTACTGATTTTCACAGTACACTTTTAAAATATTTTAGAAAAAAAGATGGTGTAAAAGGTTGATTTGGATAATTTCATTCAGCCTGTTAATATTTTTTTTCTCATGGAAAAGTTTGTTTTTGTTATGACCAGATTTTGTCATAGTTTCCATTGGATAAGGCACCTTTCAGTGGGAGTCTCTCAGGGACACAGAAATTGATCCCCTTTTGGCTGTCCCAAGATCTGGAAGAAAATTGCTTTCTGGAGCACAGTAGCTACCTCTCTGAAATCAGTGGGGCAGTTGGCACTCTGTACATGTCAGTTTGGCTGTACATTCAACAATGCAGAATCCCATCTTTCAAGAGCATGTTGGTAATGACTGGCACTGGCATGAAGAATAATACAAAGCATTACAGAGAACTATGCCTTAAAAATATCCATCATCATTCAACTGGAATATCCAGATCTTTTTTTTCAGCATTAATTCTATACTTTGTGGCTTTATCTGCTCTGATAAAAATATCTGCTTCAAAACCTGATCCTTGCTACTCACACTAGAGGTGCAAAGTGGCCTGAACACACCCTGAATATTTACTTGGTTCAATTTGGCACCTTTGTGTCTCGTAGAGACACTTCGTGTCTCTTTGTTATTTCACTGCAGCTTTCTAATTCCAAATGTAACAAACAAACAAACAAACAAACAAAACAAAACCAACCAACCAACCAACCAAACAAGAAAGGTCTGCAGTCAGTAGTAGTGCAATTTTAGTCAGTTGCTCAGCACAGTAAAATTAGCCTCCAAAGGACCATCACGGTGAAAACCTCAGAGATGATGGGGACACCAACCCTGTGCATCTTTACTGCTGGCCCATCACTATTCACTAGGATATTTCCTGTGCAAAAGATCACAGTTGAGGCACAGTGACTCTAGGAGTGGTGTCTCAGTGAGGAACATGGAAGAGAGATGGGGAATTCATTGATGTGATGAATGTTGCAATGTGGTCAATCACTGCCATGCACAGTGACTTGCAAGGGAAAAAGTGTAGAGGGAATTATCAAAAAATAATGGTAAAACTTTAGACTTACAGAAGTAGTAAGTTGGGATCAAGGGAACTATGCATTTGGTCTTAAGTTGCTTTCCAAAGTCTATACAGCCAGGTGCCTTAGAAATAAAATTTCTACTGTAAAAGCCTGTGTTCTTTCTATCTGTGTTTTTCCAGCCCGGTTGAATTAGAAATTCAAGCTCTCAAAGCCTTAGTAGTGCTAAGAGAAATTTGTGTGATGGCCTGGGAGGTGTTAGGCGCTGAATTCTGGTCACAGAACAGAACGCTAGACTGAAACCTATGTCTAGGAATGAGCCATTAGCTTCCAAAGTCAGAAATAGTGACTAGGCTCTGTCCCATCTGGGTGGGCTGAGCTAACAGTAGAGGAAGAGTGGATCAGATTGTAGAAGTTGCACTGACAGCCCAACACAGCTGAAGTCAGCCTTCACCAGTTGGGACTGACCCTTTGTCTACAAACATAAAAATAGAAAGAAAACCTTGTTTATATTTTTGCTTTGGCTGGACATTCTTTAGCAAGTGCAAGAAACAGATATTTTAATTGCATTTATGAGTGCTTTAACACCTATGGCAGTACTGCCTGGCTCCATACAACAGCGTTAGCAAAAGTGGAGAAACGGGGTCAAATCCATTCACAACAGTTCTGATAGTTAAATAAGCACAAGTAGCATTAAAGGGCTATGTGTCTTTCCCTGTGCAGACCTCAGCCAATTGTAGTCAAAGAATTTCTCCACGAAAGAGATATTGATGCTTCCTGGTTCTGTGTTCTGGGGCAGCTGGTGCTGGATGAAAAAGGTAATCTTTCATACTACTGAAAGCTACTTTTTCAGCACAATGATAATTCTTGTAAGAATGATCTGTTTGCAGTGATCATTTCCCATTTTTGACTGAAAAACCCAAATCTGGAAGTTTTTAGACAATTCCTAAAAAATGTGGGATTTCAACGGTATTAGTCATTTGCTGGATGCTGACATTCTCCATCCAGGCTCCATCCCTCCCCTCACATCTCTTTAGCTCTCTGTCCAATTGCTGTCAAGAGCAGAGTCACAGCTTGAACCATAGTTTAAGGTGCTTGTGTAAAATCCTTTGTTTAGAAAAATATCTGGAGGAAAATAGATTCTAATCTTAACAGGAAAAAGATCTGTCATAAAAAAATGGAGAAAACTGAATAATCAAAAGAGAATGGAATCAAATAGTAGAGGTACCATAACATCTGCTCCTTAGGCATTTGACAGATATCTCCTAATAGCCTTATACTTTATCACTGCATTTGTATATTGCATAATCTTTACTTCACTGCTTTGTGTACTGAAATCAGACATGTGGTGGTGATAAATTGATGCAAGACTCTCTGTGCAGCTTCTGACCTGGCTGAAGAGAAGCATCTCTGGCTTAAAACCTGGGTTGGCATTCTGAGAAGTTTATCTTCTCTCACAACAAAACCATCAGGATAGAGATTATTTTGCACATAGCACGTATGACACCCAGCATGACTAATTTTGGTTGGCCTTGCTAGTTTCAGTTATACCAAAATAATATGTATGATTTTGTTCACAATGTCTTTTAGCAGTTTAAATGTGGTTGTTATTAGCAAGGACGGAAAAAGAGTGAGGAAATGGCTTCTAAAAAGTGCCTATTAGCAGTGAGAATCTCTTGAGCTGGGGAGAGATTAGACTACTCTCAAGAGCTTGATTCAGGACAATGTTAAACATATGATTAAACACCCTACAGACCATGAGTTTAGCAACTTAGATACAATATACCAAATTAATTCCTGGTGCATTATAGTACTTCAGTGGGGTTGTACTAAGGGGTGAAATATACCATGCTGACTCTGATTAGTGAGAAATCCATAGATGTTCAATAAGCATCATGAGAGCACTTACAATTATTTCTCAGACTGTTTTCCTTTTGGGTATAACTGACCAAAAATACACTGGAACAGAGCTTGTCAGCAAAGGTTGCAACTATAAAGATATGAAGGAATAAGAATTAGAAGCCTTTAGTCTAAGTGACACTTTGTTGTGCAACTCTTTACCAGTTCTGAATGTAAAAAGTACCAGAATCACTTTTCTCTATGGCTCACCTTTGTCACAGATAATATAAAAGTGTAAATTGCCACATAACAGTAATTCATTGCTGGCTCACTGTTGAGCCAATATCATTTCCCCTTAGCCACTGAATGGTTTGTGAACGAGGTTATTCAGATTGTGGTGTTGGGACAGGACATGGAAAAAGGAAGTGAGCGAGAATGGTAGTAACACTGAAGGACGGGTTTCCTCATCTACCTCCTGACTTGACAGTTGTTTGCTGCTTGACACATGCCTCATATTTCAGAGTATGCCAAACTGCTATAGAAGTTCTGACAGAGGATGACAGTGGCTTTCCTGAAACCTCCTCTTCCTCTGTAGGGACAACACAGGGTTCCTATAAACACGACCTTAAGTAGCTTTTGCTCCCACAGTCAGGAACTGTGGTCAGTCAATAGCTCCTGTGTGGGCAGCACTGCAACATCAGCCTCACAACATCAGCCTGGGGAAACACAGTGCTTTCAGCCAGCACTGACGCAGTGGAGGGCTGAATTTTACTCTCTTCTGGGTTACAAATACGGAGGTTAGTGTTGCTACCATTATTCCACTGGCCTTCATAAACCAATGTGGAAAGTGAAGACCATTCTGTCTTTTAGATAAAAATGTGAATGTTACTACACAAATAGATTTACATCATAGTAAGACTGTTTGCTGTACTATGTCATATTAACCAAAATTCAGTAATCCCACTGAAGCAATCTGTTGGCTATCAGGTATTGCTTTTACTCTGGAGAGGAGGGAATTTATTTTTTACTATACTCAGGCTTGTAGGTAGGAATCCCACACACCTTTGCAGTACTGCTTGTTCCCTTACCATGGAGAGTAACTGATTTTTCTCGTTATAACAATGTGCAGCAGCAGCCGGCCAGGAGTAAGTGGGAACCTTCAGGGCATCCATTTGGGACTAAGTGCAAAGAAATATGGGAAGGTAACTGGACAGCTAACAAAACATGGCAGCACTGACGAAATTCTCTTGATACTCAACAGCATTTATTCCCCTGTGACAGTGCTACTAATCTCAACAGAATTAGAAGCTCCAAAGCATTTTGTCAATGACGTACGGCACAGAGCTCTTGATCCAAATGCAGTCAGCTTTCCACAAGCATAAGCCACCCATGTAGCTGAGCCCACCGTGAACATGTAGGGTGTTAAAAGCCCATCATGTTGATTAGCTCTGAGCTGGAGCAGCCAATCATTTTGATCTCCTGGCAGTGTGTGAGGCAGATGGAATATTAATCTTCTGAAATATCATACCCTGCAATTTATAATAATCAGGGGACTGATGATAAAAATCTAGACCGATATTAGGGAAAATGGGCCATTTAATAATCTGGTTTAGGCAGACTTAGATAAATGGGTAAGAGATTCCAGACATATTTGAAGGCTTTGAAGGCACCAAGGAAATAATCCATTTAATTCAATAAAAGTCCAGTCTGAAATTGCCTCATTTGCAGCTTGCTTGACATTTGCTGAAATTTTTGGTGCCAGTACAATAAAATTGTTCTCACAGTACAATTAGAGCACTCAGTGACATATTATTGAATGAGGCATTCAGTGTCTGACTAAACTTTTTGTCTCCTAACTACAGACATAAAATGTTTTAACATAAATTGGACATGAGAACTGAATAGCAAAGTTTAAATGCAGAGACCGGTCAGGACTACTCTACCTCTGTTAAGAGCATCCCAGGCTGGATTCTCCTTGCATTACAGAGGTACCAGATGACTCCTGCTGTGTTCTACACTGTTTCAAAATCACACTGAAGAACTGCAATTAACAGGGTATTATTTTTCAGATGAATCCCTATTGACACACTGTAACACCTCTGTCCAGAATGGAAGCTTGTTAGCTACGTTATAAATCACATAATCACAAAAGCAAGTGGTCTGCAGATAATGGCACTTCACACACTGTTGCTCCCCAAGCAGTGGCTGGCTGCAGAACTGATCCATAACACCATACTGAACTACTCAACTAGTGTTTATGACCTTATTTGTCTTCCTGGACCAGTGTTTCCACTGATGAAATGGAACCCCTGATTGGACAATGAAAGACGGTAATACAGATCTTCTTCAACAGCTATGCCTGTAAAAATCTTACTAACAGCAAGGAAAGAGTCATGATCCACAGCTGATGAAAGTCAAGAGCTTAACACCTCACACAAACGCAAAAAAAATGGAATACTTTCCTCTTACCTGTTCAAGGCATTGGAGACAAGTATTTTGTTAATACTGCTGCAGCTTGTCCAAGAAATGACGTCCAAATATGACTATCTGGTACTGTACAAAGCAGAGGCCATACACAATTGCTTACCTGTTTTTTGCTAGTGCAGTGGTTTCACATTGGTTTTCCAAGCCATTTGTTCACAAATTGGCCTCTCGCTTTACCACTGAAACTGAAGCGCAAATCAGTATTAGTAATGAAAGCCAGGAACATTCTGAGTTTAAAATCAGGGCTGTTTGTTTCATTCAGGTAAAAAGGATAAATTGAATAAAGATTAAAGAACAATTCACTGAAGGACAAAGATGACAAGGAATGATACAGCTCGTTTTATTTACCTAAAAGGGAAGTGCTCCTGACAGAAAGCCGAGATAGACGGATTTGCTTTTACTCAGAAACACTGTCCAATTCTTGAAATGCCAACAACGAAAAGAAAAAAAAAATCAGGAAGTAGGAATGTGGTCTAATGTCAAACAAAAGATGTAATTTCAAGCCATGAAACAACAGATTTCAATGGAATGGCACATCCTTCATTTGGTCTGCAGATTGCACCACACAGCTACAAACAAAGGAGTCCCTAAAACTTTGTGGGTGGCAGCACAAAGGAGGCATAGAGACCCTCTGGATATATTACAACATGATGGTAGAACTCTGTTTATGAAGTCAATCTTTCATTCTCTGCCTTCAAATGTCTACAGTTATTCCCCTCCTCAGTTGTACAAATGGATTATTTGGACAAGACTAACCTGGGCCACCACTACAGCACTGAGGCTGAAACTCTGCCCCTTCCTGGGGAACTGAAGCAGAACAGTGATGGCTGCAGCACTTGTCTCCCTGCCAAGGGGCTCCTGAAAAGCAACTTTAAAACACGATGGCTACCCACTGGTGTATTCTGCTCTTGATGGCTTCTGGCTGCTCCCACTCAAAGAAAACAAGAGGGTTTACAGGATGCCTTACCAAAGCGTCAGTTTCTGTTCTGGGGATTGGTTCTGTTGATGGAAGGAGGCTGGCACAGAGCTCTGACATTATGTCTTGTTAACAGGAAGCCACATGAATTAAAGACCACCCCACAGGGATGTCAGTGATGAGAGGGGCTGAACAACTGTACAGGACTCAAACTGTTTGTCCTTAAGATATGTCAGCCCCTTAGCCACAGTCTTTCATACAAAAGAGCCATGATACTATGCTCTATTTGTCCTTATTCTTTCTTGATACTCCTAGGTACTACCTGTAATTTCCTTTTATAACTTTCAGCATTCCGCAGAGGCATAATTCACTGCCTTCCAGGATACAGTGATTAAATTCACCAACAATGAGATTTTTATCTTTCATGGAATGTTTTTGCTGTCACACATGGCTCATAAAATGTTTCGTCAGAGTTTTCTGTCATAATTCTCAAAGGAAGATGAAACAATTTAAAAGCAGAATAATGGAATGATGGTGACTGCAGTGTGTTGCTGACCTGCTGTGAAGCATTATTTCTTAAGTAATTAGAGCTCCATAGTCCATCCTATCCTTTTCTGTGCTTCACAAGCACTGGTACAGCACTGCTCCCTGCTCCAACACTGACATAAAGATAACATTTGCAAGACTGTTTTCTAGCTCTCCAGGCAAGACGTGCTGGTTAAAAAAATACATCTCAAACATCATCTTCATCTCAGAAAGTGACTAAAGGGATCTCAAAATGCACATCACCATCTGGATCAAGAAAGAATTATTTTTGGTTAGCATCGCATGCCAGAGAATTGCTGGGTTATAAACAAAGCTGAACATAAATTAGCTATCATAAGGAAAGGTCATGAAAAAAACCAAACATTTTAGACAGATGTGCTTCTGTATTCTTGATCTTCATGCTGCCAATACAAATAAAAAGAGATGGCTGTAATTTGTAGTCTCAGATATTTGAGGTCAGTAGCACAATAAAGAATGCGTAGTGCAAATTTGAGTTAATTGCTCTATTTGATGCTGTCAGAACCCACAGCCTATTGCAAGTACAATAATTCACTTGTTGGTTGCATGCATCAGGATACCCTTGTTTGATCTGTAGATAATATTTTGTAATTCTATAGATACATTAATTAGAAAACTCAAAAACCTACCTGGTGGTTTCTCATTCTGACAACATTTGACAGCTCTGTTTATGTCAGTCTCAGGAGACCGGTGAGTCCATTTGGAGTAAGGCAAAGGACAATGCAGTGGATTATTTGGGGCTCAGCTGCAGAGCTGGGGTGACTTCCTATTTTAAGAAAGAATACAATAGCACAAAGTGAGTGGGGGGATTTGACACTTTCACAGTGACCAAGGCAATCACATTTTGTATCTGTCTCTCTTTGGTTTTCAACCCGATGGTAGGAAAATGCCTTTTGATGTTGTTTTTGGAACAAGTGAACAATAGTAAATTATCTGGAACACTCCAAACTGCAAAAGCCAAAATTAATATGCACTTGACCAGGTTGCAGAATTTTGAGGCTGAACTTAAGCCTATGCATTCACTGCTGTCTTTTTCTCTTCTACGCACCCACCCACAAAAAAGGATGTTTTTATGGGTAGAGACTGGCAGAGTGGAGCACAGGGTAAGGAATTCCATTAAATCCATTCCATAAATCCATTATGCCTAAGTAAGACATTCTTATCATGATGTTTAATCAGAATTGGTGATCTCATTGAAATATTCTGTGCAGTTTTAAGTTTTTCAGGAAGTAATATATAAAAACACACTCAGCTAACTTTAGAAATTGCCTTCAGAAAGAACTGCACAAGTATTTTGACTAGTCACTTCAGCCAGCTTGTTCATAAGACTACTAGTAGAGGTGTCAGTGCATGCAGTCTTGGTCCCGTGGCTGGAATCCGGATGACCATCCTAGTGATGCTGCAGTTGAAGACAGCTTACTTCTTCACTGTGCTGTCTAAACAAGGCTGCAGGGAGTATAGATAATATGCTTTCATAGCTACTTTAAAACCACAAGTTTCCTGAATAATGTTGTACACTTTACATTAATTTGACACAGTTTGAGTTACTGTTATTAAAATGCAAGGAAATTGCCTTGTAGAGTTAATTAAGATGTGTCTTTCAGCTGAATACAAATTTGGGATTTGTTTCAATCTCTGAAAGTTACCAGAACCAAGCTTAAAAAATAAAAAAAAAGAGAAGCAGGCTAGCAAAAAGCAGCAGAGCACAGCAGTGTATCTGCAAAGCTATCAGACTGCTAGACAGCTGTTACAAGCACAGCAGCTGATGGATCTACATGACTTCAAATGTAAAAAGTCATACCTTTATTTCAAAGAAGTGGGATGGCATTACAGCTGTTAATTGAACCTCATGACACTGCTAGGAGTCAGTCAAATGTGAATGCCTGTTTTGTTGATGTGTAAATTAGCCCATTTATCACTTAATATTTGAATGTACTTGATCACATTCAGGGGAAGGTGAACAGGAGCCTTACTATCTATTGATTTATCTATGTTTAGAGGACATGGTTTCTCCAGAGGTTTAGAGTAGGTGAATTCTATTTAAAAAAATGAAATTGCTTGGAAGAGTAAAGACTGTTTAGTCTTATACCTTTTCCCAAAAAACTCAAAATTAATATTCTCCCTTTAGTGTACATAACACTTCAGAAAATGAGATACATAGGTTTAGGAAGGTATGAAATAAGCTTCTGCTTCTCTGCTCTACTTGCCTACTAAATGTTTCTAAGAATCCTTTTCCTGTAGATTTAATTAAAGGTAATGATGTTTAAACTACCAATCAAATTTCTAGTCAGTTCATTCCTAGAAGCAAGGAAGTAGCACAACAGCACGACGACATATGCCTATAACTTCCAAGGAGGGGGGAAAGACAGATGAGAAGAACGCAAGTTGAAGGAAATAAGATCCCAATTTTCAGAGAATTTCGAATATCTCAAGCTTATTTGCTCTAAATGACAAAATTCTGTCGATAGTGGAAATTTTTTCAAAAGGCAAAACACACTGAAAGAATAGATGGAATAAAATATTTTGTGTCGTACAGTCTCAGTGTCTCACTCAGTAAAGGTTAGTTTAAGATGACTGCTCTGTGAAGTCAACAGACATTTCAATGAATAGTAAAAGGACTGGTGGTGTCTCTAACATATGGCACTTCTTAGAACTGTTAAGGAAGGCCTGATCTTGTAATTCAGTGGGCAGAAAAGCAGCTGAAGCTAAGTGGTCCTAAGGCTTTCAGCTCTCTGCCCACTTCCCATCTGTTCTAAAAAAATCGGGACTCAGCAGAGAATACACTGCAGAATAATCATGTAACTGATCATACAAAATTACATGGTGCCTCCCCTGTTCCGGTTGCAAAACCTTTGAGAAAGCACAGCAGATGCTGAACAGGTAATGGAAAAGGACAATCAAAAGTGTTGGCAGAACTGCAGAAGCCTTAATGTGATTGCCGACAACATTACAGCTGTAAAACCTATAAAGACAGGCGTAATTAGATCTCACATTCCAGGCAGAAAGCTGAGTCCTGTGCCACCTAAAGTGATGCTTACCTCAGTTCTCTTCAGTGGTAGTTAGTCATGCCTTGGCTAGGTCAACTTATCCAACTTCCTTTAAAGCATAATGTCCTGACAGCTGCTAGGAACACGATATCTGACATGATAGGTATGGCAAATCCTAAATTCCTGGAAAGGCCTCCTTTGAGCCTACTCTTTGATATTTCCTTTCCTATGGCAATGGGCAGAACTGTCAACATCATTGGAAAATGCAATTAATCCAGGGTGAGGAGATCACTGCCATAACAAAGATGCAGACAAAATCACTTTTTCTTCTCAGCACATCTAATATTCAAACGTCCTGGCCAAACAGTAAGTTCAGCACTGAGACTGAAGCCAGAAATGCTCCAAAGCTGTGCTCTTGACTTTGATTCCTACTGAGAAGTGCTGCACTAATAAATATCTGATATATCCCCAGGACTTATTCACTGGAAGGATCCCAAATCGTTCTGCATGCTATATATAGGAATAACTTCATATGTCACTGAAATGTGGTTACATCTGAAGTGAAAGGGAGGGCAGAAAGCAGAAATATTGCAGCAATGATGTGAAAAAAAGATCTGTTAATTTTAAAGGCAGATGAATTGTCATTTCTTGAGCCAGAATCAGAGCCTTCAAAGCCCACTTATTTTACAGAATCACAAAATATCTTCATTGATGCCCCATAATCAGGTTTCTGGCTCTCTGTTACTGCTGAAACACAGTGATCCTGTGCAACAGCTCCCTGAATTTGTTCTTTAATCATAATACTATTTAAAAAATACGTAATTGCAAACAGCAGGAGGACTTGGCATGATGATATCAACTCCAAACAGAGAAGATAAGGCAGCACAGAAGGAAAGACAGATAATAAATTACCTGGCAACAGTACCAACAGGACATCCCAGTAGTTCTGGTGCATTGCAGCCACTAATGCATTCATCCTCACAGCAGCCTTGTAAAGATAATCAGTTGCTCATAGGAGGAGCCAAAGGCTCGGGAAGGCTCATACTCTATACATAGCAGCTGTTCTTCAGTCTAAACTATAGTGTCATGGCCTCGACAAAGCCTCCAGGCAGAGGCTGTGGGTTGGCTCCTCTCTCCCACTACAGGTGTGAATCTTGGACAAGTTCCACCAGGGTCTGGGAACTCAAATCCTAGGACCTAAAAGACTCCAAGAATGTCCACATGGTCGTGAAGTATGGCCAACAGTTTGGTGGTTACTTTTGGCTGTTGCTGCAGAAATGAAGTGTGTTCCAATACATCTTCCTACATGCTGCTAGGTATGCTGTGCCCAAGCTGTTTATCATTCATTGACCATAGAGCTGGAGCTCTCCTTTGGTTCCTCCCTAAGACCGTGCACCATCTTACCTCCCACAGCTGCTCAATGTAAGTGCTGGCAAAGCAAATGAAGCATCTCCAAAGCAAAAAAACAATGCTAATGTTGGATAAAGAAGTCAGTGGCTCACCATAGTTTTACAAGATCAATGGCTTTGAATTGCTATCATTCACCTTTCGCTTGCAACCATATTTCAGAGGGACTAGATGGCTTGAACCTTTGGTAATCAGTTCTGGAGCTTTTCACCCTGAGATTACCAGTTAACTGTCTCCCTCAGTTAAGATTGAAAGGTGCAGGACAATTCTCTCAATTGGTATGAAAATTTCTTAACAGAATAGCATTGTTAGGGTGCACTGAGAGTCGGGCTATTTCCCTAGAAAGGCCAGGAGCAAATGGCAGCCATAGCACCTGATGGGCAATGAGCTTATCAGTCAGGCAGTCTCCCAGTGTTGGCCACAAGCAAGCAGAGAAGGGTGGTGACAGCAACAGGCCCTATCCAGGAAGCACTTGGAAAAACAACAGGCCAAGTAAGTCCAGGGTCAAGCTAGGAAACCCAGACAGCACAACAGCACTGCACCTGGACTGAAGGCCCAGCCTGGAGCTGAAGTGGGCAGTGGGTGCATGAGGGCAGGACCCTCCAGGCAAGGTCTGTCAGGGTCATTAATGCTTGGGTGCTGCCCTGGAGCAAATGAGTCTCTTAGTCCTTCTCAGGGCTCTGGCAAGTATTTTGGTTGATTTGTTTCCTAAAGAAGGGTGTTTTTATCAAAAATCTGAAAGCTTTTCACGCAGATCAATTTTGAATTCTTTTGAAAAGGGTATAAACAAAATCTATGCCGGTAATAAAAATGCACTATAGTTTGCAAGGCTTTTGCATTCAACAGAATTTTACGAGGAACAAAAAAATAAAAACGATAAAAAATAAAATAAAATTCTTTCTTGTCTTTTCCAAGTAGCCATTCCACTTCTGTCTCCACAAGACTAGATGTTGAGCAAGTGAACCTGTGAGAACAAATGGCTGAAAATCCCCTCGTCTTACCAGGAATGTTGGATGTGCCACACTGAACCGATTAATTGACTTCTCAAGGAAAAGGAGTGTTTTTGAAGATACATGATTCTGCAAAGGAGCTGAGAAATCTTACTTGGGATTCCTCCCGTGAAATGAACTTCAGAGGCAGGCTGATACCTACTTTGGAATAGAATGGAAGAAATAAATGCTGTTCCCAGTGATGAGATGCCTCTTCTGTAGATAAAGCTAACAGCTGAAAGTGACAAATTCTCTTGTATTTAAAAAACAATGAAAGGGAAATTCTAGCATTTCTCTGAAAGATATATTTAAATTAATCTCCTGACTAAATCTTCCTGGCTCTTCTATACTGCTTTTATTTAAATCATTTCTGACTCTGGTTTCTAGTGAGCTTCTCTAAGAATACAGGCAATATAGAAAAGTTACATGTAGTTGAGTTTGGTGAAGATGCAGCTTTTCAAATGTCCTTCAATATTTGCATTTTTTTATCCCCACACACAACTTTTGGGGTCATTTGAGTATGTGAAAAATCTGAACTTCCATTTAGAAAAAAGGAGAAAGCAAAAAGAAGTTAGTCTTTCTCTCCCACTACTGTAGAGAAACATTTCAAAAATATGAATTATAAAGTCTCATGAGCCAAAGCACAAACAAAATGAACCTTATGCTTATGAATTTTTAAGTGTCATGATACTTAAGCCAATCACATAATTTTTTAGTGTGTGTGCTCCATAATATTTGAAGGTCTGGTTTGAAAATGCTGAACTTTATAGTATTGTTATTTCCTACCTATTTTATATTTATAGTATTGAGGCCTAAAATTCCAAGCTTCAGCAAACTAGAATGCTTTCTTGTCCTGGGGTGATAAATCCCCCCAGAATAATGAAAATACTGACAGAACTTTAACTATACTGTCTCAAATGAGACACAATGATTTTTAACCTCTTATTAAATGCATATTTCTTTCAAAATCAGCTCTTACATAACTTGTAAATCATCTTGGTGGCAGCTCAGAGGGAAATAAGGAGAATGTTTACCTTGGCAATCTTTGTCTTGGCAGGAAAAAAAGAATTTTTATCTGAATCTAAAATACATAAAATCTTTTGTCCAAACTCTACACATATATTTATACATACTGTGTAAAAGAGTTCTTAAAAAAAAAAAGGGGGGGGGGGGGGGGGGGAAGGGAGGGAATCCTGTCACTTTAAGTTTGCAGTCAAATTAACAGGTATTCTGCTGCCTCCCTGTGGAGGCTGTGATGCCTTCATCTGCAATTTCTCCTGAAACCAGCATCAAGCATAAGGGCATTTTTCTAGTTCATCCTAAGTTGCGACAGTATTTCTAATTATATGTCTGGTTAACGAGTACAAACATAACAGTGCATCAATACAAATGAAGGCTGAAGGATGTCAACATACTGTCAACCAGCCCACGAGAGGAAATACCGTGGAGGCATAGTCCAGTCGCAGGTGGCTGCACAGTCCATGAGCTCAGTACCTGGTGCTGGACTAGGAGCTAGGGCTGCAGTCTGAGTGAGCACTAAGAATAAAAAATGTACATATTTCTACCGATTTAGCCCCAAACTTGCTCACTGGAGGGTAAGTGTGGATCCAAGAGAAGCAGTAAGTTGGCATCAGTGCTGAATTAGATGGGCTCCAGCTGCTGTAAAAATGTAATTTCTAGTTTGGGTTTCCCTTATCCTTGCAGGGCACAGAAATTTGTTTCTGTACCTTGTCATTTCTGAGGGAAAAACTATGTAGACAAGAAACTCAGGATTTTTGAGAGTGGAAGACAACACTTATTTTATAGAAAGAAAAAGAAGGTTAGGTACTCTGGTATTACAATGGAAGGGTATCTAGAGCTCAAGCCTTTTGTGGGGAGTGTTGCCTTGTCCTGGAATGATCAGTTCATGGCAACCATAGAAGGGAAAGAAGATGGAGCATTAGCTGCACTTCTTGGGAATCACTCCAGGAGATATGAGCCGCTGTTGATTCAGCAAGCACTGCCTGTCAGAATAGGTCATGTCAGCAGGTCAGCATTACCCTGACTGCCGTTCTTCAGCATTGGAAGGACTGACCACTTTCCACAAGATTTTTGCTACTCCTTGTCTCGTATGTCTACTTCCTAAATTTCTTCAGCAACACAATTGCAACAAAGCCTTCGCTGGTCTTTCTGCTAGGAAGAAAGTAGAGATGATGATAAGATTCCACCTTATCTGAGCCACTTGAGTCCAACTATCCTCTGAAGAACTTCTCCTTACTCACAAATTAAATTATCCTGAGGGGAGACTTTTCCCCCCTTACCATAAAGGAAGCTTTTTGATTTATATGCCTGTAATTACAGGAGACTAATAGCAACCTGATACACAAGAAGCATGGCAACAGTGTACTGACTCACAGAATGTACCTAGGACATCATGGCACTGACTGCATTAGCTTTTCTATGAAGCTTTCCCCAGGAACCACGATACAGCCAGCCCACAGGAGTGCAGGTCAAATGGAAAGCCGTGCTGCTTTCCCCTGCCTAAAGAGCAGCCTGCTGTTCAGCCCTAGCCCGGGGACTGCAACAGACTGAGATCGCTGCCTCATACTCAAAGGTGTTCCAACAAATCTCAAAGAAGCCACCAAAACTGAAGAAGACCCTAATGCACATTTTGCCAACCGTTAATAAAATACCATTAGGAACTGGTGTTATCAATACTTTCCTCCAGAAAATTTCTGCCACATATTCCTCATATGGCTTTAAACATAAAAAGGAATGCTCTGGTCTATAGATTGGGAACACAGATCATGAGATACCCAGCCTGGAAAGTAATTAAGGAGACATTACAGCAACATCCCTGCAGAAGGAGCTTCACCTTCAAATATTTTACAATCTATTGTTTTATTAGCTTTAAGTGCTGCAGCAGGCCAAAGAGTTATCAACTCCTAAAAACATAAGATTTTCTTTTTGTAGAGCAGAGGCACAAAGAGCTTCAGTCTGTACTTAACTACTTGTCATACCTGACTGTGCTGATGGGCAGACATTAATTTCCCTCTTTGCTTCTCCCTTTCCCTGATCTGTTCTTTGGTCCTATGAAGGTGGCACATTCTCACAGTGAGCTACTTTTTCTCTCTTGGGTGGTTACACGTCAGCTAGACCTGGTCAGTCCTGGAGCAGAGTTTCTAGCCAGTGACCAAAGACTTCCTTCACAGCCCTGTTTAGCTCGTAATTACAAAAAGTGCACACAGAACATGGGATCTCACCTGATTTACACCCTATGTACTGATTATGCAAATTTACTCATCCAGACCAGATGTCATTTGAGCAAGAGACAGCAGCTCCAGCAATGACTCTGCTTTTCACTTCATGTAACTATGGAAGCTGGTTGGCAGGATTTCTTCTCTTTCTTTCTGCCAAGCTTCTCACTTTTGTTTTTTTTCTTTGCTGCTTTTGTTGAAAGAAAATTTTGGTTTGCAAATTTTGACTTAAAAAATGAAACAACTTCCACAAAAGAGCAGACACTTCAGGGAAGGATAAAGTTACTTGAAAACCTAGGAAAAACACTACTACCATTCTTAGTAACATTTAAAAGTAACTTTTAAAAGCAAACACTCTTAGCATTATTTGCTATCTTATATCTGTCTTACAGAAGGAAGACGCTTTGTGAAAAAAATGGATTTTTAGAAGGGATTTATTCCAGTTCTGCATTCTCTGAACCCCTTCTTCTCAAAAAAAAAAAAAAAAAAAAAAAAGACATAGAACTTGAAATAGAGTGTGTGGGAAGAAATGTTCTGTCACCATTTTTCTTCTTCTGTAGAAGAAGAATCAAACAGTAACAAAGTTAAGTAAAGAGCAAAACCCCCTCCTTTACTTTGCTCTCACTCACTCTCCTTCCAAACAAAGAAAAGCTGGATCTGGAACATAACCTTCCCCTCATGTTTCAGGTAAAACAAGGGTGGCAAATCCCTTTTCTAAGTGAGAAGATAAACTATGAAGAAAAATGCTTTCTGATGTTTTCAATTGCTCGCTTGCTTTTACACCTGCATGTAAGGAAAAGGAAACCGTTAAGAAACAGGAATTCTGCCTCCTTTGCCAAACAGCATGACTGTTTTGAGGAGTCAAAGGTTCTTTTTCAAAACCCTTGAAAGCCATCTCAAAAAAACTAAAGTAACAATTCCCTAAACTTTTTAATGCATCACTAACGAAAGACCAAGAAGAAAATCCCATCTAGTGACTGCTCGATCAATCTACTGAGCAATGCGTTCAGCTGCCTACCGAACTCGCCTATCACATATCCCAATGCCCTGAGCGGTACACGAGCTGTTATGTCCCAAGGAGCTGGGCGCACCTCCCCACTCAGCGCGCCGCCAGGGGGCGCTGCCGCCGCTCGCCTAGACCCTGCGGCCCCCGGTGGGAAAAGGCGACGCGGCTTGTTGGCGTTTGTTAACGTCGGTCGTCGCTGGGAGGCGGCGGGCCGAGGGGGAAGGAGCTTCTCCGAGCTCACCCCCGTTAGCTGCAGCAGGTGCCCTCGCCGGTCCTCATGGCAGCGGGGAGGAGCGAGCCGGGTCTGCCCGGGACCTCTCAGGAAATGTTTCAGTGCCCCTCTCCCAACTAAATGCCTTGAAGAGTCCTGTTTCCCTCCCAGCCTCTCAAAAAAACATCCCCAAACCGAACCGCCCAAACCGGCAACAACAAAGAAATGTCAATACCCTGAACAGCATTACAGGGGAAATACCTTAATTAAACAAGTTTTATTTATGGATTTTTCTTAGTTTTGTCTTAATCCAGAGTATTAGAAAGGATGTATAGTGGGAAGACTTCCTGAGTTGCCACCGTGCTGCAAGAGATGAAATTCTGTTTTACTTCAGAAATAATTAAGAGCAGCTATTTCTGAGTTCTGGTTGAAACAGGTTTTTGTTTATTCTTTAATGAAGAAATGACATTTTGACACCAGGCTGAAACAGGAAACGAGTTCTAGGAGCGCTTCTGACTTGTTTTGAAATAATAATACACAGAAAAATGGAAAGGTGCGTAATGCTGGGGAGGGACAGGTAGCGACAAGACGAAGGGAAATGGCTTTAAACTGGAAGAAAGTAGGTTTAGACCAGATTTTAGGGAGAAATTCTTGATGTGAAGGTGGTGAGACACTGGAACAGGTTGCCCAGTGTGGTTGTGGATGCCCCCTCCCTGGAAGCATTCAAGGCCAGGCTGGATGGGGCTCTCAGCAACCTGGTCTAGAAGGAGCTGTCCCTGCCTATAGCAGGGGGTTGGAACTAGGTGATCTTAAAGGTCTCTTCCAACCCAAGCCATTCTATGATTCTATAAAATAAGCCTGTGAAGCAGATCCTTGCATTTTTCCCAAGGTGAGAAATATCATTCATTAAGTACCAATTTAAATAAAATTGACCTGAACTTAACGAACAGTATTAGATTTCTTTTGGATGTAGTTCTCAAGTGGCACATTTCTGGCCAGCCCCATCAGTTTCGCTGTACCTGTGATAGTCTGCAATGCAATGTCTCAGTTTCACTGAATGTTCTGTTATTTCTTAGCATTATTGTCTCCTTCTGCCTAAATAAGAATGCATCAATTGTGAAAATGGGTATTTTGAACAGGGTGGTGGAACGTAGGCTTTTTTGGTTTCTCTGCTTTTCCAGCAGTACATTTCCTTCTATACATCTGTGTGTACAGGTGAGATTAGAGGTCCAGGGAGCTTAGCTCAGATAGGAAGGTAAAGAACTCCCGGTTCCTATCTAATTTCTCTGCTACAGTAAGCCTACACTTCCATCCAGCAAAGCATGCCTGTACTCCAACTAGCTTCAAGCACTGCTACTTTTAATGACTTCAAGCCACTCTGCAAAGAGTAATTTCTAAATTCTGCATAGAACTACTTGGAATTTTTGTTTCATACCTTTCCTGAAATAAAAAGTGGTGTTTAAAAGAGAAAAAAATGTTGACAGAAAAATCACCCAAAGCACCAGTTTTTTTTCAGCAGAATCCTGAAGAATCATCCAAGAGATTAAAAATAGTGAGTTGAATGAGTTTATTTTCCCCCATGCCTTTTAAGTAATCATGTACCTAAAACAAAAGAATGAGACCTGCATAAAGGGAGATACTAAAGAATCAGGGCTGGTTTTTAACTTGCCTTTGATTTTTGAACCCTTAGAATTTACATATCCAAACTATTTTCTGCAATCACAAAAGCTGAACACCAGCCTTTTTTGAGGGGGCATAATAATGGTTCCAGGAGCTGAAGCTACAAGAAAAAATGCTATGTATTGTGATGAGGTGGCAGCCCTTGTGAGGGGATGCTTAGATGGTGGATGCTCAGCAAAAGCTGCGCCATTACCAGGCTTCAGTAACTGCAATTGAAGGGAGAAAAGAAAAACAAGGAAGAGAAGACAGACGGGGGTCAGTGTTGCCCTGTGTTGCTGGTGACCTCTGTCACCAGCTCATGGTGACAGGCCATCACCAGCTCTTCCCCACAGAGTGCTGCACTGAAGGAAGTGGCCCCAATGCCTTTTGCTTCTTGGCTGCTGTTCCCTAATGTGCCTGCAAACTTTGGAGCTATTTAAAAGCGCCATTGTTTTCAGCTGGGGCTGGGGACCACTGTTGGAAGAAATTAATACATTATTTAATTTGGAAAGCATACTAAATTCCGTTTTTAGTTCATTACACTTCACTCCCCAGTGAAAGCAGCCATGTCATTACAAGTAAGATTGCTTTGATATTTACCTGAGCTCTGAGAATGCCATTTCTCAATCTTACTGAAGACGACAAGCAATAATTAGGAGGGGGAACGCTGTCTGAGGAATAAAGGATAATAACAAAGGCAGCATTGCATCTGTTGTTAAAATACTGAAATAAAATAAGACTAGGCTTGTACCTTCCTATTTTCTTTTACAAATGGTAAGGATTTAACTTCGATTAATCTCATTTGGTGTTGTCACCAGCTTCTTTCAGTGAATGTTCTTGCCAGGTCAGGGTTGGGAGATGAAAGGAATATGCATGTTTTTAAAATTTCTGTCACAACAGAGTTAAAATCAGCCAGGTATTGATGCTTACATCTCCTAATGAATCACGTACTACGCTCATCCGTTGCTTTTGCTGAAATGTGTGGACAGAAAAGATGACACTTTCTGTGCAGTTACAGGCTGACGGGAGAGTCCTACCATAAGAAGGCAACACATTTCAAGACAATAGGGAATAGGGGATACAACAGACCAGAATCTCAACACTGACTTTGTTATGTTCCGTGGAAGAGGTAAACAGCAGTACTCCTCTGCGACCCTGTTCGCTTCCTATCGTTTACCATAACTGCTTTATCACAACTCTGTGTGCAGTGACTGTTCTTCGCCATAGGTACACACAGTGCTTGGGATGGTTGAGTTTTAACGCCAGCCCAGGCTTCTATAATACAAATAATAATTGAAAAGCTTATTGTGCCTTCGTGCTAAAGACAGTGCTTCAAACAGAATCATGATAAATGCAAAACAATCTTTCTCATTTTAACCAGGTCTCTTTTTGTTCTGTCAAAGCCACAGACAAAGCAGGGAAAAAAAGGTAAAAGTAGTACGTTCAGTTTTGCATTCCTGGTAGGGCTTTGATGACAACCACACACAGTGTATTATATATACTTCACTTCCCAGCTAGTAACATAAACCATTCATTCCTTTCCAGGACTATACATTCCAAAAATGTTTCATGTATATTTAATATACTGATTATTTCCTCCATTCCGTTACTAAAGGCAAATTAAATATACCTAATAATCCCTTCTATTTCTATAGACTCTTTTATCCAAGGGTCCCAAAGCATACCCCAGTTGTTAATTTGCCATGAAAAACACCCTGCCATGAAGCTGTGAGAATAAATGATTTTGGTAGCTGAACCTAATATACTTTTTGGTTTCAGTATGACCTACAATTACTTCTGGCTTTACTGAAGGGGAAAACGTTCCATTTCATGTGAAAGGAAACATTCTGTTTTACACTAAAACACTATTTCAGAGCATTTCTGGAAAAACGAGAATTTGGAGAGCAGTGGTGAGGTTCATAAGGAACATTGTTCAAACAGAGTCTCTTCTTTGCCATTTGCAGTTTGGTAGGGCAGTTGGGGAGAAAAAGTGAAAAATAAGACCCATATTCCACTCTGCTTTCTAAGAAAATTCTCTTCAGGCAAAGCTTTTCCCAGAACATGGAAGATGGGTTAACTTTCCTAAGAGCCAGGCACTGTGGGTTTTGAACTAAGGGTTGCCCCACAAGTACCTGCAGACAAGACACTTTAAGGGCACATATGAATTGAAGTCCTTTGTGTTACAACCCAAAGCACGCACTGAATCTCTCTTTTATTTAGATGTATTTTTGCTTGTTCCAGTAGTTTATTTCCCTTCTTTTTCCCTTTCCTCTTAGAAAATGATTTTGTGGTACAAAAAACCATACAGTTTTCTTCATCCAATTCCCTTTTTGTGTGTGTGAAAGTAAATCAAGGCATAAAAAGACTGTGCTACTCCTGTCACTTAAACTCAGTGTGAGTTTTAACATTAACATCAGTGAAAACTGGATGGCATTCAGAACTACTTATTGGCAGATCTGAGACTGGAGCCCAGGAGACCCCACTTCTGGCCCTGTGTTGTGGCCTTGCTGCAGCACAGATGCCTCAGCGCAGCTGCAGAATTAGCAGACTTAAGTTTAGTTATACTTCCATTTGGATAGTGGTAAGTTGTATGCACATTGTAGATTAATGTAGTTTAACATTGTGAGAAGTAATGAAACAAAATTAAGAAGTAATAAGGAAAAATGTAAACAAATAATAACAAAGAAGCTGGAAATTATTGCCTAATATGCACATAGAATGTAGTATGGATTTGGTTTATAAAGCCCCCAACTTTATAAGATCTTTTGACTAAGCAACCCATCAGTGGATTTAGTTTTAGCAAGCGGTATGTTTGTAACATGTTTAATATCATTTTCTCTCAGATGTCTGTGATTTGGTAAACTGAAAGATTCATTTATCTTCTGATTTTCCAGAGACATGACTGGAGCCCTTCTGTTAACCCAGCACAGTAAAAATGCTGAGAAAGAATCAGATCCTGTCCCATGGAGCTTACATGGACACTATAGCTCCATCTCATTTTCTTTAACCCAAAATTTTATATACTTATCTCTCTTATCCAAATTTAGACAAAGCTAAATCTATAATCCATTACAGTGAAATCCAAACAATGTGAAGGTTACAGTATGCACACAGACTTCAATATTCCACAGTCTGTTCCACTAGTCCATTACTAGTTCTACTTTCTTAGTGTGACTTAAAAGCCCTAAAACAATTAGACACTGAAAGGATGTTTTTACATGATTGTCATTTTATCCATTTCAGAGGGTTCATTCAAATCTCTTCACCTGCTACAGCTTTGGACGGTTGCAGCATACTGAGTTCTTGCCTTTGAAAGATTTGCCTTGGTGACACTTAGTGTAGATTCTTCAGGCTTACAGATTTCTTTCAGCAGCTACCCATCATACTGCCCTGCATCCTTTTTGCTTTGTGGTTTGAATAATATCCAAAGTTCCATGTCTTGAGTGAGTCTTTTCTTTTTGTTGTTTAGTCTTGCTTTTATGAAGTAGCCAACTGTGTTACCAAATTCAAACGGTGTGAGCCTTGCAGAACCTTTAACATAGTGCCTAAGTTGTATGTTTAGACGTGTTATTAAAGCACCTTAATTTGCAAATTGGTCTGCCACTCTCGAGAACTGTATGTTGAGAGCTTGCCACTATACAAAATGCAGACACAGATGTGACCTCTGCCACCAGCGTCCTTTATTCTTTCAACTAGAATGATAAAATAGAAAATTATGAAGCTTCTCTCTATATGTACATTGATAGAGAATTGTCTTCTCAATTTTCTTGTGGCAAGTTAAAAAAGCCTCAAACCCACAAGCTAGTAGAACTTCTTGAAAGCAGTTTAGATACATGATTTTGCATATCTAGAGAGTACTTACAATGCTTTCTTCACAGAAATCTTATTTTTACATATGATTGTCTGAGAGAACAGACAGAGAACATAACAGAGAAGATCACCACTCCTGATGCCACCTATGGCTTTCCACCCATGTAAACTTCATCAAGGTAATGCCTATAGCAGAATGTATGATGCCTCATAAAAGGTATAGTAGGTGAGGCAATGTTATCAGCAATGACAGGCTAACACAGTGAGAAAAAATAAGCAACAAAGTATGCAATGCTAAAAGTTTGAGATAAATACTGTGTCTACAAACATTGGAAACTTCTTTTTAGGCTTTTTACCTGTGCAGAACTGTGTGTTCTCAGTGTGCTAATACATGTGTCCCTCCCAAAATACCCTAAATTTTCCAAATGGCAGGAGTTCCAAACTGAAGAACTGAATTCATACAATTAGTGAATTCAAGTGACCAGAAAGCCTACAATTACTCCTGCTGAAGAATAGCATCATGTAGAGTAAGATCTTTTTAGTTATCAAGTATCCACATAAGAGACCATACCAAAACCTCAGCCACAAAAAAATATTTGTGTCAGAGATTGCTTTTCCTTGGACATCAGTGAATGATGCACATGTCCATAAAGCACCACAACACTCTAGTTTTGGTGTTTAAGGAACAGTGTTTTGGACATTATGTCAAAGTTGCAAAGAATGGAAAAAATAATGGAGTGGAACTGAGGAGTGACCTGAGGGTAAGTGAGACTGCAGGGCACAGCATCCACAACAATGTTCTGGTATACAGGCTTGCTTAAGGGGAAGACAGTAGGGGAGGATGGTCGCTACTAGCTTGCAGGAGTAGGATGTCTGCTGATTTCAAGCTGAACAGCAAACAGAAGTACCAAGTAACCAAGTTACCAGCAGTCAGTTTCTGCTTGGTGTGGAATGAGGTAAAAGCAGTGATTTGAAGTGAGAAGGAAAAAAAGAGCCTGAACTATGAGACTGGCATGCAAGGACTGCTGCTTCTAATGTCTTAGCTTGGAGAAAGTTGACTTTGTAACCGCTCAAGGAGAACAGACTAGTATTTGTGACATGGGAAGAGAAGAAAATTTGAGAAAATACCCTTGTACTTGGGTAGCATGGGCAGGAAGGAGAAGAAATGAGGTGCCAGACAATGGTCCTATAGCTGTGAACCCCTTATACTAATTTGGCTGCTGTTTCTTTGTTATCCTGTCTCTGTATGTAATGTCTTTCATATGATTAGCAAAAGCAGCTACACTACCTCTGCTTAAAGGGAAGGAAGTCAAGCATGGGACATTCCTCACAAAAACAGGAAGGCACCTAACTTGAAGGTACATTAATCATCTAGAAATACTACTAAGCCCACCTTTGCTAGCAGGCAAAGTATTGCAATGAAATCCTTGTTACGTGGGATGATTGCTTTGCTAGAATACATGGATCAGATATTTGGATTAAGCAGCCACTTAAAGAGTAGACAGAGACAAAGCTTCTTAAAAACATAAAAAGCAAGTGAAAAAGATGAAAACAACAACCATAATTTGAGAAGAAAGGGAATTGTGTTGAGAACAAGACAAAAGTTGGAAAAGGTAAGAGTACATATTTAAGACATATTCAGGATGGGATTTCAAGTCAGCAACTGCTGATCACAAACTAATTGCAAGAGGATATCAGGGAATGTAAGCAAAGGAATGCACAGTCACAATTTCAGTTGTATGTGTGTACAGTGAATAGATATAGGAAAACCTATGAAGATGATGTATGGAAAACACCTACACCAAAGTTGAAAGGGACCCACAAAAGGGAAAAGAGGATATGCAAAGAAGAGCCACTTACATTCAGTAGCAAGAAGATCATCTCACTCAGGTACAGTTTGTGAAGAGCTGCAGTCTTAGGAGACTACCACGAGATTAGGGATTGACATAAAATTCCACTTGAACCTGAGTGCCAGAAGCAAGTGGTCTGAGTGCAGTGGTGGAGATGTATGTCATATGGCATGGGTCATACCAGGGCAATAAAGCAACCAAAGCAGAAGGAGCTAGCTGAGGAACAGAGCCCCTGGGAGCACAGAACAGATTTAGAATGATCAGGGTTAAGGATAAGGGAAATGCAAAGTATTGAGTGTTCATCTGCTCTATCTCTACCACAGGAGAGTGCAAAAATAAGTGAAGGTAGATAAAGAAGTGAAATTCTCCCTGTAAACTAAAAAAACAAACAAACAAACAGTTGAAAAATAGAAATTAAAAGGTAAAACACAAAGCAGAAAGGGAACAGCAAAAAAGAAAAAAAGAAATATTGGGATCTTATTCTGAGAGACAATTTTTGTACAAAAGATGGACTAATATCTGATGTGAGAGCAGTTTAAACAAAGCAACAAGAGCCAAAGTTTTCACTTCAACACCACAGTTAGGATCATCTACCTCTTTGATGAAGTAATTCAAGTAATTCTTTTGAGAAACACTAGATCAGGCATGAGAAGCGCAGGTCTGAAATACATGTGCTATTTTCTCTTAGAAGACAGTTTTCAGAAGTGCAAAACTACATGTAGTTAGCATTCTCTCTTTATTATTATCTAAATAAGATTGACTTGTCCGTTTACACATAGTACATGTAACATAGTACATGTTGAAGATGAATTGACTCAGTAAATTCTCTTGTCATAGAAAATAGTGAGAACAACATGTAGATGACAGGGGAACAGTAAGAGATTGTATTCTGAATGTTCCAACGCATTTGACACATTATTTCTGAGGTTCTAACATCAATGGCATGAGACTTTTCCAAGCTAATAGTATTGTATTTCATGCTTTTGGCACCAAACAAAAATGTTCCTTCTCTGGACTTTCCCCCTTTTTATCCCAATCTCTGAAATTCAGCATGTGGTATACAGCTTTCCTTGTGCCAATAATTTCCACCAGACCCCCAAACTACTCTCCATTTGCAACTGATAAGATTAAAGGCCATGACAACTACTGACAACTATTCTGGCAAGTAATACATGTGTTACGACTCCTCTTACCCGTTGAGTTGCAACTTTGCAAGTTGAGGATATTGCAAGTTGCTCTGGTTAGGAGAAGAATTTGGGATGGAATCAACTCTTCCTCTGACATCACCGTGTTTGCCTGAACAAAGGAGGAGTCAAATAGCATGAGGACTGTCTATTCTCATAACTCAATCATCTGGCACATTATTCAGCCCTACAGTGTTCCATTAGTGTTTTGTTAAAACAATAGCATACTTCCATTGCTTGTTCATTTTACACTTAGCTTTCTCTGTGTTTTTCATACATACAAACCGCCCACCCTTCAAACATTCCTACTACAGACCTTTGTTGCACTCTCTAAGTTCCTGAGTAGCTCTCTGTATCTTTGATTCTTGGACCATAAGTTTTGGATTGAAGTCCCAACACTTCTGCTGCATAGTTTCATGAGGGAACTTTACAACTTCATATAGCTTACTGGAAGTAAAAGGCAGTAATTAGGATAATAAACACAGTTCAAAACCACATTTGTTACTTACTCATCACTGCTGCTCAGTATAGGCCAACAACTTTAAGCCACTTCCAAAAAGAGCTAAGAGTCTTCATAGAAGAACGACAAAAGGTACAGATAAGACACCATCATGCCTTTCCATTAGGATGTTCTCGTGTGCTAGTCCAAACAAATTACACTTCTGTCTTTGGAGCTTTCCACTGCTCATGCAGATTTCTTTCAGGCTACCTGGTGACATCAATTACAACAGGCCCCTAAGCAGTGTCTGCTGTGTGAGTGGAAGTTGTCGAGGCCCCTGTTCTTTATGTCCTGATGGGCTAGGTTGTTTAGGGAAGTTGCTAGGGAACTTGTTACAGAAGTTACAGCAATGTTGAGTCCAACAGATATTCTTTCAATTTTCTGATGGTAGATAGGGAAGGGGATAACCTTAATCCTGGAAAAACTGTCATGCCAAATGGAGGGAATATTTCACAGGCTGAACCCCAAATTATTTTCAGTGACAGTGCTTGCATTGTCTTCAGTTCTATCTAAGGTCCTATAGAAGGTTTATCCAGTTTAAGGTTTCCAATCAGATCTGGTTCAAAAGCAAAATTTTTGGTTCAGTGGAAGTTTGATGGGGCTTTTAGGATTTGATTTCAGTCCAAATCTAAGTGAGATATTTTCAGGAATTCTTCTGAACTGGAAGTTCCCCAAACCATTCAGCTGCTCAGTGATTATTACAGCTAAAACAAGCACTGACTTCACAAAGCAGTGATAGGGACTCAAACTCCCAGTTCCAAGTAGTTCCATCTGTGATTTGCTCTGTGGGAAGGACATGATAGTCTCCAAAATTTGCCAGAAACTAAGGAATTGTCTTAGATCCAGTGAAACTGAACAAGAATTGAGAGGTTTCTAACACACCATCTTCGTTTCAGTGGCATAGTTGCTACTGAAAAAAAAAAGGTCTGATCGATGGCATTCCCCATCCCTCCAGTGAGAAACTCTTTCTTAGTCCACATGCCTAAGCTTCCTTTGAATCTGAAATTGGTTATGTAGGAGGGATGGTGGACTCAGCCCTGTCTGAGCACAGCCCTCAGACTGGGGGAGTACTCCTGGCTCGCACACAAGAAGAATCAGTATTACATAGTCCCAGTTATCAGAAGCTGTATTCAAATATAGCCCTGCAAGTACAAGGTACTTCAGTTTCTCCTTTTGGACCTCAAACATTTTTACTGACCAAAAGTGTCATTACTCTACGGGAGCATCAGGCAGAAGGCTTGCAGAAGTCTCTAACTCTCAGCCAAGAATGAGGAATACTAGCCTACACTCCTGCAAGTTTAGAAGGAATAAGAAATGTTAATTCTTGTCTCTTGTTGAGAAGAAAGTCAGCTGAACTGCCAACTGAGATGTTAGTTATTTAATAGATTTCCTGTAGTTTCCCAAATCTATGATTCAAAATTTACTCCCTGACTCATACATGACTCACACAAAAATCCCAAACCTAATTCATTCTCTCTGTTAGATTCTGTTGCAATTCATGTCTGTCAAAGAAGGAAAGTGTGCCACTAGTCAATGGAGATTCCAGGACCATTAGGGCAGAGGCCTCACTTGTCAGGGCAAACCTCACAGCACCCGAGGGACTGAACAGAGCAAACTCTGAGAGCAGTCAGATTCCATAAAGAATCCAGATCTTAAGGCACTAATATGGTGATGAGGCAGATCTAAAGTCAAGCTAGAAATTCTATCCTTAGGTCAGAGATAAAATCACATCCATTGATCTTTACACAGGTCCACACAAACGAACCTGGTTCCGGATCAAGGCAGCCCATGGATTAACGCCCAGAGCAAGCAGCACCCCAACATGACTGTGGCCTACCACTGCTGCAGTACAGCTCAGACAAGGAGTGAAGGCACAGAGATGAGCTTAGATAAAGCTACTGGTCCCAGGAGCATGGGTGGAGGCCACTGGTGAAGATGGCCAGGGCTATTAAGACCTGGCACTGCAGTCAGTGCCCTGACGGTGCTCAAATGACAGTCATATCAAGCAGATTATAATTACTAGTTTTTATTAAAGAGTATAAGAAAAATCTGCTTGGAAAAATAGTGCCCCACAGAGATTTTCCTTGTCTCTTAACATTTCGGAGCACTTTTTCTGCATCTATTTTGTAATTCTTGCAACAGAAATTGTATCATGTTACAAGCACTCAAATATCCAGCTATTTACAAACGGTGACATTACACTACAGCCTTCTTTTTCAATTGATCTAAAATCAGCCAATAAAGCTTATCACCTACTGCTTTCTTCCCATCTTCTATACAGAATTTTATCTCAAACTCTGAGCCATCCCACTGTGAATGCAGAGGCCTCACTGAGGTATGCTAAGGGAGAGACTATTTCAGGATAGCTGCTGCCAATTGCACAGTGCTCTGGTATCACGTTCTCTCTGTGGGAATGACTTGGTTTCTCAGGAATATTTGTTGCCACTATTCCACTGGATTTGAACTTCTGCAAGACATAGGAAGTGGGGAAACCATCCCAACACGCTAATTCCTATAACAATCAATTATTTGCTCCTTGATTGTTTGTACTGGCATTTGGAGTCAATTGCACAATGAAGCTATGTAGACAAAATGTCAATAGCAATCCATGCTAAGCCTGAACCCATGCTTTTGGGTTACTACAAACCCACTGCACTGCCATTTTCCAATCTGTTGTTGGAATGAGTTGCCCTTCTGGTTTTGAATCCAAAGAACTACTGCTGGGATGCCTGGTCCACTATGATCACAGCATCTTTCCAGACAAGTAGTTGTGAAAATATTTTATAGTTTGAATCCTTGGTAAATCATACAGTAGTTTTTCTCAGTAGAGTTTAGCCACTGACTAAGCTATCATCCTCTGAGGTGATCTGCATCCCTGTATCAATATAAAGTCCACAATCTTTAGCATTTTTTGTCTAATTGAAAATGAAGTTTGAAGTCCTGGTAAGTTAACAGAAAAACAAAACAAACAAACAAACAAACAAAAAAACAGAAGAACTTTTTCATCTCCACTTGCTAAATCACACTGACCACTGAAATAACATTCTTTTCCTACCCTTTTAATGTAAATGGCATCTAATATTATGAAACACACATATAAACCCCCTCTAGCAGGATTAAAGAACCACAGAACAGCACATCTGGTCCTCAAAGACTTAAGAGTAGAATTTCCCTCCTTACTGTTCTGTGTGCCAGTACTAAATTCATTCTTCTGAAAACAATTCCTACTGCTTTGGGTATGGTTTCAGACCAGCAGCTTAGGCTGATCCTGTCCTATTTGTAAAGATACCTAATTTTGTTCAAAGACAGTAGCATGTGCCTAGGGTATTATCTAGGTATAGTGAACAGGCCAGGAGGAACGCCAGGCCAAAGCCTCTCAAGTGGTATCTCATACGTAGCTGCTTATCCTGAAAATCAAAGGCCATCAAATTGAAATGACACAAATCTTGTCTGCAATATTGGCATTTTTGTCATCGTCTGGGCCAATTTCTGTTGCCAATCTTTGCTTAATATTCAGCCTGAAAAATCAGATTAAATTGTTACAGGGTCTGGGGAATCACCTTTATTCATGGTGACTCAAAGAAAGCCTTTTAAAATGTTCAAGGTAGTATATACACAGGAACCAAACCCTCCATCATTATTTTTCTATCAAGAATTATTGTTGATGCACAAGAAAGTTAAAGGTTCTGAACTGTTACTAACTGAAATGTTACTCTGGCATGTTATTTCATTGTGTCCTTTGTGGCTTCTTCTTTCTCTGCTTAATGGCAAAAACAGATGAGGTGGGTGTTCGAGGTGCTGGCTCTCCCCCTCATGGCCTGGAGCTGGCTTGGAACACCATAATCTCAGTCTTTGCTGAATCAAAGAGAAAATCACGATGCTTATCCAAAAGGTCTTTTCGGCCATATCAAACTCTGTATTATATCAAAACAAATCTAACGGAAACCTTGAAATTGACCCCTTTAGTGTTCCTCCTGTCTGCTATTCATTCACTCTTGTGGTTTTACATTTTTACAGTTTAAGTGCATCACTTTTCTTTCCCTTTTTATTGTTCATGACATACTAGTTGTATTATCAAACATAAAAATTAACACCTGCTTCAGACCTACTCGAAACTTAATGTATCAGATCCTCCTGCAAACTTTATCTAAAAGCTGTTTTCAACCAAAGATTCCTTCTTCTGGAGCACTTACCATATTATACTGCATTTATTATTGCAGAACTGTTTGTTCACGCTGGCAAATTACTTGCTCCACACTACCAGATCTTCAGTGAATTTGGCACAGGCTGGATTTGTAAGGTACCACCTGTCAACTAACAGTCACTATTAGTCACCAAAATTGCATAAGCAAACATTTGCTTAAAGTCTGCTCAGCCAGGCTGGCCTACTGATTGTCAAATTTGAAGCTACGTCTACTGTGGTCAGGAACAACCAAATTCCCATTCTTGCTGCTCAGCTACACACTGGGGAGTTCCATCTTTCCCCTCACTCCTGGCTATCTGTGTAATAGTCTTTACTTCCCCCCCCCCCCTTGCATTTATTCAAACTATTTATTTGCGTTACTGTAAATTTTCATTGCTTTATAAGCCAGTTGTGTTATTTTTGATAGCTTGAAAAATTAAGACTGCCATCCACTTCCTAGCATGTATGCTAGCAGAGCTGTTCTCAGGGGTCATGGCAGTCAGGTCTGACTCCTTACCAGCATTTGCTTCCTGTCCTAGAGCACTGCTGCAACGAGGGACAGCTTTTAGGTTAAACTCTGTTGCCTTTCTGCAGGCCCGTAACTTCTGCTTTGCTTTGGTCTGAAGATACATAAATAAATTAATGTGCTCATAAATTATCTACAACAGAAATGTTCAGTGATACCTCTGCATTTCTACAACCCTCCCTTGTCCTCTGCAAATGACTTGAGGACTGATTTCTCCCTCTTCCTTACACTCAGCTGTCCTCTGACCCTTCCCCTCTGCCCCCCCCAGTCCTTAAATCCAAGATGCAGGACTTCCTCCAGGATCAGGATATTGCCATCTTCTTCTGGTGGGTGAGTTGTGTAATGCCATTCTAATTGTGTGTTACATCTTCTCTGTTCCTTATCTAGCTGTCTCCTACCAGGGAGATCATTTCATGATCATTTCAAGGAGAAGCTAAATATTTCTTTTATGCTTAAACTGAAGGTGCAACAGAAGAAGAAACACTTGATGCCTTTCAGCAGGCTGCAGCAGAGCGGCTACTTAGATGTTGGCCATATCGTCTTGCTGAAGGTCAAACAGTGTGGTCACTGTAGTGTTAGGAAAGGAAAGGAAGACTCTTTCCTCACATTTTTCTCTAAATGTTAGATGCGTGCTTCTCTTACCTCTGAATTTCCTTGTCATGATGGGTTTATTTGACTGCATTGTGTGCTTCTGTGATTTAATTGTTATGTTATTAGGGTGAGTAAAATAAAGCTGCAGCTTTTCTTTTGCTGTATTAGTGCAGTTTAATTACATTTGGGAAAGGCGAAAAGGAGAGTGGGAGCTTGCCAACATTAATGCTGTCTGTCATTCACAGCCCATTGATGACAAGGAGTTGAAAGCTTGGCAGTTACTCTGGTAATCAGCAACCTGGCTGATGACGAATGGAAAAGATTATGTGAAATTTCCTGAAAGAGGGAGAAAAAAAAGAGTTCTCTAAAGAAATAAAAATACAAAACAAGAACAAAGGCCAAAAAACCCAAACCCCATTTTCTAAATCCTACAGTAAATTCCTTTTATAATGCTTACATGAAAGACACTGCATGAAACAGTTACAATTAATTAAAAATTCCACTACTAAACAGTTTGTAATGTCTATAAAAGGGATCTATGTTCTTAAATTAGAAGCACAAATATGTCCACTTAATTGTTGTTAAAAGCAATTTGGAAATGGACTTTTCCTCCCGAGCTGGAGGATACATACCACTGATAAAAAACAGCAATGAAACACCTTTCCTTACTGGAGATGGCATCTCAGTTACATTTGTTGATTTATAGCATGGAAAGCAAACTAATCTTTAGAGCTGTTCCAAACATATAACTCCTGATCTTTCAGAATATAAATGCTTTTTGTTATCTTTTTTTACTCACTCCACTTAATTTTCCTCTTTTTAATATTGGAGAATGCAGCCATTTCATCTTACTATTAATAATATAAGCAAACATTACTATTCAAGCTTTAGAGTTATTTCTAGTTTTCCAGCCTCCAACGCTACAGTAAACTTCAAGAAAAGCTACAGTAAAATGCAACTAGGAACTACACCGGTGTTTAAGAAAAAAGGAGTACTTCTACAGTACTTATGTGGTTTTGCTGTGACCCATAGTGTGGATGACTTGTGACATTTCTCACTTGTCTTAATTAAAAGCAGAATATTATTCTGACGCCTTTTTTTTTTCTTCCTAATCTTTGGGATAAAACAATGCTGGCTTGTCTGAAGTTATGTTCAGTTATTATTCCACGCATGCTGGATATACCTACTCATTTCACACTTCACGTAATCATGCTTTGGGATTCTGGACTTAGGCCCTTTGTTTTGCTTGTGATGGGGAAATTAAAAGTTCCTGTGCTATCTATACTGTTATTAGACTACACTTTTAAGAATAAGAGAAACCTGTAGAATTGGTCAATGTGCAATTGTTTGCTTGGAATGCAAGCAGTTGTGAGCCTTTTGTCTCTCCTATTTTGTCAAACAACTTCAGGCAAGAAAAAAAAAGTCTTTTAATCATGATGTCAGGCAACTCAGGCAATTTAAAGTTTACAGCAGTAAGTCTGACTCTGCAGGACTGTGAACAGGGAATATCTCTTTCACACTGTCGAACAGATACATCACTATGTGGCTTCAGGCTTTTTCCCCACAGGCAGAGTACCACAGTTCCATATTTTATGAGGAGTAGGGGGGAATACCTCGACAAAATTGAAAGATCACTGAGGTTTACTGGAAAATTACATATGAATGAAAATGATTCGACTGATATATTTTGTATTTAGAACTAGCTACATATTTATTAGATTAAAAATGTAATGCATATTAAAGACCTTCCTCCATTCTAGAAAATGACAGTGGAATATTATTGTCATGCATCAGACCCAGCTTTAAATTTCTGTGGAGAAGATGTAAAATTTAGGGGAAGAAAAACCATAACAGGTTTTTTTGTGTTAGCAGTGAGGTTCTGCTGCCCAAGTAACAGGTTTCTCCATTGCTAGACAATGACAAGGTAAGGCTACTTTATGGACAAGGAAGGCCTCCTACATATGCTACATATCCCTGTGGTAATTGGGTACAACTTGATGTTCTTCCTTATTTGCTTGGGTTTTGCAGTCATAGTGCAAAGCAGCAGACTACATTTACATTGACTCGCATGCTATGTGTTCCAAGAGTCCTGGCTAGGAGCGCAGTGAATGTGTAGATCAGCTGTACTTGCCAAATACAGTAAATCATATCTTTCAGGAAAGCATCACAGGAGCCCGGCACAGACAAGCCTAGGAAGCACTGACATAGCAGATATGTGCAAGCTAGCTTTGCAGGGCATGTGCAGGAACTCTGATATGTCAGTGAAACACAGAGGATGGGTACTGGATAACACCAGGAAGGATAGATTGACGATTTCAGAGCTAGAGGCTGTCACTCAGCAGTGGTCTGCTGCTCCTCTTCTGCAGTGACACTGTACTGACGGAAGTCTGCACAAACCCTTATCTGTAAAAATCAAACTACTGGAGAATCAAAAAATCCTAAAGTAGATCGGATTCATTTACCTACTGAAAAATGGCTGAAGTACGGATTTAAATTAAACTCAACATAAAAGAATCGTCAACCATCAAAAAGGCAAATGAAATACAAAAATTCAGCAGAAATAAAGGGATGCACTTTCATATAGAATTATCTTTACTATCCATTTATACCTCCCTTCTGCATTCTCCCGAACCTCATTTGCCCAATGATCTTTCACTTTAGATAAGGGGATCATGTCCTCCACTATTATTTGAAATTCACTTTTGTCAGCTGCTAAGTAAGTAAAGGTTCACATATAGCACTTGGTCATTATAATAAGAATCTGAAAATACGATACATGAGTTCTTTCACCTTAACGTAATGATCTCTTTGTACAACCAATGGCAACTGTTTAGGGATTCTCTGCATCGTTATCCCATTAATTTGATCAAAATCTCATTACAAGCATTGTCCTAATATTATTCCAGCATACTTCCACCCAAAATTCATTTGCTGTATTACCTCTGTCTCTTCAAATTATATTTGATATTGCAAGTAACTTAGATCTTACACTTGCTGCCATGTACTGACATGAGTTAAGACAGCTAATCAAAAAGATGTTTGCTGCTGAAGTTTTGAAGGTGATGCCACTGAATTGGCTGAAGTCACTGGATAAGCAGATGGAGAAGGATGTAACTGATGCAGGAAAGCAATTTTTGAAAGCTGCAGTTTATTCTGCAGGCAGGCTGAGTATCTTTGTTTCAATCCATCCAGGGAGTTCTGTTAAGAACTATTTAACTCAAAACCGAAGAATCAACGCAAGAGTAGAAAAAGTGAGATTGCCTATTTTTCTCTGTCAATCTACAACTAAACCCAAGTACCAGAGGATAAGATCTGCTTTCACTAGGGCTGTGAAGGTGATGGCTACCAGACATTTCCTATTGAATTCCCATTCATTTGTCATTATTTCAGTTGTTTCAAGTATTTTAAAATGCAAACATGCTTTTGAAATGCATCAAGCACACTTAAGGTAGTCTTAATTAATGGACAATTTGAAACTACATTTACATTTGATCACACATCAGTTTTATCTGAGTGTCAGCTTTCATGCAAGCAGAACTTGACAGAAATCGTAAGTAAACAACTAAAAATGTAAAGTATCATTCACTATTTTGTAACAATAGAGGCTAAGAAATTAATATTCTGAATAAAAGGTTTAAAAGCTAAAATGGAATAATACAATGTGTATGAATACAATGCTGTCTCTTAGCTGAAGAGGAATCAAAATATTCAGATTTGTTAATAACAGTCAGCTGCAAATTTATGTATACATGTTCACCAAAAAAGGAAGATCAGTTACTCTTAGGCAACTAAAATTTTAAAAGCAAAATATATAAATTACTAAAGCCATTTTTTTTCCACTTGTTCTTTTAAACAATAATTAAAATGAAGGTTTTACTTCAAGCCATCTCTACCATATCTGGAACATTTCATCAACAATGTCAATATTAAAGACAAAAATAAAAAAGAGCAGTACTTAGCAAGCACATTTCTTTCTTTCTCTCTCTCTCTCTTTTTGAAGAAATTTATTACTCGTATTTCTCATGGGGAACCTACCCAGCCTCTAGATTTCCAAAAACGGGTGCCTGTAATTACTTTTCTAAGCTTGTATTCATGCATTTGAATAAGTGATTTTACTGTGAATACGTTCTGCAGCTTCTAATAGGCCCTAACCATTAGGCTGATCAAAAAATTTTCAAGCACATTTATATTGTTGTAAAAATGCTGACATGTGAAAATGCAAAATTTCAAGACAAATATGTTTTGTCACTAACAGAAATGGTGAGGGAGGGTTCTCAGGTCCAATTTTTTGCTTCCTTATACAGCCTGGCCTCATCTCCACCAGCAGATAATGGCTCAGTGGGTAGCGGAGGTACTCGCCCCCTGTGAGAGTCCTGTGCTCCAGTTTGGCCTCTGCTTTGGAAATAGTTTCGCTATGGGGCTGGTCTGAAATGCATTCCTTTTTTTTTTCTTTCTTCTTTCAGAAAAAAACCATCAAACGCTGTCTGTTTCACTCTTACACAGAACAACTGCCCAAATCCCAGCTCTCTTGTAAGGAACGGACGTTTGCCAGCACACCATTTTTTTCAGGGACTGTTCTATCAAGTGATAAAGTCACCATGCGTGCTAAAAGCAGACGCAGCTCGCTAATTGTTGCTGGCCATCCAGCACGCTTCCTCGCCTGCTAGGTGAGACAGGAGCCGGCGTGCAGGAATTGAATTTATTCTTGGAGGGATTTTAAAATATTTCATTTCAGAATCACTTGACGGCTGTGCAGCAAAGCCCTTTCCATGTAATTTGCCTCTCCTCGATGTATGCGTTTAACTCTCCTGCTCTCTACTCATAATATCATAGGAGTGCAATATTATATATTTATGATTCGATGATCACGGCCTGATTTTGAAGCTCACAGAAGCCGTGCGCGCTCGGTACCTCCGGGAGCCGCGCCGGGCGCAGGCAGGAAGCGGGCCTTCCCCTCGCACCCCCAAGTTCCCGCTGCCCCACCAACGCCTCGGCCGTGACGGGGGGCGGCTCCCCCGACCCCCAAGGCGGGAGGCGGAGAGGGAAACCCGGGCCGCCGCGCGGAGGGCAGCGGGCCAAGGGCCAGCGGCCGCGGATCCCCGCTGCCGCCCGCTCTGCGCCTCACGGCCGGCGCGGCCTGGCTGCAGGCGGACACCCCGATCAACTTCCCCCTGCGCAACGAAGGGACGCGGGGGCGGCCGGCGCGGAGCTCCCCCCCCCCCCCCCCCCCCCTCCCCGCGTCCCCAGGGGCTGCATCAGCTCTGCCTCTGGGCGGGCGCGCTCCGGCGAGCCCCGCGGGCGGAGGGCGTTCGAGGCGCGGGGGCGGGCCGGCTGCTCGTCCCGGCCCCGGCCGGGGGCCATGGAGCACCGCGGGCCCCGCGCCCGGCCGGGCAGCTCTGGCCGCGGCGACGCGGGGCTCCCCGGGCGGGCGAGGAGGAGGGGACGGCCGGCGGTGGGGGGGATTCCTGGCCCCCCAAAGGAGGTGGGGGAGGCGGGGGAGGGGAGGCGAGGGGGAGGGGAGGCTGGGCTCCCGGAGAACGAGACGGGCACTCGCACAAAATCCCGCGGCTTCGGAGCAGCCCTGGCGGGCAGGGTAAGTGCTCCGGGGAGCGCCCCTGCCCCGCGGGGTGGGAGCGGGGAGGAATCCGGGCGGCCGCCCCGGGCGGGGTCTGCCGGCGGCTCGGGGCGGGGGCACCGCCAAGGGCCCCGCTCCCCGCCGCGGGGCCGGTTGGCGGAGGCGGCGGGGTTCGAGCCTCGGCGCTGCCTTCCCCGGCTGCGGACCGCGGAGAAGGGGGGGGGATGGGTGTGCGTGCGCCGCCGTGCCAGGATCTGGATCCCCCCGCCTGCCCACCCCCGAGCGCGTCAGGGCTTCGCCTCTCCCCGCCGAGCCTCCCCGCGGCTTCTCCGCGCTCCTTAAAACATATATACGTGTGGCCCGAAGCCGGAGAGAGCGAGGCGGTCCGGCAGGGGGAAGGGCTTTCCGAGGAGCAGGGGCTGCCGAGAGGCGGAGGGAAGCGCTCCGCGGCTCCCCGCGCCCTGCCTCCATGCCGCTCTGCCGCCGCTCGCCTTCCGCCGGGCCGGAGGAAGGGCTGCGCGAAGGTAAATCCGGGCTGTCAGCCGCCGAGCGGAGCGCCGCCCGCCCGGCCTCCGCCTCTCCCCGGCCGCGGGGCTGAGGGGGAAGCGGCCGCTCTCCCGCCGGGAAGTTACTTTGTTGGCGAGTTCCCGCGGAGGCTGCGAGCCGCGGGTCGGAGGGAGGGCGGCTCCGTCGGCCGCGGGCAGGTGCGAGGGCACGGAGCGCCCGGAGGGAGCCCGCGAGCAACGGGTGCGGCGGCTCGGGCCGGGGAGAGCGGGAGAACTTTGCAGGGTGGTGGCAGAGGGTCCGGTGACCTCCAAAGTTTTGTTCCGGGAGGAGAGCGTTCAGTAAGTTGCTCGGAATTCGTGCCGCTGATCTTCGTGTCGTGCACCGCGCTGCTGCTTGGTACCCGGCACGCTCCGAGCGGCGGAGCGGGGAAAGAAAGAGAAGATTGAAGAGGGTTAGGTGGGGTGGGGGGTGGTTCGTCGCTTTTGGTGTATCTCACTGTTTTCTTTATGTCTGCATTCCTGTGGTTTGCACGCTGGTCCAGCAGCGTGAAACACATATATTTGTGCACGGCCAACGTAGGAGATAAGGATGGGAAACGTGCGTTCACGTTCAGACCTTGCGTTCTCTTTGGCAAATGATCAGTAGTTGAAGGTCTCTGCGTACGCCACACGTATCTCGGTAATACCTTAACTGGAAGATGCGCTGGTAACGTCCAGTATTGATAACCACTTCAACTTCAGTTAATGCCTAATGAATTTAGTAAGTAATTTAGGCTACAGAGCAAAGGAGCTTTAGTTATTCTGGATAGATTGATAACTGGGCAAGATTATTAAACTTTCTGATAAGCTCCTGGTGAAGTGAGCTCAGTTTCTCAAGAGAGTATCAGTAGATGTTTAAAATGCAGGACTGCATAGAAGATGTGTACAGCCGGGATTTGGCTTCCAAAAGGAGTGCATCTTTTGAGAAGACTGTTAAGTAGTCATTACGGGGCTGCAATGTGTGCTGGACCTGCGTGTGCTAAACTGTGTCGTGATGTAAATTTTGCTGGCAGTGTAGGTACGTATTCTTAATTTTGCATATGATTTTTTTATTATTATTAAATACGATGGCTATCCTGTGTATGTTACGTAAATGAACTGATTGACTGTAATCATTACCCACAGAATTTAAATGGTGTGTTTAAACAATTCTAGCTTTGCTTTTCTCGTTTCCTTCATTGTCTCAGGCTGAGACAGAAGAACCTTAAAATTTCTTGCTTGTACACCACTGCCTGTCTCTTCTCTGTGCTTTCCTTCAGTCTAATTTAAAGCGTTGTAACTGCTCTGAATACCTGTACAGATTCACATGAAGAGAAGCACCTGTGTTAAAGATAAACAATTGTTCCTGTTAGACGAGAGCAAACCCTTCGCGCCCTGTGTGAAAACCTGTTAAAGTGTTATTGTAGGGTGCTTTGGTATTAGTTTGTGATACCAAACAACAAACAACACCAGAGAATGCACATAAAGCTGGTGCTCTGATCTTTGTTTAAACAGGTCATGGTTTTTCTTTAATGCTGCGTGCTCATTACAGGAACTGTCAGCAGGAATGTAAAGCGGACCGGAGTTCTGATTTGGAATACATTGCCTATTTTGACATTGATGTTTCTGTTTCTGAGTTAATGATTATAGTGCTGTTCGTGATCATATTTACCTAACTGAATTCATTGTAAAGAATTACAAAAAAAGTCCATGTTATGTCCTCTTAGGTAAGGAATGCGATCAGATTTGCTGCCTCAGATGCAGTCCCTCTCACCTGAAGAGTTACACAGGAATGGGCTTTTCTCTATTGTAGTAGAGCGTGCAGTGGTATATGGAAAGCTTTCTGTTTTTTATGTCAGCTAGAGTTTTGCCACTGAATTATGAGGAACCTCAAATTCCTTAGACCACTTAATTGATGCAGATAGTTTCCTCTCGCAGACCGTATCAGTGAATAAAAACGTAATTTTAACTTTGAGGACTTCAGTATTTTTGTACATGAAATCAGTTTTCATCTCAAATGATTAATACACATAGTAGTAATTCCCTACAGTTCATTTGATTTCTGTTAAACCTTATTTCAAAGATTTGCAAGCAGCCAGATTCAGAGAGGGTATGTAAAATAATCTGAGGGAAGAGTCTTTCAGCATGGTGCTGTTACATTAAGATGTATTAGGCTGTTACAATGTAGAGTTTGAGGTCTCCTGAGAAGACCAAGTATAGTGGTGGAAACTGCTATTTGCATATACACCAGGTTGGGTTTTGTGAACATTGTCCATGGGTGAGTTGGGTCTGTGCTGCAGTGTATAAAAGCGATCTGGTCTCTCATCGTTATTTCTAACTTAAATACATGTTGCTGTTTCAATCCTGAATCTTCCAGGTTTGATTTGAAATATAAGCAAGGCTATTAATGTAAGGGAGTCCTTTAAGGACACTGGACTGTTATTGTGTGACTTCCTCTTAGAAGGTCATCCTTAGAGGCTAATGTTATTATAAATAAAATACATGCGAATGCAATGCTTGGGTAAGCTTACAGAATGACAGTTCAGTATAAGATACATTGCAAAAAGGAGCAGAGCTTTTAGTGTAATGACTGTTCACCTGCTTCTGCAGTGACCACCTCTGGAGGGTGAAGCAGTTCATCCTCTTGTGACTGCTCACTGCTTGACCTCATTGTTGAAACTGTCAACAAGTGTGACAGTTTTGCTGTGATTTGATGTGGCATTGGGAATTATATCAGGACTAACAAATAACCATCATGCTGTATATGTAGTAACTTGCAGTTGTAGCTGATTTAGTCTTCATTATGCTAACCTAAATATAGAATGCTTTACTGTTTAATATACCAGTATTTACCATGGGAGTCAAATTGGGTTCATAATGTCATTTGGTTATTTTATTTAGATTTTCTTTCTGAAGAGTGGTAATGCATACAGTACATTTCAGTTGCAAGTATTTGCCACTTACTGATTATGTCTTTTCAGTTTATACATTTCTGCTAATAAGATTACTGTATTAAACATATATGACTTTTTTGCAAGCTATTTTGGTGCAGCATGCTCTCCTGACCTTTCAAGTTCGGTTATGTACCACACGTGTATTCCAGCTTCTCTTGCAGCAGGTAAGGGTCTTGCCGTTCAGCCAAAGACTGGAGCCAGCAGAGCAGCTGTAGAAGCAGCGTACAAAGGAGACCAATGGTTACTGATATATTTGACTGTTTTTTCTTTGCCTTATCCTAATTGGTTGCTTTGCTCAAGATCTCTCTTTGCCAGCTCTTAGTCACTTTACTTTGCATTCTCTATGGCTCAAACATCCTGCATGGCACTTAATTTTCCTATCTTTTTTTCTCTTTTCGCCTGCTCTATCATACCTTTTTTCTTTTTTCTTTTTTTTTCTTTGTGACGTTAATCCTGCTTATTTTTTCATTGTCTTCAAAAATAAATGGAAGGAACGTAACATTCTGTTGTTTCCTTGATCGTTTTTTTTTTTTTTCTACATTGCTGTATCATTTTTGTCCCACTTCCTTTGTTGAGTTTTGATAGACTGTAATCTCTTTGGGGCAGAAGCTTTTTGCTGCTGTTTGATTGTACAGTGCCTAGCATAGTTTGTTCTTGGATTTCAATTGGTCTGTGGGTACTCATGTAATAGTAAATGATAGTACTGGAATTATGTCTTGTTTATGCCTTCCTTCTGGTTTTGCGGTAAACCAAAAATATATTGCTCAAAGCTTATCTTCACAGTATCGCTATTCTGAGATATATCTCAGTTTTTCCCTCAGCACATATACTGAATTCCTAGTGTGAGTTGGTTTTGGTAAAAGTTCAAGATACCTTGCCTGCTGGAGAGGGAGGGGGATGGATTGAGACCCAGCTACTGCCAGTAGTTAACAGAACATTAAAAAGTGAATAGTTAGTAGAAGATCTGACAACACCAAAAAATATTCTGGCTTTACCAGATTGATCAAGTAAAACGTAGAAAGAAAAAGAAAATCCAGAAATATACAGTGGTTTAATTTCACTACTTTGATGTTTTCCTCCTAAATATTTTATTTTATTTTGGTCTCCCTTTACTTTTCACCACTGGAACACCTGGCTTTGTTTTAGCATCTTTTGGGTCAAATGAGGATTTGTAGTCCGTCCAAATAAAATTGTCAAAAGAGTTTTTCAAACAGCCAGCAAACGAGGTGATGCAGTGTGTGTGGCTCAGAGCCACAGTTCAGCAGCAGCTGGTCCAGCACTTTGCAGTGCAAGAGCTACCACCTGGCTTACCTAAACTGGAGTGAAGTACTGTGGATGTGCTGTCTCGGTGTAGGTTTTCTCCTGATTTTTGTTTCTCTCACGAATAGCCTCTTCAGTTTTAGGGAGAACAGTGAATTGCAGCATCCTGTTGTGAAAAAGGCACTGTAGGACTGGGTCTTCCTGATCTCCAACACTGCCTCCGAACTGTGTACTGGGGCTTCTGTGTTATCTATCCTGTTTCCTTGAAGGAAGAGATTTAGTTATCTTTGTCTCAGCTCCCAGTGGAGCATGGAGGGAGGCTCTGTGTGGGCGTAACTTCATGTGTACAAGGAGTGAATGGTCCAACTTCTGTGTTATTTTTTTTTTCCTGTCAGTCCTGGGGAAGATATCTGGAAAAATAAACAGGGCAAACCCACTGACTCTCTTCCTGGATGATCAGATAATCATCAGATAATAATCAGATGTCATGAAGGATTTCAACTGAATAAATAAAGCTGAAGGATTGAAAGGTAGAAACAATGAAAATAATAGCACAGTGTGCTTAATTTTCAAAGTTTTGTGTCCATATATATATTTGTGTAATATATAAAGCTGTTAAAAAGATTTCTTGATTCCTTTTAATAAGATTATCCATAAAGTAGTATCACTGAAGGTATATTTACATGTGAGCTGTTGTATATTCTGATTTACACATTTGCATGCTTGCACTTTAGCATTTCATTCATCTTCAGCTACAGGTATTAGACTGGCAACTTTTATTTTCCCATTCTTGTCTATTGACATAGAGATCAGCAACCTTTCAAGACTGTTTAGTGTTAGATATTTCCTGAAATCAGAGGCAAATGTCAGCAACAGAAATTCATCCAAATCTGAGCAATGCCGCTGGACAAAAAGGGAAGACTCTGTGAGCTGTCCTGCTGGCATCAACGTGCCTTTGTGTGAAGCAGCAACTCTGCCTCTGGCTGCCCTCAGAATGTGGGAGTTGCTGCCTGTTTTGCTATCTGCTACTTCTGTCCTCAGCCACCCTAGTACCAGTGCTGCGTACTGCTGACCCATGGGCTAACCCTGCTGGTGAAGGACATTGATTTTGAGTGCTTGCTTTAGGGTGACCTGAACTGACTGCTAGGCATTTCGTATTAGGCTTTGTCATATTCTGATAAAATACTGGTATCAGAGCAAGCAGGCTAAATTACTTGGATTTATTCTGCCTTCAGGTGAGAATGACCCAATCAGCTAAATTCTGTGCATTTATATGCTATTTCCATGGAAATTAGTTTGGATAAATTCTTTAGCACAGGTAACTTGAATTTGACCTGGTGATGCTTGTTCAGATAAAGGCTAAGAAATCAATGTTAGGCAGCTGTCACAAAAGAGTAAAGGAAAAGAACAAAGTTCTTCAGTTGCAGATTTAAACCAAACTCTGTCCTCTTAAATATATGATATTTCAGTACTTACATATTCATTTTCTAAGCAAATATTTAAAGAGATTTGAGAGCTTTGTCAGATGACATGCCCAAATTGCAGACTGAAATGTGGAATCAAAGCACCGCAGTCTTAGTTTACTTTTATTGAAATGTCTATTTTTGGTAATGTTTCCAGATAACCTGTGTTTTAGCTTTTTTTTTTTTTTTTTTTTTTTAAATTAAGATGACTACTGTCATTTTGGGACTTATAATTTTTCTTGTATGAGCTTTGGATCTTCAGTAGCATAGCAGATTTTGAAATACTGCCAGGGATGAAAGCTAATTTTTTAGAGTGAAGAATGAGTTTTGTGGCTTTTAGATATATTTATTTAAAATTTCCTCCTTAGCGGTAATTACTTAAATAGATAAGGCACGTTGGCAGGTATTTTGGGATAAATAGAGCAACATCTAGCAAAGCAGTATATTTTTCAGGGAAAAGATTTTTCCTTAAGAAAAATGAATCCATGTAAATATTTTATTCAAATGTATGTTTTATATGTTCAGACAAGATTGTATGTAGGGTTACTCTAAAACATTTAGCCTTGGCAAACATGCAGTCTGTTTGTTGAGTGTTGCAGTGTTTAAAATGCATTTGGTGTATTGCAAAGTCAACGTTTAAGAAAAAGACAAACCCATGTTATTTGTGGTATTTTTTAAATTTAATTGAATAAGTTAACTGTTATTTGTATAGATGAGAACTTGGTTCAGAAAATGATGCTCCCAATAATCCCAAATAAAATAAAATTTTCATAAATAGAACACTTAGTCATTGTGTTTTTGTTAACCTAGGTAAGTAAATTAGCACAAGTGATTTTAAACCATACAATCTTCATTCAAAATAAGACAAGCTAAGAAGGTTTTAAAGTGATAATTGTTTTAAATCAACACAGTTAAATTTCATAGGCAAATGTATAATTTTGGTGTTTTCTGAATCCATGCATCTCTTTTTCTGGATGCCAGGTCAGAACTTTGACACAGAGTAGATACAGTATTCCTTCTGAGGAAACTCCAAAGAAGTGAATGTAAGGGTGCAGTTCCAAAAGACAAATTATCTCATTTCCTACTTGCTTTGTCTATAAAATATTTGCATGACAGTTAAAGCTAACAAATACTAACAAATAGTGTTTTTATTTTATGAAGTAATGAGAGAAACATGTATAATACTTGTACTTGAGAGCAATGGAAGAAAACTAATTTGGAGTAAAAGTTCATTTCAGTGACGAATGTTGTCATACTGTGTTTGGCAGGTCATTGCAATCAGTAAAGAAGAGGAACAACGTATTTTTGTATGGTGAGAGAGAACTTGGGGGATTTGTTTTTATTTTTTCCTAATGCATGTTAAGGAAATTATAATTACAGAGAAATAAAATGTCATATAAGTCAACAGATCTTTTCACATTACAAAACAGGTTGCTATATAACTTGTAGATCTGCAGTTAAGAAATAAATGGTATAAATGAAGAGACACCAAAGCATCCTTGATAGATGAAATACAAGATTTGATAGATTGTGTGTTTCTTCTCATTGAAGTTGGTAGGATTTTGAGGCATACAGGTAATTAAGAATTATGTCTGCTTTTTCTGGTTATTTATCTGGTAGTAACTCTGGCATCTGGTGAAAAGATAGTCACAGAACTGAGTATTATTTGATAACAGTTAGCAAATTAAGTTTGCTAGTGCAGAAAACTATCTCAGATGTGTTTTTAAGACGGTCCAAAGGGTCCCCTTAATAAATTATGGAGATGATTTAGCGTCCTTACACATCTTCTGAAGTGAGCTGAAACTGGAAGGCAGGTTGCTTAGGATGTCTATCCATTAAAGATAGAACATAAGATGTTCTAAAAATGATGGCCAGAGCATAGCAGAGCATATGTGCTCTAGTTAACAGGTGAGCCATAGTAGAAGGGCATTTTAAAGGTTTTATTCAGATTCTTGACCTTTAGACAACAAGCACAAACATCAGTCAATATCCTTACATGTTGTGCCCTGAGAAGCAGATGAAGCAATGTATTTTGCCGCCTCCGGGCCCTCACAGAATTAACCGGTGCGCTTGTTCCACTTTTATTCTGGTGATAAACCTGCTCTACAGAACTCATTCTAACGTATACGTCTATTTGCTGCTTAACAGCAGAGATTTCCTGAAACATGTGACTTTGATGTGTTGCTGCTCTTCAGTCATGGTCTCTACTGAGCAGATCTGAGGCACAAAGGCAGCCCGGGGCCTCGTGCCAGGCGTGATGCTTGTGCCAGGCCTCTGCGTGTGCCGTGGATCGAGGTCTGGAGGCTTGATGGCTGTCGCCTTGGCACGCTGCACCAGAGCTAAACTGACGTTTAGGAAAACTAATGTTCTCAAATGCTGTCCTGCTTCTGTAGCCTAACGGGGCTAGCTTTCCAAGCAGGAGTTCCAGCTCCCTGTGTTCATAACATAGAACTCTGGGAATTTGGTAAAGGTTGAGGCACCATAAATGACATCACACATTATAAAATGACAATTCAGAAATCCTTGAGGAATCTGTTGGTTTTTAAAATATTGTTTAATACTCGTTGTTACAAGTTACATGTATGCAGAGCAGTTGCCTTGGGGAGAGGAGGCTTGTAGGTGCATATTTCACTTCAAAACATTGCACTTTCACTTGTTCGCTTTTTAAATGCAATTGGTACAAAAAATTGTACTCATTTAGAGGGCCTAATAATCCCATCAGTAGAAGTGGCATGACTGACCTTAGAATCTGCAAGTGTCTCTATGATGATGCTGCCTTCACTTCAAAGTCCACAATTGTGTTAAGAGCATTCAGATTCCTCATTTGTCAAGTGAATTTGCTTGGTCTCTTAAGGGAAGACTCGGGAGTTTTTGTTTGCCAGGACTTGCATTTCATTTCAGAAAATGAAGAGAAGGAAGTGGAGAATGTATCACTTTGGAAAAGCTTTTATCTGCAGAGTGATTTGCTTGGCTCATCCTTTCCCACAGAATAATGTCTTTTTAGGATTGTTTCAGCATTCATTTTCTGATGATAGAACTGGAAATAGCAGCCTAATTCCATCGATTAGTATGGACTATGTGAAATGGATATTTTCAACAGGAAAAAGAATAGTTTTCAGCCTACTTCTCATAGTAATCACTTTACTGGGTCCATTATGTTCACTTATTGCTGGACAGTCTGTAATAACCTGTTTGTGTTGTGGGGAGGAGGGATTCAAAACAAAAAATAAACATCAGTAATTTGTTATCACAAAGCCACTGGGGGTTTTAAGAATGTTACTATGACAATTGGTACCACTGCTGTTGAATAATCTGTGGCACTTCCCTGCGCGCCCCCCCCCCCCCCCTTTTTTTAAAAATAAAGAGCCTGCTTCTCTGTGTAGAAGATGACCTGACAGCCTATGAAGAACAGTTTACCCTCAGTATAGGGGACAACCTGAACTCTGAGTGAAGCTCTAGGAGGGTTTTCTGCTTACCAGTTTCCAAGATTACCAGTATTCAATTCCTATTGGAAGGTGTTCCCATGACAGGGAGTTGGACTGGATGGTCTTTAAGGTAGTTCTCACCTCAGACCATTCTACAATTCTGTGATTTGCACAAGAAGCACGTGTGTGACTATGTGGTCTATCACAAGCTCTCATGTGCTTCGTTAAGGTATTTTACTGCTGTTGTCTCACTGGCTCTCCCTGAAAAAATATAGCTTTGATGTTTTATAGCTGCATGAAGGTGCCTTTTTTTTTACTACTACATTTTATTTCTTCATTGCGTCCCCAAATCCCAGCTTGTCATACTCTCTGAACAAAACGTGTTTTCTTTAGCTGCCTCTGCCACTGGCCTAGTACCAGCTTCTCTTCTTTCTACATGGTGTCTCACTGTTGCTGATGCAAAATCTGGCAGCTTCCCCTCTTCAGCTTTGTTGCTGTGATGTGCTCCAGCCATGTTAAGCCTTCTGATCTCCAGATTTTTTGTAACCTGGCAAAGTTCTTTGCTCAACATGAAACTCCATCAGAGTTTTATTTCTTAATTTGTAGCTTCTTTGTTCTTATCATCAATGTCATCATCACCATCAGTATTTTATCTTGATTTCTAATTATTGTTTCAGTGATGTCTGCTTGAGCTGTGTTGTTCTTAAGTCTAGATTCTTATATCCTATTGCTGGAATAATTGTCAAGAAGTCTCGGTATTGCTTGTAGGCTTGAGACAAAGAGTAGATGGTAGCAATAGAGATGATGGAATAAGATCTGATGAGAGACTGTGGACAAGAGAATGAGCTGGAGGATGAACATAGAATGAAATAGAATCAGGGAGTGAAGAAGTGAGATTAAAATAAAACATTGCCCTGGGGTGAAACAGAAAAGAGAAAATAAAAGAAAAAGGGATGCATAGAAAGACTGGAGAATTGATGTAAAAACAAATAAGCTGGCTATACTAGAAATTCCAGACTGAAAAAGTAAGAAAATCTTAATGCTTTTTTTTTTTCTTTTTTTTTAATTTGAGAACTTAATTCAGCAAATGACTTAAATATATATCTGAATTGAAGCACCTGCCTGGTCAATTCCTCAGAATAGATGGTGACCCATGTAGTTTATGGCCTTGTGCAAAGCCTGCTGAAGGTGGTCTAGCAGCGTCCATTGTGTACAGCGGGCTTTGGATCAGGCCTCAGGGAACCTCTGAGCACGTGTTAAAGGAAGCACCTGAAAGGTAATGCATGGAGAACGTTCCTGACATCAGTAAGGAAATGGCGTAGCTGGTTTAATAGCTTTTTCTCAGTCTGTGATTCTAACAGCCAGGTTTGTGATATTTATTTTAGTATTCATGTTCTTGCAGTCCTTTTTACATTTCCCTGTTTTTCTCTGGCAGACATCCCGCAGCTCCATAAGTCTGGGGGAAGAGGATGGTTAGCATGTTGTTGCTGTGGGGATTTGAGTCTTAGTGCACTGTGTTGGTAATGCTGGGCATATAAATTTTAAAACTTGCATACTAGAGATGCAGATAATTATTTCCCTGCTACATTTTATACTCTGGTCTAGGCAAGAAAGAAATTTCAGAATATTAAAAGAGGAGAAAGTTACGATTGTGGGGACCATTGGAAATGAAAACAGAAAGAGGGGAGTAATGGGTGTCAGTCTAGTTATCAGTCAAGCTAGAAAGAGACAGCTTGTTCTGTCGAACACCAAGAATGTTCGTAGTCAGCCAACCACTTATGCAGGAAAGCAGTCCTAGACTGAAAGGTAAGGTTCAAAGACATCTGTGTATGTTTCTGAAATGAGCTTGAATGAAGCTTGCTATTGAATTATGCTTACTGATTATGCATGTTACAGTATTTGATTTTTGTTTAGCATAAGCTATTCACACGATTGCTACTTATCTTATTTTTATTGCAGTATCTGTCTCTTTTTTTCTCCCCAACCCCCTTCTCTTGAATGCTTTTTATGTGTCCAGAGTTGACACTGGGTGACTGTCATTTGACAGAAGACTTAGCAGTGCTGTGGTGTCTCTTTTTCCCTTTAAGTGAGACATGTTACCTTCCAATTTCCTACATGTCCATGTGGTGAACTTCTTGCTGAATGTCTGTGGCTAGCATCCTCACAGGCTTGCCTAATGGTGTGATTCACATGCTCTCTCATGTGCAAGGATTGATTCCCTGCTTAAAGGAACTCTTCAGCACTAAATGGTGTGTCGGTGGTGTACTTGTGGTGTACTTGTCGTGCTTAGTTTTTGTTTGCAAACAAAGTAGAAAAAAATGTTACTGTGAATTAGTCTGTGTTGATAGGCACTGATTTCCCCTCTCTTGGAAAGTGAAAGGAGAGCTTAAGAGTTGACATTGGGGTGCCGGGATCCATCTGCTTCTCCTCTCCTTTGATGTATTGCTTGAGAATGAGCAATCGTAGAAGACAGGACCAAACAGGAGGGTAACAAAAACGTGTCTCAGCTACTTTGGGCACTGAGAGTTTTGAAGGCCAATTGGAAATTACAGGCCCCGCCGGGCAGTGCCTTAATGCCTCTTCAGCTTCACTTCAGCTATGTCTAAGGTGGGCGTGAGCCTTGAGTTATAAAACACAGGGTGTTTTTTAGGGTAATTTGAAATCCTCACGTAGAGCTGTGGAGTCATATATTATTAATCATACTGGAGAATATTTCTAGAAGTCTCCAGTCCTAATGTTTTCTCTCGAACACAAGTAGGTTCACTAGGAACAATTTACCCCCTATAAAATGCCTGACCGTGCCCATTCAAACTTCCTTACAAATGCTTCATTTGTTACAGGAAGCTCCTCAGGGAGGATTCTTCACATCTGCCATCATAATTTCTTATTTCCTAAGCGCTGCAATTTGTACTTGATTATTCTTACAAGAATCGTGCCTCTCTTCCCTCCCCCTGCTCAGGCACATTCCATTGTGCTGCTGCTTGTTCACGTAGCCTGCACAGAGCATCTGAGTGTGTTTAAATCCAAATTTTTCTTTGCTGTTATTCTACCATTTCTCTACCCCACTCACTTCTGGGGGGTGGGGGGGCAGCTGCTTTTTTATTCTCAGACAGTTTTCTTGCTGGTTGTTAGCGATGGCAAGTTATCATCATTTTGTAGCCATTCAGCAAGTAACAAAAACGAGCTGAATCTCTCATTCCAGTTTTCTAAGGACAAAGTTTCCCAAAACAAAAATACACCACCACTTCTTGGAGCACTTAACACCTCCGGTAGATAGAAGGACTGAAGCCTGGGTTTTTGAAGATACTTAGGTGTTTGACTCCCACTAGAACTGAATGAGACCTAAGTACCTATAAATAGCTTTAAAACTTTGAGTGACTATGAAGACCTTCCTCATCCATCACTTGGCAATGGTCCCATCAGAATGGAAGTCATTCATATCAGCAAGGTCACATAAAAAACCTGTAGTTCTGCTTTTCAGAAGCTGCTCATATCAGATGAATTGCTGCATTCTACCATAGCTTTTCTTGAAATACAGCTTCTGAAGTAGATTACTTATACTTGCTAGAGGAAAAAAGCCCTTGCTTGCATGAAAGTAAATATTTAAGGCAGACAACTTTTAAAAAGGACGCAACATTATACTACAAAAATACCCACCTGTATTCCTTATAATCCATTTTTTATTAAAACTGAGAAATAAAAGTAAAATTCACAATTAAATTACTTTCTGCTGTTTCTAGGGGATACTCTTTACATTCCATTTGGTTTCACTTTGCAGTTCCTCTACCCGTTTTCAGTGCTGTTGTTATAGACATATGTAACCTTCAGAGAACATTTATTCCCCAACATAAAACCTCTATGGATTTTACTTTTTGATATTTAATAACATTTACCTGTGTGTTAGCCTTCAAATCACTTTTTTTTTTTTTTGTCCCATTGAATCCAGATTTTGGGGCTAGTGCTAAGAAGAGAATGTGTTTGAAGTGGGGAGGTTGTCGTGTATATATCGGGAGGTCCTTCAGGATGCTGCAGAGCCAAGATTATATGTGCGGAAGGCTGAGTTTGTTTTATTCCTTGGGATTTGAAGAACAACCACTTGCGTTGCATCCCATTATTAAATGGCATAGACTTTCTTAAGAATTGGTAAATCTCATTCTTTTTAATTAGATCATGTTTTAGTCACGCACAGATGTGTATACAGTTTTAGGTTTGGGGTTTTCTTGAAGGAAGACGGGATATAAACATTCAACAGTTCGATCAGGGAAAAAAAAGGACAAAGTAAATGTGTTGATGAGACATTAATATTTGACGTGCTATTCTGTTTTAGATCTGTATTAAATGTCTGAAATATTTGAGCAAGTTGTCTCCTGTATTCTGTTGCAAGCTTACTTCCCCCACCCACTTTCCGCCCTCAACTGAAGTATGATCATCACATTGCTGAATTGGAAGGGTTTGTAATGAATTCTTTGAGCTCTGCCTCTTCCTCCTGGATTTTCATCTCATAATAAATAAAGCAAATCTTAAAACAGATTAACTGTCAAACAGTTATGCTCCATCTCTTCCATCTACTTTTAGGTTTTTCAAAGAGAGGTGTGCTGATTAGATAAGATGTCATGGTCTTCTCCCGTCGATGTAGGAAGATAGCAGATATGATCGCCTGAGAAAGCAGAGCTACCCATTGGAAGCATGGCTTTCGCCCAGTCGCACATTATGGCAGCTAGAAGGCATCAGCACAGTAGACTCATAATTGAAGTGGATGAGTACAGCTCCAACCCCACACAGGCTTTCACGTTCTACAACATTAACCAGGGACGTTTTCAGCCCCCACATGTGCAAATGTAAGTATTATAGTTTTGTTATTGCTTTAGCACAGCCTTCTGAATTGTTATTGCCTTGTCAATGTGGTATTTGATGGACCAGTCAAAAGGAATGCGAAGAAAACTGTTTTGCTGCCTTTCTAATAATAATTACTATAATGATACAAAGTCAGTCCATTTGGGAAATATAAGTACTTTGATAGAAAGATCACTCCACTAGCATAACTTTAATACATAATAGTATTAAAAAAATAAATAAACATCAAGCCATGGTAATAAAACAAGAAATTCTACAAGGCTGATACTTTCTGCAATCTTAATAGTTGTTTGTTTGCATTGTGCACTTGCCTATTGATGTAAATAGCTGTTGAAATACCAAGCTCGTATCTATACAACAGTTATTGTTTGGTTAGTTATATTACAGACACATACAAGGAAAAATGACATCAATAAGTAAAATGGTGTGGGCATTCATCCGACAACTTACTTTCATACCAATGTGCTGAAGATGCCAAGTGCTTAAAGAGTAATTAAAATAATGTGTTTGTTTCTGACTTCTTATATAATGACAGCATCAGTAAAATTAACTGCTCTAAATGATTTACTTGTAATGTAAAGTGGAGAATTATAATTACGAAATGAAACCTGCCATAAAATTTAAAGCCAGAAGGAAGAGCAAAACAGTAAAGCTATTACAAATAAATTAAGTATAAAATTCTACTGTAAAATATTTTTATAGGGAATAAAAATGTCTGCACCATTTTATTGTGTTTATTAAAGAGAAAAGCAGCCTTATCTTTAGATGAGAAGACTGGTGTTCACTTTTTTTTTTTTTAAGGAAAGTTTTTTTTCTTTTACAAAGTCTGAATAAATTATCCCCTCATTCACATTTTTGGTATTTAATATGAATTTATAATTTCCAGACATAGACCACGATTTCTGCAGTTGAAAATGTCAGCAGTTATGAGTGGTTGAATGCTGTGTGTCTGTTTAGTGAATGTTATGTATATTTTTTTGGCATAAATAGTTACTGTGTAAAAAAAAAAAAATAAAAATCTGGAGACTGACATAGAGCAGGGTGATGAGCAAACACTTGCTTTTTGGGGGCAGTATGTTAGCTTGTAATCTGTGTTGGGGTTTTTAGGTACTATTGAAATGCAAACAGTAGAATGAGTTGAGTGTCAGCAGTGGGAAACATCTTTTGTTTATAGAGCTGGCAAATGTTAGCAAAAGTACAAACAAACAAGTGTGGGTTCAGAAGTACTTTTATAAATGAAAATTCTAGGTTGCTTTATTTGTAGAAGCTTAACCATTCTTCATGTACATTCAGGCATTGTTAACTTGTTCTCCAGATCTAAAAGCTGAGTGTGTTTTACTGCACTGAAAATAGGTTACTTATTAGAATCATAGAATCACCAAGATTGGAAAAGACCTCCAAGATCATCCAGTCCAACTGTCCACCTACCACCAACAGTTCTCACTAAACCATGTCCTGAGGGAACCACATCTAAACATTTCTTGAACACCTCCAAGGACAGTGACTTAATTACCTCTCTGGGTAGCCTGTTAAAGCATCTGACCACCCTTTCAGAGAAGAAATTTTTCCTAAAATTCAACCTGAACTTCCCATGGTGCAATTTGAGGCTTCTCATCCTTCCACGAGTTATGCAGGAGAAGAGGCTGACCCCATGTCGCCACAATCTCCTTTCAGGTTGTTACAGGAAGCAAAAAGGTGTCTCCTGAGCTTCCTCTTCTCCAGACTAAACAAGTATCCACTTGGTACTCGACAATACGCAGCTTGAATTTCTAACAAGTGACAAACAAATCATATTACCGGAGGACTGAGAAAATCAACTGCATGATACAAGTTCAGCACCTAAGTAAATAGTTGAAAATAAGCTATCCTTAGAAAATTGTTCCTTAGAGGAAGTTAGCACCCTCTTACAAATGATTAACACCCTTGAAGAAGCTTGTGCACATAGGAAAACAGGTTAAATAAAACATATACCACAATCTCACCTGCTGTTTTCTTGGTACAGAAATTGTAAAGAATGTTTCTGATTACCAGCAGGATTGCTTTTGCTTCCAATCAGTGAATAGAACAGTGACAGAGAAGGGGAAGATATATACAAAATGTGTAACAAAAAAGCACCTTTATTCACATAATTGGAGAAATCTCAACTTCAGTCTGTAGAAGTCTTGTCATTAACTTCAGAGAGGTGAGGGCTTTGCCTCATCTGTGTATAGGTCAAAATACCTGGGTTGCAACCACTCATAAACATGCTCCAGATAGACCCATTAACATTTGAACTGGTGGTAAAAATACTTGTACTGCAGTTATTTCTGGTACTCATCTACTGAATCCAATTCTGGAGCTCTTCTTTGGTCCTCAATGCAGTTCTACTGAACTTTTTGGCATACTGACAGCACTTTCCTAGCCCCATCTTAGTCTGTCATTCCCATGCTTGTGAGATGACTGGATTGCCACTGACGAGGGGTGGCAAATTCTGACCACGTCCTCAGGTTCATCAATCACTCCTAAGAAGTTCCCGTATTCTGTTTTTTGGGAACCTCCTCTAAAGTCTGGTCTAAAAACTCACTCTTATCGCTGGTTTTTTTTTTGTGTTTTTTTTTGTTTGTTTTTGTTGTTTTTTTTTTTCTCTCTGAGGTTTTTAACTTTGCTTTTCAGTTTCTTTGCAAGTTTACACATTGTTTTATAGGAAAATAGCATTTTGGCAAAAATAATCAGATCTTTCTTCCTCTGCTCGTGCTGCAAGCAGTGCATTGAGTGTTGGTGTGACAGCTGCTGTGGCAATGTGTTACCCAAAAATATGGGGATCCAGCCTTCAGAAATCATTTCTAATACAACTTAGATGCATTTGTGAAACTTGACATATGTTTTTACCTATATATGGCCTCAGTGTGTGCATATCACTTCAGCATGAAAATGTGCATCTCATTTATTTGTGGGGTTTTTTTTAGTATTGATATATTTTCTCCATGCACATTATCTGACCCACTGCACAGACTCTGAAAGTTAAGCGTACCTCAGCAACCAGGAAAATGCTATCCACATCTCTCCCCTCCCCATCCAAGCTATAAGAAACAGCAAATGTATTGCGCACTTGGTTTGCTGTGATAAGTCCCTTGTTTTTCCATTCAGTTCTAATGCAGCAGCAAGGGAAATGCACGCTACCCCCTGAAGAGGAACTCTGTGAACTAAATGCAGTGTCCTTCATGCAGGTTGCACCTTAAGACAACCCTTAGTCAGTAGTCCAAACCCACCATTCTCCATCCTTTGGTACCTCCACTCACAGTCCATGGATCTCCCTCTGTGGCAGCTCTCATCCCTGGGAAACAGAGGCATTTTTAATACCTAGTTGCGATCTTCTAGCTGCACTGTTTGAGGTTGTGGCCTCTCGTACCCCATCTCTTTTCTGTAGCCCGCACACAGGATACGTACCCCCTCAGCTGTGCACATCATGTTTGCAGCTTCTGTGTCTCAGGATCCACACGTTTCACTTTTTCAGCTGAGTTTTACAGTTTCTATTATGCGCTTGCTTAGATGTACCCCTGACATGCACGTAATGCGAGGTGCTCATTGGGTAGGATCTGGTCGTGGCTGGCTTTTCTCCTTACTCACATTTTGTTATTTTCTGCTCAGAAATGGGAAGTTTGGAGAGAGAGTTGAAAGGTACTCATAATGGCTTCTCCAGTATCCCTGTAAAATAAATAAATAAATAAAAAAGCAACAAAACCACCTCACAAATAGCTGATGCTTACTGTGCTGGATTCAAAACAAAACAAAGCCACTCCACTTCTTCCTAAAACGTGTAAGAAACATGAATACAATGTAATTTATTCAAAGTGGATTTTTATAATTACCAAAAATAGAATATTTTATATATATTTGATAAGATGCAAAGTCTTAGATTTTATCCATTTATCATGTGAAGTTGGCAAAAATACCTCAGTTTACCCATCCATAAATTTAATAGAATTCTTATTTCATGTAAGGAAAAGACATTAGAAATGATTATCTTACGTCTCTCAAGTAATAATATGTCTTCAGGAAATTCACCCAGTAAGCCCAGGGGCAGTATTATTAGTAACAAAGATCTCTAACTTTTTTCTGTGTTTCTTTATATGATAGTAAGATCCTGAATTGAAGCACAACCAGCAAGGAATGTATTATATATGGCAATAGTGAACAAAGCTAATTTTTTTTTTCCCTTTCAGGGTAACTGTTTTAAAAGTAAAATAATTCATAATATTTCTTTATACCTTTCTGGTTCCTAGTGACGTAAATATAACTCTTGCATCTCTGACTTTCTGATTTTATTCCACCAGAATTCCCTAACTGGAATAGCAGATATGGTATAGCTGTATATATTTGCTTTTGTATATTCTAACAAACTATAGCTTGAGGGTAAAAAGACTGAATGAGTTGGAAATAAGTATGCCTCACATAGCAGGGAGGTGTTCTCTGCTTTCCTCTTCTAACTCATAAGTTGTAAGTGTTACCAAACTTGGTCAGATTGTTTCTTTTTCTTGGTTCTGAATACTGAGATTGGGTTCTGAACAATGCAACCTCACCCCTCACAGCATCTGATTTCATTTAGTATAATTAAGCCCAGAAAGTTACCACATTTGTCCTGACAATACTCAGACTTGAACATACATTTACAGCTGTTGTTGGGAGGATTCTTATCTTGCTTTGCATTAACAGACTGAAACGTATCTCCAAAATGTGTTAATTAAATTTGCTGGAATTATATAATTTGCAGGAAAAAAAAAGTTACGATCAAAAAATGCATTTAAAATGTATCTGAAATAAATCTTTTTCCCGTGTACCATGTAAGCATATTTAAACAGTGAAACAGTATAGCACCGTTCCTTTGAATCTGTTGATGCCTTTGATTTATTTGTAAGTATTTGTTTTAGAGTTACTGCCACAGTTCAGTCGCTCTTGCTTAATGTCTTTAAGTTACTCCAACAATACTGAGAATGTTGTGATGTGAACATCAAGAATTTTTACACCTCCCATTAGCGTTAGATTTGTTTTAATAAACCTCTTCCATCAGACAGATCTATAAGACTGTGTCATCTTTTGTAAAGGTAAAAATTAGTATTGGAATTGCAAAGTAGACACTGGAAGTTCCTAAGTACTTTATAACCTTGTTATGATGCATTTCCTGCAGGGTTGATCCGGTGCCCCATGATGCTCCCAAACCTCCAGGGTATACTCGATTTGTCTGCATCTCTGATACTCACTCGAGAACTGATCCCATCCAAATGCCATATGGAGATGTGTTAATACATGCTGGTGATTTCACTGAGCTGGGACTTCCTAGTGAAGTAAAAAAATTCAACGAGTGGCTAGGTAGGTATTGAAATCTCTGTGGATTTGAAAGTAAATTTGTTTACTGTATGTATTTGCCCCTTCTGCCTCCCAGTAAAAACCACCACGCAGTCAGGAATGATGAATATTAATTTGTCTTAAATTTGAATGGCAATGAGCAGGAATCAGATATTTATTTTTCTTTTTTTTTTTTTTTTAAAAGTTTTTTTTTTTTTTTTTTGCATTTTTCCAACGGAGCAAATAAGATTTGTGAGACTATTCATCTGTTCTGCCTTCACACTCTCAAGTGTACATTAAGCAACTTCGTGGTGTTAGCAACAATTTCAGTCAGTAGGCCTTTAATGATTTACATAAAACCTCCTACATACATTGTTATGGCTTTGCTTCCCTGCAAAAAAAAAAAAAAGTTGTTGTGACTGAAAACATTTGTCTGTTTAACCCCGGAGGCTTATAGTTTTTTTATCTGGGGCTCAGCTGCACCACAGCGATGAATTCCAAATAAAGCGAAACGTGTGCCGTGGTTGCTGTCTTGGATGTAGCAGACCAGATGTAGATGCCTTCTGTAGGCAACTGTTGGCATTGGTAACTGAAATTCTGTTCCACTGGGCAAGAGAGTGGTGATTTACATGCGCTTCTGCAGTGTTTTGTATAGTCTAAAAAAAAAATGTCAGTGAAAACTGGAAAGCATTACACTGTATCCAGACAAAAAACCCGATCGGTATTGTTCAGGCTGCAGCACAGACACCTTAATTTAGAGTAAAAACAAATTCTTCTTTCTGATACTTCATTATCCAAAAAAAGGGTCAGAGGACTTGGGAAGTGGAAGGACAGAGTTTAATGGGTTTTAGTTTTTAGAGTGATTATCTTTCCTTTAGTTTATCTTTTGTGCACGGTCTTTTTTTTTCTTGCTGCATGCTACAGCATTCCTCACTAAGAAGGCACAAAGCTGACAAACACACATAGGCTGAAAATGAATATAAAAAAGGCAGGGCTACACAATTTCAGCAAATATTTACCAGGAAAAAAAATTATCAATTAAGGCTGATAAATATTTATTTCATCTTGGACACCCCATAACATGCCTTGTTTTGTCTGCATTGTTCTGTGATCACTCAGTTAGGAGCAGCCTGTGGAAGTATCATACTCTGCTACAGTGCCCTCTGCTCTTCTCTGTCCCCAAATGGCACGGGTCTGTTTTGCAACCAAAAGCAAATTTGGATCTTATTTTGTAGATCTCTACCATATAGTGTAACAATGCACTGAAAACAGCATATGAAGATGATACGTACCATATGGTTAACCATTCTAAATAATACTTATTTTATTTGTCTGCTAGTGTGGGAAGAAAAATGCCTTGGGACATTGCTAGTGAGCAAAGATGGGGCTACGCACATTGCTTGCTGCACAGTTTCTGTGTCCTTAGTTCTCCATCTGCCTCTCTGCTGGTCACAGCTGTACAGTGTTCTGAAGAAGTCCTTAAGCTGAAATCCTCTCAGTTTGGTTGGGAGATTTCCCAAGGCATTTCTGTGATGGTCCCTTCATCATTTTTGTTCCAAAAGAAGGCCTAATTTTCTGACTTTTCCAAAGTCTAATTTCACGGTACTGTATGGTTTGGGAAAAGGTGATCTTTGCATTTTGAGGTGTATTGTTGCCAGAGCCACTCTGGGACTGTCACGGCGTTAACTGGATCAATCTATGCCCGTGACAGGGGGGCAGTAGGCTCCTGCCCCCGCCTCCACAAAATGGGAAGGAAAAGGGATAGGGAGATGGGAGCTGGGCTCAAGGAAGGAGAAAAAACAGTGGCAACGATCTGTGGAGGAAAACTTATTTTACTAACTATGATATTGGAATGCAAGATAACACAATATAATACAATCTAATTGAAATTGAGTCAAATAAATCAAATAAAATAGGAGAGAGAGAGAGTTCCTGAGACCAAGTCAAACCTGAAAAGCTTGGTATGGCAAGGCAGTAAGAGACCACCCTACCAGGAAGGGCCAGATCCCATGACTTCCACAACATACAGGGACAGGTACCTGGAATTGGATCATTAATACTTTAACTCCCATTGAACTACATGATGTTACGATGTGGAATACCGAAAATGAAAAATCACAAAAGCATGACAGGGACATGCATATTTAACAAGTAAAATAAATATATACATATATATTTAGTTTATTGACAAAAAAAAAAAAAAAAAGAAAATTTAGCTTATTTTTTGAATTACTTCTAAAATATCCAGTAGAATAATAGCTTGGAGTCAGTGCATAGGTTTCATTTGACTAGCATTAAAGGCTTTGTTTCAGTCAAAAGGTGTAAATTTTTATAATTATACTCAATCTGATTTCAAAATGAAAGCATTAGCTTTTATTTTGAAAGGTGATTTTGTTTTAAATGAACAACTTATGAATTAATAATGCACTGAATGTTTACAAAATCTGTAGTAAATGATAAAGTGGTTAAAAGCATTCTCTTTGAGAGGAAGATTTTTCCAGACTTTTTGCTGGTTGCCTGTGTTGTTGGGGAAGGTGCTGGTCTATGACAGTTTAGATTTTTCTAGATGGTTTTGCAACTGTAATGCCCACAGCCTGCCCAGCCTTATCCTTCTTCCTTGTCTGAACATTTCACTGGTGCCTTGAGAAAGTAATTGATGCATTGACCAGGACTTCTACTTCCATCCTCATTCTTAACTGTTACCGCCGGATTTCCTTGTCTGTTGCTTCTTCCCATACCAGAGGACTGGCTTTCCCATCTGATTATTTTGTTTTGTTTCAGTAATGTGTCTTCTGCCATCAGTAGACTATAACCTATTTATTAATGCCTTGAAATTAAGAGTGGAATATTTGTTTGTTATGCCTTCCCTCGGCTTCCTCCAGGCAGTAGGTACACACCCTATTTCTGCTGTTATGTGAACATTTATTCCTCCCTTATGGCATTCAGTTCTGTCACACCCCCTTGGGTCTCTGCCACTCTGGTCTGTCAGCCTGTTTCATCTTATCAGGAGGCCCTTGAGCAAGTTCAGATTTTATCGTTCTGCTCTACATAAAATTTCTGTGCCTTTTTGATGCAAAATATATTTTACATTAACATCATTAACTTCCGTGGAGCTTATGCTTCTATCAAGCACACGCTCAAGTGTTGTGCTGATAGAGGCACATTGGCTTGCTGAGTCATACCCTAAAATATGTTCTCTCTTTTTTAGGCTAACTGTAAGTGGGTATGCAGGAAGGCCAGATGATATCTCTCTGCAGCCCATCACTGCCTTTGTCTGCCCCTCAGTCCCCCTACTTTAAACTTTTAATCTTTGCACTCCCGTAGCCCTTTTCTGCATTTCATTTCAGTTCTTCTTGGTAATCAGTTGTTTACTTTCCCTGGTTTTGTTTGTGTTTTCTGAAGACCCCCTCTATTTTTCTCAGGAAGGGATTTGAGGTTTCACCAGTAATAGGTTGATGCTGAGCTCCGAGGGAGAGAAAAAAGCTTGTGATAACTGGGCGTGCATATTTTCTCAGCTTTCTCTGATAGGCAGTCCAAGGACTTCCTAGACCACACCATTAAATACACATACAATGTATTTAGTAGACATATATAATATGTGACTATGTGAAGAACTTTGCATATTTTGAACTTACCATTGACTACTTTCATTTGGTATTTCCTAATACTAGAAGAGGCTAGTGAACAGTTCCATTCTTCATTCTGCTCCAGAATTTATAGGCTCTTCCCATATTTACCCTTTCAATAGTTTTTTGGGCTGAAAGCTGCCTGGGAGTCCTTAAATGCCTTTGATCATCTTTGTCTTTCTTTGTACCTCTGCTTGTTCTTTATTATTTTAAAAGTTGGAGAGACTGGAATTGCACGTGCTCTGAACACACCACAGATTTATACCCCAGCATAATAAAATTTCCTATTTTGTTCTCCTTTCTAATATTGTGGATTATTGTTTTTATTTTTGTTGATGACTGAACAATGAGATTTCATAAAATTGCTTACACTATAAACTATTTCCTGAGCAGCAACATCTAGTTCCGAATCCATCACTTACATATAGTTGGGATACTTTTTTCAGCAGTTATATTATTCTGCATAAATTTCTGTTCTGTTTCATCTTTCCTATTATTGCCCAATCATGCAGTACCGTGATGTACTTTTGTAAGTCAGATTTCCATTTTGCTACTCTTATTCAGGGTAGCTTAGAAAAAGAAGGGGAAAGGCTATGAATAGTCAAGTTTGTAGAGTTTGCCAGTGGTGCTAATGAGGTCATTTCCCTCCCCTCTCTTTTGCTGAACTGACCTTTCTCCTATTTTTATGATTCTCCTTTCCCTTTTGTTACGTGCTTTCTTTTCTGACTGTATTTTTCTTCCAAATTTGTAAATCCAGTTATTGTGAATCAGAAAAAAAAAATAAATAGGAAGAACAAAGCACGTATTACAGTAGGTGCAGTTGGGAGGCCATGAAGGCAACAAATCTTTGTAGTGACATTTTAAGGATGGATTGTGTGACAGCTTTGGACACACACTGGTTTTCCAGTATGTCCAGGAGATTTTAGTGGCATCACTTTAAACAGCTGAAAATGATTCAGGGGAATTGTTATAAATACAGATGAGTATGTAATCACGGCTAGATAAGGTGGATTATGTTGTAAGGTGTGTCATGCTTCGTGTGCACTGCAGCTATCCTTGTAGTCAGATATTTCATTATTTTTGTTACTTAATCTCAACCCGCATATAAATCAAATGTGCTGTGGGACGAATACAAAGACAAGCTTTCCTGCACTCATCAGATAATGAGTCTAAAACCATCTCTATTTCGTTCGTCCCATATTGTTGGCACTGGAAATTGCCTGCTTGGTTCAGTTGCTCTTGCAATTCACTTTGCTAGAGTCTGTAATATCATTTCCAAATTTTGAATGCTCCAGGACCCTCTGTCACTTTGAGCTTGTGAGCAACTTTCCTGGAAACGTAATTGAATAGCCAATCTGCAGTATATGCTGCAAGCATATTTCATATTCTCTTTGAGAACTGTCTTCTGTATGTGGACTGAAAAGCTTACTTAAACTAACACATTTTACACTACTCACTGTTTCAGCGTGTTTGCTTGGGATTTTCCAATGTCAAAAACACTCTTCTTATTTGAAATTCAAATGTAAGCTAAACTTGAAATAAAAAAAAAAGAGAAGGTGGCTTTACATTGTAGTGGAAAACAGTAATTAGCTCTTCAGACTATTTTCCTGACAATATTAATCCTACTCGTGTATCATACACACAGACCCACCAAAACTGAGTAAATTATTTGACATGCACTTCAGGAACAGACCTGGGCAGACTCAGTTCAAAAGATATCATTTTTCTTTTAGACCAAAAAAAAAGGAATGTTGTAGAGTAAAAATGTCTGCCCAGATTTAGTAACTAGCAGCAGTGGAATTACCTGTTTCTGGTATTGCACTGAAGAACAAAGTCAGCTAATTTTGGTCAGTAAACATCATCCCTCTTTTTAAATTCTTAGTAAAAGATCTTCAAAAAAGCTTAAATCATGAGGCTTAATTTCACTTTCGCTCTTGTGTTAAATCTTGTGAAATGGTGGTAATTATTTATCTTCCTCTCTTAACAGGTATTTTATATTTTTAGGTTCAATAATACTCACATTTTAAACATATTAAAATTGTGTTGAAGAAGAAAGAAAATCAGCTTCAGAGCAGGAAAAGAAATTAGAATTTATAAATTGTAGTCATGCCATTTTGACCATCGGTAATTACACTATTTTTATGTTAATGTAGAAACCTCTTGAAAGAAGTATTTAAGCACAAATTATCTATTTACAAAAGAAGGACATGGGAAATGCAGTGAAAAACGTTGAGCTGTGTAGGGATTTAGAACAGATGTCATTTTTAAAAGACTGGGCATACTAAAAAAATTGCATTTCTTAAATGTATAATGTTTCAGATGTGTTTGTACATCTAAGGTTCAGACAGTGTGGCACAGAAAAGTGTACTGCAACACTCTCTTCCAGGATTTCTCCAGTTCCGGGGGTTTCATATATCCTGAAGACTTATGAACATTAGACCGGGAACTAGGAGTCTTAAGGAATATTTAACCTACAGTCCTTTATTGGGAAGATGTGCCAGAGCAGCTGTTCTCCAGATCTGTTCCTCATGCTAGTGATGAGAAGCTGTAGGAACCCTAGCAATGGTAGATGCTGAAGGAGTTTTCCTTCTTTCCCTCTTTCCAAACACACAAATGCTTTGGGGTTTATTTTGCACTTTGTGCTTAGATTGAGTGTGCTGCTTTTCACTGATGGAAAGTAGTCAACCTTCAAGATTCTGAGCCCTGCGGATGGCTAATGTAAAAATGTCCCATTATTTTCATAAACAGTGAGATGTCTGACTCTCAGTTTAAGTAAGTGAGTAAAATTACTCAGTGTTATTCTGGACTAGCAGACAAGCATCCCTTCAGGAAGGCAGCGAGACCCAGAAGCACATAGAACAACCACGGAAGTGAAAAATATGGAATATATTTCTTCAAACGCTGACTGCCTCTGACTGAGATAATTGAAGGAGCCTGAGGAAGGCGGGCAACCAAATTTGACTTAGTCCTCTTTCAGATTTGACAGCCTCTTCATCGTTCCCCCTTGTAAAATTGTGAGAATGATGCTTGATCCACCTACTACATGAATGTGTTGGAGGATTAATTATTCTCAGTTCAGCACTTGGAACACCTATTGGAAAGCAGTGTGCACAGACGTTAAATGTTATTAGTGCTGTGCACCTCATCCAGTGACGCAACACGCAGCTCCTCGTAGTCTTCCCTTGCAGAAGGTGACAGCTGGGAAATAGCAAAAGCACCTCTGTGGGATCTGAAGATCTGAGCAGGAATCTGTATCAGTGTGCAGAGGCATCTATGCAGGAAGTTTAAAGTATTTTTATTGTTATTTTTCAACGTAGTTCTCCATCTCCTTTGCATTTGTTGTCCCGAGATACATTTTGCATACCAAAACTACAATATTCTAAAAGGCTTAAAACCTCAGAAAGGTATATTGTTTAAACTAAAACTTTTCCAGAAGATTTAAAACAAAAACAAAAACCAAAAACCAAAACAATTTATGGAAATGAATGCCATGATTTGTATAGTTGTGAATTAGGGTCCATCAATCACCATAAAGTAAGGGAGCATATCAAGGAAAGGTTCAGCTTGGGCAAACCTTGCAGTTGTACAATTTTCTCTGCATCTGTTACTGACCACTAGTGGACAGAAGGTACAGAGCGACAATGTTTTGACCTGACTCCACTACAGCTGCTCTCAGCTCCTAGTTTACAGCATGCATGGGTTTGGTTCTACATAATTACTAGGCTAAAACAAAGCCACATTTCCTTTAGAAGTAGTTTGGGCAAATTATTATGTGTGTGTGTATAAAACACAATTTATCAAAGAATATAAGTTGGAGAATTATCCAATTTTTTTAATTTTTTTTTGTTTTTATTTTTTAGTTCTATTGCCTTTGTCTACTATTTAAAGAAATCCTGGTTTGCAAATGTGAGCATTATCGTATGTGTTTGTTGTTTTAATGCTTGATATAATTACTGGCTTTTACAATGCAAGAATGTCTTGATCCAGCAGGTTACAGATGACTTAGGAAGGAGTGTTCATTTACAATGTTATTCCAGATTACACACCATACAATAAGTATGTTAATGTGAATTTCCCAGACATCAGCCCCAGTGTTTAAACACAGAACTGTCAAAGAGATGCTAAAAAAGCAATCTGAGACAGTTATGCAGTCTTTTTACTATATCACTCACTGCTGTATTCTAAAAGGTTGAAATGAGAGGGAGAAAGCATTAAGTGGGCACTTACATGATTGTCACTGCTTTTAATGAATACTAAAAATTCTGCTCGGTACAATACTGGGAGAGAAGCAAAGCACATCTGCTCTTCAAGTTTGCTTTTTATCTCTTGAAGTTGTGAGTTGGTAACAATTGTAAGCAACAAAGGAAGTCACATTGGTAAAGATGCTAACCTCTTAGTGCAAGAGGAGCCTGGAGTATAAGCATCCTGTGTTTGCTTTTGACGTATCTGCAGTGTTTATCTAATATAAGAAGAGGAGGGCTTGCTGATAGAATGGATTGAACCTCTAAGTGCACAAAATTCTACTCTGAACGAACTCAGACGCGGAGAAATGGTGAACAAAGGCACACTGTTCAGTGCTTTGCGTTACGCAGTTTGTAGTTCAAGTGACAGTCCCCCAGCATTTCAAATTATTTGGTAAAAATTATGTTCGCCATAAAAAGGACCTGCTGTAGTTTACAAGTTAAGAATTGCTGTAATAATTTTGTAATTGGTGCATAAAAACACAAAAAAATTAGATGTTCAGTTGATTTTCTTAATTAGTAATCTGCAGTAATGAAAGGAATAAACAAAGATGTTACTAGCTAAACAAATATATACATATGTTCTCATTCACATTATATTACTGGAGCTATTATCAGATTCTTGTGTTTAGCAAACAAAGGCTAAGAAACTTTCCGAGGAGGGCTTGCCTCAACTGACAAAATCCCCACGTGTCTAGTTAAGAAGCCACCATGGTGAAAACATCTTTTTGGCTACATGGAAGTTAAGTATGATATCTCAGACTTTTCAATAGTTAAAATAATCTCAAAGAATAATAAAATAGGGCTGCTGCAAAAGTAATGCTTGCTATTTTATTAAGTTGGCCCACAGTGTCAGAGGCAGATGTTGGTAGTATGGCAGTAGAAGTTGAACCTTTCTACCTGTATTTCATTGCATTTTGTTGTCATGCGACAACTGGAAGCGGAAAGACAGTCTGACAGAATGAAGTCTGACATGGAAGTGCACATGAAGCAAAGGGGAGTCACTGAATTTCTCTGTGCGGAAAAATGGTGCCCAGTGATATTCATCGACACTTCCTGAATGTTTCTGGAGACCAAGCAGTGGCTGTGAGCTCAGTGAGGCAGTGGGTGGTGCATTTCAGCAGTGGCAACAGCTATGTGAAAGTGAAGCCATGTTCCAGATGACCATGGAGATCTTTATGAGCATGGCATGCCAGCTCTTTTTCATCGCTGGTGAAAATGCACAGTTAATGATTGGTAGCCACTGTTGAAAAATAGTGCTTTGTAGTTGAGATTTTTCTCTATCGAGTAGTGTTATTGTGCTCTTTGTATTTAATGTAGCTTCCATGGAAATAAATAGGAAGCATTGCTTTCGGAGTGGCATACGTACGTTCAGTCAGGAGATTTGGGACAGATATTTTTGTGTGATGAGTTGCTCTGGGAGTAGAACCACTGCTGCCTGGCTTCGTGGATTTTGTCTTGCGGACCTTCTGCGGGATCTTAGGCATCTCATAAGAGCTGTCATCCTTCTGAAGCCTCTCTTTCAGATTGTACATGAGTCTTATTAGGCACTTAGTTCCAGGAAACTCAAAGGAATGTAATTATTCTTGAGGCCTCCACTCCTCTGCCTATGTAGTAAATGACTTTTAAATCTGTTGGGCATTTTCAGAGGGATACTGAGAAGCAAAGGTACAGAATTGTAAGGTGCAATGGTTTTGTTTTTGTGAAAGTAAGAAAAATATACCCTTTCTGAAACTACTAAATCCATTACAAGAAAATGTGACTGGCACTTTTCTGCATACAAAGGAAAATTGTAAAAACAAGAAGGAGAGGGAAAAATGAGGCAGAAAAGATGAAGAATCATGTAGCAGAGGAGGGAAAGGAAAGAAAAATAATCTGTTAACCCATGTTAAGATAGAGGCTGAAAGAGTGGATCATTGCTTGGAGCCTCATTCCAAATTGGCAGAAAGCAAATACAGGATGTGCCCTGAAAGAGAAAGTCCTGAAACCCAGGACTGATTTGGAGCCAGTGTGTTTCTAACAGAATTTTGATGTGTAAGCATTTCTGTTGATTCCAAATCCAAATAGGATGAAATGGCTAAAGATTGATTATGGAGAAAAATACTCTTTTATTTCTCACAAGTTAGGCATTCCAGGAGAGGGAAAAATTATTTTGAAGGAAAAAAAAAAAAAAAAGTGAAATTTTGCTTAGAAGTGTAATTTTTATTCACCCCAAAATATTTTTAAATGACATTTTGTTTCATTTTGTTTCCTTGGTAATGTCAGAACCATAAAATGAGTTTCCAAATATATCCCATTGCATCCAAGTGGTACTTTAATGATTTTAATACAGAAAAGTATTTAGGCAAAATTCTCCAACCAGTCTAGTTGTATTTCCTCTCCTAGGAAATACAGGCTATGCAACTATTTTAGCAAAGCTTTTCAGGTGTGAAGAACTTGGTAATCCCAGGTCTTTGGCAGAATCAGATTCACTTGTCTTGATTTGACTAATGAAAATAAGAAATCATGAAAAAAAATTATATTTTCTCCAAATTTGTAACTTTTTTATTTTTATTTTTTTGGAAAAACATCTTTGACTCTCATAGCATATGTTCTTGCATGTGTTTTTTTGGCACTCCTGAAGGGCAGATCTATTTCTTACATGCTTGCTGACTTATTTCACAGGGGAATGAATTTTGTCCTGGATATATGTGCAGAACTCCTGTGACATCCTTAAGTTTTCTTTAATATGTTTGGATGCATAGAGTTCCTGTATTAAAACGAAGTTTGCTACCTGCCCACCAGCAAAGCCATATGCTAGCATCAAATGTTAATTGGCTATCAGTCGTGTATTTAGTCCTACTCATCTGCTAAATGGATAATGCGAGAAACTTATACAGAAGTTAATGGAATATACTTTCTAGTCCTTGTTAAATTGCTTGTTTACCATAGATTTGTTTCATTAGAATCACAACATGGAATGAGTATCTAATTTCTTACAGCATTGCAGTCTCTTTAAAATTCTCATTCGTTTTCCAGTGTAGACTTATAGACACACAGGATGGAGGGGACCTCAGATTATCCTGTACAACAGCCCTTGTTCTTCAGAAAGGGTCCCATGGCAATTAAAGTGGGAGCTCTGCTTTCAGCTTCTGCCATACTCAGACTGATGATAAGATGCACCACTCCTACCTGAGCTGCTAGCCCCCTCACTGGAAGGATTGAGGAGGTGCCCCTGGGGCCCCATTTCCCATCTCCAACCATTACCCCAGAGCTCTTGGTCAGCCCTATATACATTCAAAGCCACTCTGATGGTATCACTGGTGGCTACATGGCTGAGTGGTAGGAACTTGCTTTTTAGTGTATTACTTTTTTTTGAAATAAAAGGGAAAAGCAAAAGGAAAAAAAAAAAAAAAAGGAAAACAGCAAATCAAAATGCTAGCCACTACCTTTAATAAGGCTTATTTTCATGGAATCTGTAGAAGGAAGGCTGCATTGGCTAGTTTGTAGCTACTGCTGTCTTAGGTAGGAATCATTCTTGCTAAGCCATGAAAGCTTTCATGACTGTGAATTCAACATTCTTAGCTCAGCTTGTTCAACAAGGGACAGAAAGTGTGCCTGAAGTTATTTATACCCAGCTTGCCATTAGTACCCACTACAAGGTGCAAGATCATGTGGTCAGCCTGGAAGAATCTGAATTCAAGAGCTGGTGACACAAAAAATAATAGATGAAAAAGTGGCTGTTCTCAAACTATGGACATGTAGAAAAATTCCAGGTTCCTGTGCTGTGTACTCTTGGAGGGGTCTTGGTCCAGCCATAGTCCAAGCCAGAGCTACAGAGTGTGCCACAATCTGTGCCTAGGATTGGAAAACCATGTGTTTGCGTTGGAAGGATGTACTAGAATAAAAAAATATGCAACTATTTAAACAACAAAATATAACGAGAAAAAGTATTACGCTGTAGGTCAGGAGAAGGAAAGAAAGTTGCTGTTCTAAGGTAGTTTTCAGGTAAGTATCAGATATTGATAGTACTTGGTGGATCTTAAAGCTGTAGAAGGCATTCAGAACATTAAAAACTTTTCAGGATTGTATTCACACACCACATTGGATTGTGTTTCTACTACAATAAGATGGTACCAGTGCCTTTGAGGTTAATGGTAGGAGGATTGTGCCTTTAATGCACCTATGTATAGTATTCAGTGCTGACTTTTGCATGTGGACTGTGAGCATTGCTAAATATTCATCATACTAGAAGCAGGAAAGGCAGAGAATGTATATAATCAGTACTGTGATCTGAGAGCTGAGGGTCTTATACGTCTTATATGTATAGTTAATGACAGCAGTGCCCAGCCAAGAGCAAGGTTTCAAAGATTTCCTTCTAAGGTTAAGTTTGTACTATAAGAGTGCTTGGTGTAAAACATAAAGCATGTTTGTAAGTCTTCTAAGGACAAAACTGAAACAAAATACTGTTAAATTTATGTGCAAGCAGCAAGAATTACCTCAGTGTGTTAGGCAGTGTGTAGAGAGAGCTAGTGGAGACAAAGGAGAGAAATTGGTTTAGCAAGTTGCTGCCTGGTATGGAATGAAAGGAAAAGAAAGTTAAAAAAAAAACCACTGAGCTGCAAACTCATCAAAAACAGAATTGTTAATTGAAAAGCTGACAGACCTGTAACTACAGCAGTGCTGCTGGCCGCCACTATAATAAATGTAACTGTACATTTAGAGTAATTTGCTAATTTGCCTATGTAACACCCACAGACAGCAACATGACATAAATACATTAGTGGAAGCAACAACTATAACCAGCTCATACAGGTTCTTGGCTGCTAGATGGATGGATCAGATGAGCTGGAAAAGATTTACAAAACAGAATAGAAATGGAATTGTTAACAATGTTGTGGCATGCAGGATTTCTTTTTTTTTTTCCTCCTTGTTTTCCTCCAAATGCTTTAAGTCTTGTAGATGTCCTTACATTTTGCAGCATGTAAAAAATGTTTAAAACTTGCTTGTATATGTGTGCACATGCAGAAAATTTGTGGAAATGGAGTATACATCTGCAAAACGTGAAGCATGAAGCATTTCAGAAACAGGAATTGCAGTATTTACATTTCAAGAAGTCTTTCACATGAATAATTGAGTCTGTGTGTAATAATTAATACCCGAACAGAGTTTCCCTTAATACATTTTCTAAAAGCACATACATATTAGGTCCACGAGCGGGATGGTAAGATCAATTTTCCTAATACAGATGTCAGAAATGTCTGAAATCTATACGAAGGAGTCATGCAGGTATTTTCATTCAGAAGACACCGAGTTCAGCCATTTATATACTTCTCTGGGCTAGAGCTTTCCATTCTCTCCTCTTTTTGGAGCTCTGAATCCCACTGTTGGATTTTGTCTTTCATCCTACTGATGCCAACTCCTACCACGTGTATGGACTGGTGACATATATCCTCTGAATGTCCTGTCTCTGGGTTAGGCTAAGGATCATCACTAAAGGTGAATATATAGAGAAACAATATGTTTTGAAAATTACAAATGACAAGATTGCTACTACGCCCTGTAGGTTTTCTCTTAAATGCACATAAAGCACTCAGCAGAAACCTTCTAGGACAGGTGATCCCTGCTTTATGGGCAGAGTCCAGCTGATAACCAAAGTGGAGTCAGGTGGAAGGGTTCACTTGCAGTATTGCTTTCAGGAGAAAACACGTGTGTAGGGATACGTACTCTTGCCTTCAGCAGGAGGTTGCTGTTAGGTTTTTCACTAACTCTGAGTTGTAAAATATTCTTAAACATGAGTCACTTTAAATTATAGACCATGGATCCAAGGAAGTCAGTGAGAAAATAGAGCTGTGAAAAGCTAGGAGTTTCTGGGGGATGTGGAGTTCTGACAGTGAAGCTCAAGGCCTGTCTTGTTTGAAGTCCTGGTCTTCAAATCGGGGCAGGGAGGGCAGCAGACCCATGGGTGACCCAAGCCTTTAGTCAGTGAGACTTTGTCAGTGCAGGTTGGCAATGACCGCAGGGCTGGGGAATGAGAACTGGGATAATTTATCGAGCATTGTGGCTGGTTTCCTTTGAACCCTAATTTCTGTCACTGAGTTGTCATGGCTGTCAGAGTAAGTGATACTTGCAACGCAAATGGCAATTAAAGGGAAGTAAATACTAGAGCAGAAGTCTGCAGACTGTTATTTAAGGATGATGAGTTGAAAGTAGTTTCAACACAGTAATGCTAAGCAAGCTAAATCGTACTGTGCCCTGAAGAAGATGGCAATGTCATTTACCCGAAATCACCAGGAACTGTAGTAACACTGAGTAGGAATGTGCTCAATTGTTTTGACTCTGTGAGCCTAATATAGGAATCGATAATAGTTTGTGAGTCTGCCTATTTTCTTTGATCGGATTTTCCATAAAACAAGTAATTTGTTTGTTTTTCACTGTTTTAGGTAGCCTGCCCTATGAATACAAGATTGTGATAGCAGGAAATCATGAATTGACCTTTGACCAGGAATTCATGGCTGACTTAATCAAGCAGGACTTTTACTATTTCCCCTCTGTTTCTAAGCTGAAGCCAGAGAGCTATGAAAATGTACAGTCTCTTCTAACAAACTGCATCTATCTTCAAGACTCTGAAGTGACCGTGAGGGGATTCAGAATATATGGCTCCCCTTGGTAAGCAGGTTTTACAGCATACATTAAAAAATATTGTTGATTGCTCTTGCATCAGCCATTTTGTATGCATTCAGCCATATTTGGATTGCTGTGTTAGGAAGAAAAGTAGTACTCAATTTGATAAAGTTTTATATATTGTCTTGTAATGAATCACTCTTGTGACAAAATTATATGCTTGTACAGAACGGGTATTGTTAATAAAAAAATGATGGGGGAAAGATAGAGTACTCCTCTAGACTCTCACCCAGGAACAGTTCTTTAATATAGTCCCTGCAGGTTTTTTTCTGTCATAAGGTATGTTTTCAACACTTAGTAAGTTTATATAATTACAGGTTAATTTCATTGCCAGGATAGATTCTTTTGACAGTTTCTGTCCTCCAGATGATATGTAAGGTTCATCAGTGTATACAGTAGTCATTTAATGCAGCAAGCTTGTTTCAGTATTTGTTCAGGTTTTTTTTTTCCCTTTACATCCCTCAGAATCCTACCTTCCTTTATACAGTAGTATCTTTCCTCAAGGTACAGCTGAGCTTTAAATTAATTGAAATCAGCAAATTAGTTGCAGCCTAATATTTCTTGGATTTTGCTGTACTGTGTGAACAGTACAGTTAAAACCCCTTGAAGTATCAGAGATAGAAAGGCCTTGGCTTCCTGGCCTTCACCTTTAACCTCTCATGTGCTTCTTCAGTGTCAGTGACGTTACGTTATAATGTTATTTCTGCAAGTAAGATTATACATTGCGTCTTTTATGAGCATTCCATACACATTTAAAATAAGTTAAAATTTATTTTAAAAGACATGTTTCTAAGAAAATATATTATTCTTCCTTTTAAAGTCACATCAGGCTGGAACATAGCAAACAAGTTGTCAAACCTGATGCATATACCCCAATGTGAATTTTCAGTGTGAATAAACTGTGAAATCTTTTGGAATTTTTTTTAAACGAAAATTGGCATTTTCCCATTTGGTTACATGAGATGGGCATTAATTTTCTCCAAGCTTATTATTCTACATTTTTCTATATTAAATAGCTTCCCTCTTAACTGCACCCTTCTCTCTTTTCCTTTCAGTCCTCCAAATCTTTCTGTTGCTGGTTGTTTTTTTTTGTGTTTTTTCAACCTTCCCACCTGCTGTGTTGTAGTTCATCTGCTTGTGTCTACCGTGTATTCAATCAATATACAATTCACTTCATTTTCCAAATTATTAGGGAAGATACTAGATGGTATAATTCTCAGTATTAACTTCTGAGAAATGCCACTTGGCATCTCTTCCCATTTTGATGTTCAACTGTAAATACTGTAATTATGCTCTATTTACAATATGTCTGGCAACTTCATATCTTCATTGCAGTATTCATAACCAGGCACCATATTTCTAGTGTCAGTAATAATTTTCCAGGCAGTAAAGTACCAAAGTCTCATTAAAGTCTCGATAAATTAAATTAAAGCAAAATACTATCTATAAAGTAGCACTAAGTATAGGCAAAAAGAAACCATTTGAACTTTCTGGGTTTGATTAGGTCTGTAAAAATCTGTTGAAAAAACCTTTTTCCACCCACCAAGCCATAAATGTTTCTGTAAAATATGATCTGTTGCTTTCCCTTTGTGCATTTATCCTGTGATTTTGCACAAATTTTCTAGGCTGTCTGGCATGACCCATTGTTCTTGAAAAAGATCACTTCTCATTTTTAATGCATTCATTTAGATTTACTGTCATATTTTCCGATTCTGTAGTGCTTTGGGTTATATCTTAGCTTCTATGGTACATGCTTCACAGCGCTGCTAACTCATTTCCCACCCCGTTATGGTCCCAGAAGGTAAGTGTTGCAGAGTCCTTTGAAGATCTTGACTTACATCATATGGGACAGAGTCTTTGTGATGAAACCTAGGCTGGGAAAGCTTTTTTGACAAAAAGACCTAGTGCCCACGGCATTGCAAACAGGTATCTTACAGAGACATTAAATTATCCAGTGTTATAAAGGTTGAAGATGCCTCCCAGAATCTGACAATATAGTGGGTATCCACTGATTCCCTTCCCGCCTGCTAATTCTCCCAGTGGTCTATGGAGAATATCTGTGGAACTGGGATGGTGCTTCAATCTGCCTTTGCATATCCTGTGTTGTCTGGTTTCTGTAGGGTTGACCATCTCTGTTTTCCACTCTTGATTGACAAGATGTTTTTTCTTTTTGCCATTTTAAGCATTCCTGCTCTGTTGAATTAGGCCTGACATTATTCTCCTGTTGTTCCAGCCAAACTGTTCTTTTTTTTGTCTGTTTGTTACTATGCAATGCTGAATGAAGCAATGTCATAGCTAGTGAAAACAGCAGCAATAACAATAAGAAGTTGCTGTACATCATTCTATCCGAAGGATGCATAGAAGAAAACTTGGTAGAAGTAACCAAGTTCCATCAGCAAGGCCACTGGTCAGAAAACTTAGGAAGAGAAAAAGCTGTTGTGTGTGGGTTAAACTGCCTGTCTGCTAAATTGAAGGCTGAGTACAAGTCTGTGCCTAATGAGCACTACTGTTCTTTAGCATTTCTTTTTGTTTCTAAACCTTATTTGCCCAGAAAAGAAAGGTGTTTTCATAGTCCCTCTGGGAAATTAATGTTTCTATATACATGACAATAATGATAAAAACTAAAAGGTACAGAACACTGGTGAACTTCTTGTGGTGAATCTGTTATTGCCTTTACATCATGAAGCCGGTCCTTTATAAAAAGGCGTACAAATCCAGTAAAGACTTCAAAATTTAGAATTCTTGAACCACTCAGAGCTCAATAAGAAAGCTAAGTTTCATGCAGTTGCTTGCTCAGTATCCTAAAATGTTTTCTTTTCCAGCCTTAAAAAATATGCATATAGCTGCTTTCTTAGTGGGTTTGTTTAATTGGAGAACTCCCAATTAGAGTTTCTGTTTGTTGTACATGCATAACTCTAATTAGAAGGTGAGCTATGTAAAAACTGGGGCCCCAGATCCTGCCTTTCTGTTTCTGATTACAGACTTGACCCTCAGTCTTAATTTACCCTGTGTAAAAATAAATGCAAGCTACAGATATCCCTCCTTTATGAAAAAGGCTGGTCATTGTTTGTAAAGTACTTTGAGAACCCTGGAATAAGGTCTGAGTGAATGCCAATCGGCATTAACTGAGTGTGTTTACCTGTAGCCATCTGTGTTTTTATATGTGACCTGTAGAGAATTAGATTATATTTCTGGTTAAGATGTTTTAGTTGCGGAGTAAACCATGAAAGCTTGATTGGTTTGTATAACGTGCAATTCTCTAAGGCCTTTTAAGTAGGTACCATTTGTATGTGGTTAAATATTTTCAATAGCACTTGGGTATTTTGACCTCTACTATTATCTGAAACTCAGTGGTTATTTTTAATTGCAGAGAAGAAGTGGAACACTGTCTTGTCTCAGAAACCAATGCTATAACTCTCCTGGGCTTCAGGGGCAAGATTTCAGCGCCAGATTGAACCTCTACTCAGTAACAAAAATGTAACTGCCTTAAGCATTAATTACACTGGTAGTATAATCAGGCAGGGAGCAGCCATTTTGATGCCAGTACAAAAGCTTCTGTTTGAAAATATTCGCAACACAAGAGAGTCTAGGACCAGGGGACTATCAGTAAATACAGTAAGGGAAAGGAGCATAACGATATACATGCTTCAACAGAAACTTGAGGATACCTGGATTTAAATATATCCACAGAATCTTGAGTTTTAAGGGTTTTCTGTGTCTGTGTTTGGCCAAGGAGGCTGTTGCTCTTCACAATGCACCACACGCTATTGGTTCCTGTGTCTGGATGAGCAAACCATGAAGCAATTGGCCAGAGAGGTTTAATTTATTTTTTAGCAGTGTGTAAAATCATAATGTATAGATACCTATGCAGCAAGCAGGAACAACAGGGAGATGGCAGAGCACCCATGCTTAGGTGTTTCCAAGGCTTAACACAACAGTTGTGGCTGACCCTATCTAGTGACCGTTACTGTCTTTCTTGGAGTGGTAGGTTGGGCTGAAAAGTTACAGACATCCCTTCTGAGCAATGTTGCTGTGATTGTAAATCCTGTTGTGGAGCTAGAGTGAGGTATGAGTGTTGATACCTGAAATGAACAGGTATTAAAATGTTCTTAGTGCTGGGGAGCTTCTCTCTTGACCTGTAAGAGCTAACAAGCAGTGGACAGTCCGGACAAATGGCTTGAAAGTCAGGAAGCCAAAATAACACTAGAAGTTTGAATTTGTGGCAGGAGTTCTTTTCTGTGTCATCAGACTGGGTGTTATCTGCATGAGGATATCATGCATGGACCCATGTTAATTAATGATTAGCGAGCATTATAGGTCTTCAGCTTTCCATTAGGGTTCTTTACCTCCATAATGTACAGTAAAACATACTATTATTGCAAAGGTAAGAGTGTTAGCTGCATCCAGAATTAAGATAAAATGCACCTGTGCCTACGTACTGCTAACGGTTTTAATTAGTCATACACTGAGTTTGCACGGGATTCGTTCAGTGCACAAGATGTGTTATGCTTGCTGAATGGGCATCTATGTATTCTGTGCTCATTATTTAATTACAATCATTTATTTTTACATAGTGTTAAGGTGCACGTATGTTTTGTATTGTCATGAGAGCACCTTGCTGAGTTTCATACTTGCAGGTGCGATCGTGAGTGTTGCTACATCTGCTTCTCTGTTGCATGAGGTTCCAGTAATACCAGGCTGAAGCATGGCTGGAGCTTAACAGGCTCTGCTGTACTGTGTTGTTTCTGTTGAGCTTTTAACAACCCAGTGAGTAAATAACATAGCCCTCTGTTCTACTCTTGCATACCGTAACTAATGAGAAGACTTGAAAATGAATGGATTGACCCCTATATCTGGCAAAGGTTATATTGCTGCTGCCTTAATGTCTAATATTGCATCCCTGCCTCATTTATTGGTAAGGTATACATTTGCAGAAGTTATTTTGTGTTTATGCTCTGTCCTTGTGGAAAATGGCAGGAATTTCTATTTAAAGGTGGACTATTGTGCATTAATGGCTAGGTAAGAGTACGTCTTTTACTTGATGTAGCAGGAGAAATGTAAGTGGCAGAAGGAAGGCATCTTTTTCCTAGCCACTGAATCTCCATAATGCTTCTAAGCAGCTGAACAGAGCTGTAGGAGAAACTTCTGTCATCCTGTCTTAAAACAGGCATATAAAGTGGCAGGAGAGCATTTTATCTCTTTTTGCACTGTTTTTCATTTTCCACAATGTGGCAGAGAGAGCGGCAATCAAACCCCTTTTCCCAAACATGACCATTCTGTTATTCTAAGTGACGCGTTGTCCTGGATAGCTTTAAAAAGCCCTTTTGGATGAGATTGCCTCCAGACTCATTATCCAGAGAGTGGATTTTTGTTTGGCTTTGATTATCTGGAGGAATCTATTTCTTCTGAGCAGACCCTCATTTTTCTTTTTGCAAAATTACTTTTTTTTTTTTTTTTCCTAGTGTCTATGTATTCATATTTCCTTCTTCATTTTTTTTTTGTTATAGCTCATCTGGAACTTCAGAAACTTTTATTTCCATCAGGGAAAATGGAAGAGCAAAGATTAATATCAGCCTAGAAGGACATTTGTGACCATTTGTGTTGAAGTGACAGATGCCCAGGCGTCTTTTTTTTTGTTGTTATTGCTTTTCTCTAACAGGACGTTGATTAGATACAGTCCTCACACGTTTACACAGAGGCCAACAGCTCTCATACAACATTCCTGTTCAGATAATGAGAACCTAACGAAGAGGGTTAGGGGTGTGCGTCGGGGAAGTATTTGTTCTGTTCATTTATTGTTATTACTGAGCATCCTGGGTCAAGGATGGGAGCTCTGCCTATGTAATTTAAGCTGTGTAAGTGTAAGACACGTTGACCTGTCAGTTGCAGCAGCCACCACCTCAGCCAGAGTAACCTCAACAGGGCCTTATTCTCAATGTCATCACCCCACTTCGGTGCTAAGGCTCGAAAGCTGTTCCAGCCTCTTGGCCCTTTCTTCAGTTCACTGCAGCTGTCTGTACTGTTATGGCATGCAGCCAAGTGCCCCTGTTCAAACTGTGTAGTCCAGTGTCATCAGTGCTTAGTCACAGGTGTGTAACATCCTTTTATTCTTTTCCTTGACTGATTTTTTTTTTTTTTAGTTGCAAAGTAGGAGACTTTGTTATACTCATTTTTAGACTCTGTTCTCACATGTGTGCACATGGGAATGAGCATGCTTTGGACAGGAAAATTGGTGAGCTCCATGCAACTGCAGTAATTTCAGTGACTATGCAAAGGGCAAAAGGAGGCAGGCTTGATTTTTGTTTCACATGGAGTCTAGACCATTCATAGCCTAGTCTCTTTTTCAGTGCCTACCTCCTCCATCTTTTCAAGAGCAGCTATAATAGTCTCTTTCATTCCTCACTGAACTCAGTTTCCATCAGTAAAATAATGTAACAAAGATTTATAGATTCATTTCATGAGAGGAACATGCTTTCATTTTGCCAGTGATGAATCATCTCATGTTTACTTTGCCAGACCTTGTACAAATCTTTACAGTCATTGAGGTGAACATCAATTAAAATGAAGCTGTATTAAAATAAAATACTGGCTTCATTTAACATAATGTGCCTCCCAAGTTGGGAGCTTGGCTTACTCATGACAGAGCAGCAGTGATGCAAGATATTTTGTTGCACATTTCATCCTCTGTAAAATACACAGAAAATAATCACTGTTCTTCTGCCTCAGAATGACCGCTTTGATTCTTAGTTCTTTTTTCCCCTTTCATATCTACAAAATAAACTATTCCATATCTTGCTTGTGATGGGAAGCATTATTGGACAGTTTTTCTAGATAAAATATCTGATTCTCATTTGTTCTCTCCTTTCTGCACTTCACTTTGTTAAAAGATAAAAATACAAAGATCTGAAGTGCAATTGCTTACATACTGGTTTGTAAAGCAGTGAAATACTGTGCAAAAATTCTTGCAGATGTCAGAGTAAGTAGATTTTGGAGCAAGTAGCTCGTTGTCATGTCTAACTGTGTCAGTGCTAAAGTTTACGCGGGGTGTGGACGTACTGCAGAGCGCTGGGTTTTGATTGCTTGGAAATTTGTCTTAATAATGGTGGATATTCCCTGATTTTGCAACTCAGGAGCTATTTGGAGCTCTTTCTTGATCAGTGATGAGGCAGGCAATATAAATGAATAATTTAGGGACCCAGACATAGTTTGTGAGGAAGAAGAATGCTGGCTGGTAGTGGGAGTCGTAGGCTCTGCTTGTTGTTTAGAATTGAGGCATCTGAGGTTTCAGAAATTTTTGGGAAGATGTTGGCATCTAAGCCTGCCTAATGTGGCTGTGTGATTATGGTTAGAATGCTGAAGATGTTTTATTTCAGGCGTTCAGTCAAAGGTAGGTAAGATGTGACAGATGGGTAAGAAATGGCAACGTGTTCAGAGGAGAGAAAGTGAAATTGATCATTCTGTTAAAATATATTAATTACAGTCTGTGGCACATAGATGCAGGTTTAATTGTATTTTAATGGAACGCTCGAGTGATATTTTTATTTCCTCTTCTGTACTTATCAGAAATTGTTTTCCATTTTGGAAAGTGCTGCTTCTAAAAACACTTAAAACTGCAATTCACTGTAGTTTAGTTTGCAACATATGGGAGATCGTAAGAATGGTGGTTTTTTTGTTTTTTTTTTTTTTGTTTTTTTTTCTGCAAAATGGTTTTGATCTATTAAATTCAGCTGTTCAGGGAGATGGTGGGGAGAAGTGTAAGATGTTCAACTCTTGAGTGTAAAAGGTTTTCCAGTGACAGAAAGAAACTGAGACTTAAGAGTGCATTCTGGCTGTTTTATCATCAGAAATAGATCACTGAATATATTTATGCGTTTTTTCTTACTAAAGGTACTTTGCTAAAATTGGTGCATTTTGTATGGTAAACGTGGTCTGGCAAGCGTTCTCTTTACATGACTTGGAAACAAAGGAAACGTGAGTGCCATTCAGTAGACAAGAGGTGTACAGGTGTCATTGTTTATATGAGCAATCATAGAATTGAGGAGAGGTCTTTTTAATGAACACTGCAGTACAAATTAAGTAGCAGAAATGAATTAGCGACAATAATTAACACAGCGGAAAAAAAATGTTTATGAAAAGAAACCAAGATTTTTCAGACTGAGAGTAAATTTTCTGTAGCATGTTGAAAGAACATGGTTGTTATTAACTAAATTAACTCTGCTTTAGGTTTTGTGAGTGAATGAGAGCGTAAATCTAGTTACACCTATCATAGTTCATTAATATTGTCCAAAGGAAACCAATGTGATGAATTCTAATTGTTATCTGCTCCTAAGAACTTTTACTTTTCCATTTCCCTTGGGATAGTTTTTTTAAGTGATGGCAGTTTGAAACAGCCCTTTTTTCTTTTCCTGTTAATGAATATTCCAGAAAATGTTTTCTGTCCCTTACGATTTTTCCCACTGCCCAAGGCTAAGGGGCCTGGAACAGTTCCATCTTTGATGGTCAGGAGAAGAAAAAAGTATGTCAGACACGGTTCTGTACTGCTTGCTTCATATATTGTGGATATGGATCAATCCTCAAACACTTTTCACCGTGATCTCTTGCAGAGTGAGTTTAGTCAGTTACGAATCCAGAGGTCCTTTGCATCCACTCTGCATCTGTAGAGGAGTGCAGGACGTGGCGCTGTGTACTTGTGTGCATGTATGCTGAATATAGATCAGCAGTTATGTTTATTCCCCGTAACGTTTTTGGGGAAGTGCTGTTTCTTGTAGCATCTGAATGCATTGTGTGGCTTTGTATTTCTGTCTGTGAGTGGGGATTTGCATTTGCTTGTTTTGCTGCAAATGTTCCTAGCTTTAGTTAAATCTGAGAGCAGTTGAAAAATATATTGCTTTAGCTTAATTAGCTTGGTAGAAAAAAGTCTTTTCTTGGGCAGTAATTATTAGTTGTATATTATTAGAATGAAGTAGTTCACGTTCAGTTACTTAGCAGAAATAATTGAATCTTCTGATCCAGTAAACTAGCTCACTTTGGATTCAGCTGGTTTTTAATTTAAGACCTATAGAAGAGGAGACCTGTAATCTCACTGCAGGGAATTGGCTTCACTTTCCTGCAGTTCATAAACCACGAGAGTGAATAGCAATCCCCCACAGCAGTTAGTTTTCTCTTTATTCTACACATTTGCTTACAAGTTTAATTTTATGAGACAGAGCTGATGTAAAACTTTAAAGTGCTTTTTTTTGTTGTTGTTGTTTCGGTGCTTTTTTTTTTTTTTTTTTTTTTTTTTTTTTTAATTTTTTGCTTGAACAAAAGGCCCACCAGCTCTATCTGTAGTCTGGGCTGGAGTCTCAGACAGCAGCAATTTCAGGATGTTTCAAAGATGTAAACACAGTTGGGTAGTGGATGAGCCCTTTGGCGATGATCCAAGAGGAGCACAAATAGCTAACTACTTTGGGGCGGATCCGTGTGGAGCTGATTCTCAGCTGGAGTAAACTGGCAGAGCTCCACCAGCTTCTGAGCTCTTTATGCGGAGTGAGAATCAGCCTCCCAAGTTCACGGTCGCTTCCATGCATGTGTTTTCCATCGGTTTTTACACAATAGGTGTGTTGTGAAAAATTTTGCTCGAATGGGCTTGCTCAATTATCTTTACCCCAGAAAGAGACAGAGGAGAGTCTTTCTTTATTCAAATGAAGGGTGAATCCATGGGGATACAGCCCCCCTGCAGGGTCTCTCAAAGTATCGAAAGCACAGCCCCCCTTTTATCCCTATCTCCAGGCCACATTGTTACTCCACCTTTACTCTGGGGCTGTAGTACTCAGAAGTTAGAGACTTTCCAGTATGCCAAATACATCTTCCCCCTTGTATGTGCCCTCCCAGTGTATCATACATAGCATGTGCAATTAACTCTAACTTTGTGCTGCCCAGGGTGAGGATGTTAATATTAATTAGCTTATTAAGCCTGTGCAGTCAGTTCAAAGTTCACACGTTCAAGTTCTCGGTCGACCATTGCAGCTTCTTCTTTCAACTGGTTCTTCTTCCTGATGAGCCTTATTTGTAAGTACAGCACTCGAGCAGAGAGAAATTTGTAAGCCTCTGTGCCACTTGTTTGCGAGGACACTTTGTTCAGAAGCTTCTTTCATCTCAGGTGCATTGCTACATTGAGAAGTAGATGCTGACTTTACATGGTGCTCTAAGGAGCTGTGGTATGCAGAGCTACTATCACTAACAGTAACACAGTTACCTCAGTTCTATTTTTCATGACCAGAAATGAAGAGATAAAGCAATCCTCTGCCGTTTGTTGTGAATCTGTTTAACATTAGAATCCTTCCTTTGGATTTGATGTTCAATAATTAATTTTATTTAATAAATTAGCATTGTTTAGTATGAACAGTTTTCTTCTCCAATGAGAAAGTAGAATAAATTGGAACCAATGTTAAAATGGAGAGCTATACGTGTGTGTGCCTCATATTTCCAATTATGTAACTGACATAGATAAGTATATGACTTTTTTTATAAGGATACCTCAGGTACCTTCCTAACTAGTTGAATGGACATCCAGGTGTTGAAGCTGTACATTTTTGCCTTTAGAAAGTTCTATTGCAGCAGTTGTTTTCCACTACAGTAGTGTGGAGTGAATTTAGGACTGCAGGAAAGCATTACTGTGGAATTTAGGATTACTTGAATGTTTTTCACTTCAGGTAAGAATAAGGCATGTGAAGCATCGTTATGTGCTTTTTAAAACAAGGAATAAGTTCATCTGTTGTGAAATTGAAAATGTTAAAAAGAATTCACTTTGTGCATATATACACATATGCTGTATTAGTGTATTAGTTTTGGAAGCATTTTCATGCTTGTTTAACTCAAAATGGCTTTCAATTTTTTTTTTTTTTTTTTAAACATGAAAAAAAGAAAAAGGAAGAAAAGAGGAAAGAACTGGCAGACAGTTAGTCCATATGGCCTAATTACTCCTGGTGTTTTGAGAAAAGAATGCAGACCTGGTGAGTTACCAGGCTACTGCAAGGGTCTTTTTTATCAATTATTAGTGTACCTATTCCACATCCTATATATTTGAGTCATACTTCATGTAAGAGAATCCCTCCAGGAGCTACACCATAAAAAAGCCAAAGTATAGTGTCTCCTTTCGGAGGGATGTTCCATCTTTTTATCTAGTTGAGTTCTGTAAAGCTACAGAAGACTTCAGTGAAGTCTAGCTAGCCAGATGTGTGGAGGGAGAACATGTTTCTTTAGTTGTCTAGTCATTTGATACTGGAAAAACTGTAAAGATGCCATGCATAGGTAAGGCTTGAATTCTTTCTGTACTGACTGGTCCATTGGTGGCAAGTTTTGTATCTAAAAAGAGATCATGACTGTACTGTGGACAGAGGGACTGTTCACTCTTCCTCCCTCTTAGCCACTGTGATTCTCAATTACCAATGTTGGAAGTACAGACTGAGTAACCTACCTGTACCTGTATTTTCAACGTTGGGAATCAGACTGTGGGAAGACTCAGAAGATATCAGGAGCTAAACAGTGTTCTGCCATAAGTCCATAATACCAAGCTGATTGTCCATACAGTTAGTTCTACATCTGTACCTCTAGCATTGAATCTCTTCGCTAATTATTCCAAATGAACTTTTAAGTTTGTTTACAGGGTTTATTTTATTATTTAAAAAACATATCAGATGGGATATTATCTTTTGGCTCCCAGCAGAATGAAATAAGCAATTTGTGTTTGGTGCTGGCGTATTTTAAATTCAGTCTTTCATTAATTTTTCTCTTTACCTGTTATCTTCTGTGTTCTCGTTATGAAGATAAAGTGGATTTCATTTTATTTTTCATTGTTTTGTAACAGATTAATGTTTAGAAATGATCAGTTCCTATTAGTCACAGCTCATTCTTTCTTCTCTCCAGTCAGAGATGTATGAAATCCTTTGCTAAACAAAAGATGAATGATTTTATATGTAACTCAAATTGCAAAAGAAATAATTACTGACAAAGGGCCACATTCTGATTTTTACACTTCTTTCCTTTTGCGAAAGCAGTAATATAATTTGATTGAGTTTTGAGATTTACAACCTTGGATGCAAAGCAAGTAAGGCAAAAAACCAAGAACACTGCAGACTTTCCTATAAAAGAAATATACTGGAAATATACTTCTGGACAGCAGGCTGATGGAGGATGTAAATTCAGTTTGCTGCAGAGCCCTAAGTAAGACTGTGTAAGGCATTTAGTACCTCAACTGAACTTCTTAGCTTAGTTCCCCTCCCTGCTGCTTTTGACTTTCCACGTGTAAGCTGTACTTGGTGGCCATGTGTTCCAAAGGATAATCATCTATGAGATTAATCCTCATTTGCATTTAACAGATTTAAGTATGAGGCCTTGGCTTTCACTAAAATACCATGGTTCTTCTGTTAGAAATAGGTGAATCTTAAGTTTTTGTTTTTTGTTTTTTGTTTTTTTTTCATAATTTAATCCTTTTTGTACTTCTCTCATACCTCTCCTCTGAAAATATACCACCCTTGTCACTTTCACATGAATGCTGGTCGTGATGTGAGTTACCTCATAACTTCTGAAATCCATTTTTTTTCACATCTCAGTTATACTGTTAATGTAGCAAATACCATAATAGTGAGTGCTTGTTGAGAGCCTACAAACAAACATGCCTTGCTTGTCCCTGCAGGCACCAGTGATCCAATTGCTCCTTTGGTTCCTGCCTGATTTAAATGGTCCTCTTTTGTGCAAGAGGAAGAAAAAAAGAAAAAGACAGAACAATGCCAGTTCACAACTCCTTTAAATGTAGAAACAACTGGTGCCAAACACATGCACGTATTCACACAGACAAAAAAAGGTGACATTTTTGAATTCTTAGGTGGAGAGAAAACAGAGTGAAAAGCTGCCAAAATAATGAACTGGATAGTTACTGAGAAAAGGCTAAATAGGCGTTTAAAGAGGTTGATTAAATTCAACTAATGCTTTGATGGTGAATGTGAAAATATGAAGGATGTGAACTACAAACAAATAAGGAAGGTATATGGTATAGACATTACTGTATGTCCCTGTTCTCAGATCTGTAGTGAGCAAAAACAAGTTAAATCAAGAGCAGGAAAAGTCGGTTTAAGTGTGGCTCCACAATTGCAATGAGGGAGCAAAGATGAGAGGATTTGGTCCATTCTTTTCCCACTGAGCTTCTTTACAGGCACTGGCCACTATCTGCTTATTTTCCTACGAGATGAACAACTGTTGTGTAGAAAAGACTGGAACAAGTTGCATGTGTTCATGAACCATTGAAATTTATTTTGTAAGTGAAGGAAGGCTAGTTAGAGAATTTGCCTTTCAGCTGCAGAAAGGCTGTCTGTAGGCAGCTTTATAAAAATGAAAATCTGTAATGATTGTGTTCTAGTTATGTATTTTTTGCTATTCAGGTGTACACAAGATGTTGCCCACTGCTCCCTTTGATATGCTAATGGCTATTGAGTCTGTTGCCACCCATAGTTCTCTGTGGATTTTGGACTCTGTAAGGGAGTTTTCCCTTGAAGTCAACAAGAGTAATTGCGTGCCTACTGGTGGCAGGATTTGTCTTAAGCAACCGGACAGCCTAACTGGAGCTGCTGCTGTAAATCTTGCAGCCCTGAAGTTCTTTTTGTGGCTTGCACTCTGCAGGCAGTAAGGACGATGCTGTGCTTTGAGTATTTTTTCTAACTGCCCACTGGCTGCTTTCCATGGTCATTTGTAGTTTATGACTGAGTACCATGTAGAGAAAGGAAAAAATCTGTTTTTTAAGTTAATACATTTAAATAGAATCAAGGTAATGGAGATTTACCATCTTGTTGCATGCAGTAGAAAAATTCATGTATGTTGATAGCTTTTTGCCAGTCAAGTACCCTGTTCTGTATTCCCTTGTATGTCTGATGAACAGATTAAGATGTATACCAGTGGTTTGAAAATTGAAAACCTTCAGTGTTCACATAAATTACAGGTCAAGTCTTCGCAGTGCATCACTGCCCTTTACAGTAAATTACATGTAAAACTAAGTTATACCCCATTTAAATGACAAAAGAATTCTTGGACTACACAGTAGCTCCTTCCAGTAGTAGCTGAATAAAAGAAGGAAAACTAATAAATAATTAAGATGGTAATATGTTTGACCACTCTTTTTTTTTTATATGACTTTTTTCAGTTATTATTGTAACAGAATTGCTCCTTTCAAAGACAACTAAAGTGCTAATGATAGCTAAGAAGGTCATTCATAGGAGGTTAAATTGGTTTAATTAGTATTTATGAGAAGGTTACTATAAGAGTGCAGGAAGATGTTAAGGGGTTAACCTATAAGAGATTACATTGTAGTCAGTGTTCTGTTAAAGTTTGAATTAATTTTTCCCATGGGTTTTTCACATTCTAATTTTCAACTAAATGAGACATCTGTTTCAGAAAAGGAAAATTTGCTATGGTTGTCATAGCAACTATCATTCTGTAAGAAAATTATTCCAATGGTTACTTTAGAACAGAAAGATAGAAATTCAGTACATAAAGCAACATCCGACTGCTAGCACAAATTCTGATAATTCAGCCCTTTTTGTATGGTGGATTATTTGACCTGTAAAACTTGTTCATATGTTTTTAACATAAGGTTAATTGTGCTGTAAACAAATTCACTTCCAATATATTTTCCCCTGAGAGTCTTATGTGTAGACAATTATTATTTTTATCATAATAATAATGCTGTTGGATTTCAGTAGGAAATGGAGAGACTGCAACTGTTCCGTTTAAGAAGATAAGACCTAAATCAAAGTACATTTCTACACATGAGCACTTCACTTCAGAGGTGAATTACATTCATGATGTATGTCTTTAATTGCCAAACAATGGTTTTTTTGGTTGTTTTTGAGAATAGGAGGTTTTCTATTTGATAACATACGGTAGAGTATTCTTTATAAAATGTGAACGATTATTGAAAAATAATTATAAAAACATTATGCTTTTCATCAGCAAGTACTAATAAGGGGATCTGGAAATGTTGTACTTGATGCTAAGACGTCAGCTTTGCTTTCAGATTCCATCATAAATGGAAATCTTAGACCAAGTTGTCTTTGCATGACATCCAGGTCACAGACTTGTTAGCAGGTATTTGAGAACATGTTTTGTTCCTACTCTGAAACTTTGATTGCTGTTCTGCAGTAAATTGTCAGAAGAGGGGACCTGGGGGTTTATAAAATCCTCATGTGCGTATAAAGATGGTTTGGCTTTGGGGGTGGGGGCACTGAGGTGCGCGATTGTTCCTTCCTTCTCTTAAAGCACTCTACTGTCCTCCACTTGAATCCTTTCTGGGACTCCAGATTTTTGCCTGAAACACTTTGGCCATTTCTTTCGATCTTGGGATTATCACAAAAGACAGCATAATGGCAAATCAGGCAAGTTCGAACATTTTCCCTTCACAAAAGAACAGCTCCAGCATGCATAACTTACAGCCCCGCAGCTCGGGTGGGCGCGCTGCCGGCACAAAGGGAGGCAGGGACAGGGAAAGTGCTGCGGATCTTAATAAGCAGATCATGCCTATTCATAAGGGGAAACGGGCTCTTAACAAGCCGAGATGTACGGGCTGGGCCTAGGAGGGACAGGTTGAGGCCCTCGCGTCTGCATGGTGCCATTCGTAGTCGGTTGGATTTCAGCGGGATTAAATTGTGTTGACGCGACCTGTGACGGTCACGATTATTTCTCTTTATAAATGCTTCATTGTGTGCTTAACATAATGATTCTGAAGGTTGTTGACCTTCTCTTCTTTGGCAAATATTGATCTTTCTCCTTGGGTTCTTTACAAGGGAGCAACCAGTTCCTCTGTGCCCAGCAGGCTGCGGGCTATGGGATGCATCCTGACCCCGCATCCCCTGCAGACATGGGGGCTGTGTTGTCCTGGGCCACGGGTGGGAGCAGGGGGCTGCAGTCACTGCGTCTCAGCCGTGACTGAAGGCTGGAGAAGGATCGACTGACTGACGCCACGCTTGCCTCTTGATTGCCCTAGCGAGTATTTTCTGTCAGTGACTGGAAAATTTGCTTAATACAGTTTGCCAAATAGTTGAGTATGTTCATCTTAGTGAAGGAAGGTGCTTGTCAGGAAAGGCTTCAAGTGTGATCCCAAGGCAGGGATGGGGAGTTTGGAAAAAACCTAACCTCTGTGTGTTTTTATAAGGCCTTCCACTTCTGGAACATCTGAGCACCTTGAAGGCTCTGGTTTCTTTATTTTAACAGCATTCCTGTGAGACAAAAACGCTCCCAATCTCTCAGTAATGGCTGAGCATACGGATCAGTCTTCCCAGGCCTGGATTTGGTTTGCACGACAGCATTGCACACCAAAGTTAGTTACTGCAAAATAAGGCAGTGAATAGACGGTGAGTGATCACCACAGCACTAGGAAAGAAGAAGTCATGTTCTGTGGGCCAATTTGTGTTCTTGCTAGGAGGAAACCGTGCTGGAAGCTGAACAGCTACCCAGAAATGTGGGGTTTGAATTGTGTGGGTATCTGCAGAAGGGAGCGACCCTGGTCTGAGCCACCTGGCTCAGAACAATGTTTCTGCTCCATTGGTGCTGCTCTTAGTATCTCTTCTTCACACAGCTTCACCTCCCTCATTACAACTTCCAATGGCCAAGATATGCTTCTGGTTTCAGTGGCAGGTATACCAAGCTTTTGTTTTTTGTTTTTTTTTTTTTCTCCCTGGGATACCTGGCTATCCTGGATGCTGTGTGATGAGGAGCTGGAAGGTGAGCTCTCTCCTAGCTGTGGGCACCCCTGCAGCCTTTGGTCACCTATCTAGAAAAAACTGGGTCTTTTTTTGTCTGTAGAAGGAAGAATGGAAAAGCACCCTTCTGCTTTTCCTTTTACCAGAATTTTCTTTTCTTCCTGTTGGTAAGCCACATCACTTTATATTTTATCCAGCTCTAGATTTTAAGCTGTTTTCAATAGACATGTGCTTTGCAGCTTTCCGAAAAGAGGAAAATATATCATCATGAAGATTGCAGACGTGCTAATTTTTGAAATGTTAGTCAAGCATCAGTAATGGAACAGGATGAATAATAGCTTCATGGGCATTTTCTTTTGTCTTTGCCATACATGATGTAAAGTATAGTTCAGAGAATTTGTTTAAAAGATTTCTTTCTGCCTTTTGATGCAGCGAGGGAGTGTAAAGCTTTCTTCAACAAAGTAACATCTCAAAGGGAGCTCTGGTTTATGTGTACGTATTTATAAACACCAAGGCTGCAATTATCATAAACCTTATTAAATCACAGCAGTCTGTTTGTTGTTCTCCAAATATGGATGTGGCCAGAACATGTCAGTCAAAAAAATATTATAAAAACTCCAACCTAAAACTAACCCTTCAATTTTATGGCCTTGAATTAGAATATAGTCAGCAAGACATAATTTACCACTGTGATATAATTGCCATGAAATACAGTTTTTTTAATCAATGGGACACCAAGGTACAGATAAATTGAGTTCTGACTGGAAGTGTTACAGTCCCACTGCTCCGTGATGAGCCGCTCTATGACTACATTTTAAAAAGAGTAAATGCCCATATGTTAAGTAATACTGAATAGATAACATCTTAAAAGCCACTCCACATACCAGAAAACAGAAGAAAAAAAAATATATATATATAAGAAAAGTAGCAGTGTTGTTCTGATTGGATGCTTCCAACTGGAGAAACGAAACAGCATAGGTGATATCTCCTACTCTTTTCTGAGTAGGATTTGTGGTTGGGCCGGGTTCTGACTCTGCTCAGATGATGGTGGGCTACAGCTCAAATGTGATGGGAGTGAATGCGAAGCACTTACCATACATAGCTGTCTGAGGCAGGTGTGCTTCTTGATACCATGAGAATCTGGCATGCTAATACACAGGTGGGGGTCTTGGTACTCAGCTGTTGTAAGAGTTACTGTATACCTGGTTAGAATAATGCTGTGAACATTGTACTGTGTATTGCCATTGAATCTGTTAAGGGCTACGTGGATATTCCACTCAAGTTATATAACATTGGTTATACAGAAGACTTTCTCTGTACACACACACACACAAAATGAATGCTATTTGTGTCTCCAGATTCCATGCTAATAGAAAGTTTATCACCATATTTTAATTAGGTAACCATAAATGGAAGTAGCACTGAAGACATTCTCCTCCTCTCTTGGCAGGCAACCTTGGTTTTATGGCTGGGGCTTTAATCTTCCACGAGGCCAAGCACTATTAGAGAAGTGGAACCTTATTCCAGATGGGATAGATATTCTTATAACACATGGACCACCTCTCGGTAAGAAAGTATTAGTGCTGTTAGCTGTGAATTTCAAATGATTATACAGTAATTGTTGGCTGTCCTTAGACAAAGAGTGGAAACCTGACTTACGAAAGTCAAAAGTAACATCCTTGCCAATGTCAGCAGCACCAGAACTTCAGCTCAGGTTTATGTTTTGTGATTACTGACAACTTACGGTATGGAATTAAATAATGGCTACAAAAATAAAGTCTTAATAAATTGGGTCTTAATGAGCTTTGTAAATAAGTGAGGTCCAGTTTTCCTGTGCATCTGCCCACTGTACCACTGGTTGGTGAAATCAGTTGACTTGAATCATGGAGAAGTCTTGGAGAGCAATGCAGGATTATTTCACAGCACCATCATTCTCCCTCACCTGCACCAGCATCCCCCCTATCTACCATGGGTTTGCATGCTGACTTGATTTATCTCCTGCCTCACAAACCCAAATGCTGTGGTAGTTGGCCTATCTTTGGATAGGGTTAATTGCCTATTTTTATTATAGTGCAGTAAGACTAACAGGCCTGCAAGAAACAGTTTTGCACTTGTGTTTTACAAGTAATAAACATATTGATGATACAAAGCAAGGTAGGAGAAAATTTTACCTTCTCAGATAACAGTGAAATGATCTGTGTTATTGAAACGAAATTATCACAGAAACTTGTCCTGATACAGTAAAGGCTTTGGTTTTTAACACATTTCTCAGCAAATCTAACAGATAGCAAGTTATGTCTAATGCTTATATGTATTTAATTCTCACTAATAACTGGACATGGATGTGAAGCATGTATTTAAATGTTTTGCTGCCTCTTACTGCATAATAGTGCTTTGTGTAAGGTGAAGGCAGTTGGTTCCTTTAAACTTTTAGATTCTCTTCAGTCTTCAGTTTCCTGAAGCTAAAATCCTCTTGTCTTCCACCCTTTCTCCTTCTGTTTCAAAATCTGGAGGAGAAAGGGTTTGTGTTTTGTTGTTTCCTATAGAAAGACACGTTTGCATTCCACTGCTCACTAATCCTGGTGAAAGGGCTGCTTTGCAAGCTCCGTTTCTCACAGAGCAGGCCTGTGTGCTGCTGCTCCACCAAACCGGAGTGCTGTGTCACAGACTGCTCATAACCTGGCCCTGCATCATAAAAGTGGATGGCAGAAATGAGTTGTATAGGCCTTGATATATCTTTAAATGATTGGTAACAGAGATAATCACTGTGTAGATCCAAGGCTTGAACTGTAACAGTGGATCTTTGACACTGTCTTGTCCATAACTCTCATATTTCTAAAATTTCTTCAGGAACATCAGCACTTTAAAAGCCTTTTTTAAAGAGCCTTCAGTTCTTCCTAATATCCCTGTATCCCTGTTTGAAATCCATTGTTCGAAGGTAGAGAGCAAGTTTCACACCACTCAGTTTCAGGTGCTGTGGTAATTTAGTCATTTGTTTTTGTTATTGTTAATATTATTACTGTTAACAATAAAAGTAAGCTTGAGCTATCCTCCAAAGATTTTTTTCAAGTTCACATATCTTTGTGTTTTTCGCATTGATACATTCATAGCACAGAACGCTCTGCCTGAGAACATCAGCTGTTGGCATCCCTAACACTCATGGCAACAAATACATGACACTTCAAAAGAAATTAGCACTATGCCCAACTTACAGAGCCTTCTTAATGTGTAGCATTGTCCACAGACAGTATGGGGGACAGGATTTTCCTTGACCCTCCAAGCTAATTATTTTAACCAGAAAGCTGATTACTGTTGTTCTGATCTCAGATAGCAAGATCAGAGCAGTTCCTAATGATCATGTAAAGCAATCAGTTCTCTTGCAAATTCTTTTTTTTTTTTTTTTCCCCAGCACGGCTGCCTAAATTCTGTCTGTTATTCATTTTCTCTGCTGCTTTCTTATTCCCTCACTTCCAAAAAGCATGCATCCTCCTAAACTAATTAATGCTACATTATTATATAGATTTAAATTTGCCCACGATTTAGATGCAGAAGCAACATTAAGAGTTTATGGACTTCTTTGTGTTTAACGAAGATATAATCATTTTTTTCCCCAGAGCTTATAAAATGTGGTATTTTACAAGTGATTTAGAAATCAGCATATTTTTGTTAGTTTTATGTATAGTATAACTTTGAAAGTCCTTTCCCTGACTCCCAAAGATCTTCATTTATGATTCTTTCCTCTTCAGAAGTTCACTTCTTTTTTTGTTTTGTTTGTTTTTAATTTAATTTCACCCTTAAGTCTTCATTTCTAGCTGTCTGCTTGATTGTCTGTGACAAAGATTTATACTTTCCTGACAGCTGCAGAAACCTGTTTAAAGTAACCAAACATTAAAAAAAAACCCTAAAATGATCTCTAATTGTTAGCTAGGTGTAATCAATTATTCTTAGTTTGTGTAGTCAGGTGTACATAATAAGCTGCTAACATATGGGAAAGCTTCAGAAGGGTGATAATGCATGTAAACAAAAACATGTTCAACATAAATAATGCTTAATTTAATGGAGAAGTTAATTTTATGGATTTTTGTTTGTGAAGTTTTTGAAGTGGAAATACTTTTCCCTTTATGTTCACCACAGACTTTCTGACAATTAACTGTTTCAAATCGTTGAAGTAACGAAGCCCAAAGTTATAACGTGTTTCCTCTGAAAAAAAGCCATGAACTGAATTCCTGAGGAACTGCTGGTTTCACTGCAACATCTTAAAGAGTTATTATTTCCTACAGTGAATTTTGAAGTGTGTTGGGTGCATTGACCTGCTCTGTCTGTAATTCAGCTGGCTTTCTCTTTGTACATCCCATCATTGGCTGCCAAGCAGCATCTTCAGAGGTATCTGAATAAATTAAGAGCCAGCATCCACTACGTGACATCTAGTTCACAACTGTGATAGCAGGGCAAATTTCTGTCATTTGATAAATCCCACTGAGCTCAGTTTCCAGGCACTTGCATCTGAAGAGGTATTTTTCAATGTGTGAACCTACTCTGAAGCTGAAAGTTTTTCCAAGAGCTTGAATACTACACTTCTGGCCTTTTAAGCCAGCTGGTTAGATAATACTTAGCCATGCTTGATTGCACCTCAAAAGTAAACATATGAAAACCAGGTCCAGACTCTGCACCTCCCTGACTGACAACAGTTTTCTCAAAAGCACAGTATATTCCTGCTGTTGCAGCAGTCTAAGTCGGAGATGCAGAGCTATGACAGGCACACAGTGAGAGTACCAGAACAAATAAAGAAAAGCAGAACAATGGTATTTTTCACATTTCCAAATTTGAGCCTGATCAAAAATGACAAACAATGGAAAGGAAGCAAGAGGAGTTTCTTCCAGAGCCTCTAACACAATAACATCCTTCTTATTCAGCTGTGAAGGAAGCAACGCACTTCCAGCTGGCAGCAAGTTTATGGACATAGAAGCAAGTTGGTGTACATTTTTGTCTCATTTTGTTTCATAAAAAGTGCCTTTTTATACACATCTATGGGATTAAATACAGCACTTACAAATCTATCTACTGCACTAAGTTTCTTTTGCTGTCTGAAGCCCTTAAATTGATTCTGTGTGAGGATGCTCTTAGATATGGTCTGGGTTCTTCACCTCAGTTCCTCTAACATAAGAGTTAGTGTGAAAATAGCATTGTTTTATCATTAGTTATACAAATTCATTATATTGGTTGAAGTGTTCTGTTTCAATAACTACATCCCAGGGCTGGATTTAAACAGCTAAGTGTTGATTTAGGTGTTTAACTTTAGAGACTCACTTTGGATATGCAGCTCTTTAATCATCAGTCTCTTAAAGGAAGAAGAATGAATAAAGCACTGAGTTTTCCTGCTAACGGCAGTGCAAAAAAATGCTTTAATTGCAGTGATTTTTTTCCCTTGAAAAATTATTGGCAAGAGTGATCATAGTCCTGTTTCTTCAGATGAGCTTTTATGTTTCCTTCTTTCCTCTTCTACTTTTCCACATCAGTTCTTCTGACTGCTTATGAGAGGCCATGAGACATTAAATCTCAAAAATGTTTTTGAGTACTACAGCAGTACAGCTTTGCAAATAATCTGTCTTCTTTTAAAGCTTTCCTTTCTTTTCCAAAGGTTTTCTAGACTGGGTACCTAAGAAAATGCAACGGGTAGGATGTGTAGAGCTGCTGAACACAGTCCAGAGACGAATACAGCCAAGGCTTCATGTGTTTGGACATATCCATGAAGGTCAGAAAACATTTATTTCTGTATGTACTTAAAACCCACAAGCACAGAACTTGTCTGTTTTAACCAGTAGTTTTAAACTTGAATATCTGAAGTAGCACTTTTGGAATTCAGATACTTGTTTAGCTGCAAATATGCAGATGAAATTGGCTGATACTCACATTTCAATATTTGTACTTCAGCTTCTCTTTTAGTTTCTTCGTCTGTAAAATAGAGTGATGCCTGCTTCACAGCAGGGCTTACTGTGAGTTTTAAAACAACGCAAGTGAAGTAGTTGCAGAAAGGGACTAAATATTAAGATTGATAGATTGTATTTTCCTCTGCTGAAACTCTTTGACTTAAGATAATACATGCAAGTTCTTTGTGTCTCTGTTTCTGTGTTTTTAAAATGGGTGAGAGTTCTTTAGGGGGTACTTCTGAAGCTTATTCTTCAAGTTTGGACAATAAAAGTTGTCTCTCCCTCTCTCTTTGTATGAATTTAAAATGAAGAGCAATATCACCACTGACTTGTGTAGAAGTACAAGATGCTTATTCATGTATTTATGTGCTTTGGCGGGGGAAATGTTTTGAGCTGGACAAAACACGATATTTGTCTTGACTGCTTTTTAACTGGAAAAAATAAGTTTTCTTCACAAAGTCAATAAATATTAACAAATGTGTGCTGCTGAATTCAGGAACAGCAGGAGTTTGTCTCCAGGCAAAGGGTATGGTAGATGCCCTCTGCTCCAGAGGAGTCTGTCCAGTACACGTACAGTGGCAGTAAGTCTTCAAGCGTGCCCCCACCAAAAGAAACCACTGGGCTGTGCAGAAATGTGCCCATCGGCATGTCAGCATGTATTATTAGCTACTTAGCTCTTGGCAGTGTTAACTGATTGGCAGCAAAAGGTGCTCCACAACTGCCAGTTTTTGCTTCTGAGATTGCTTCGGACTTCAGTGTAGGATATCTGTGGGTTTCAGCAGTGTAGGAATGAACAAATGGAAAAACTGGAGTAACTGACACTGCGATACTTCGGCTTTTGTGAAAAACTGTTGCCTTTCACAAAAAATCCCACTTGGACTTTTTGCTTGGAGTCTTGACCCTGCTGGGGTAAAAGTGGTTAGTGGTGTGCTGCTGTAAAATTGACAGAGAAGACACCGAGATCATTATTTAGAGGGCATGGATGAAGTTCATTCTCTCTTTTCTCATCTGTGGTGAGCTGTTAATGTCCAAATTGCTGTTAAAAGTACAGAGCAAACAAGCAGTGCATAGGTAATATTTTTTCCTAACATCTTGCTGTTACAGCAGGCTTTGAGAATCTGTACAAGAGGGCTGGTGAATACGATTCAAACTCATTGCCTTTTCAAAAGTGGTTGGCCAAGTGAGTTGCAGGGGAGGTAGGCAAACAGTTAGTGAGCCAGGAAGCTTCAGGCAGGTAAACAAAATCACATCTGCTAAGACCAAGCCCAACTTTGGCTCCCGAGTGAAATGAATGGCACCTTCACAGAATGGTATATCATGTGAATTAATAAGTTGGCACAGGAGGTATCAGAACATAGAAACAAGGTACTCTTCTCGTTAACTACCATAATTTAGAGAAAACAAATGGGGAGCTGTATAGCCTGTTTTGCAGTGGGATGGCAGCTCTCTGCAGAGGAGAATTCCCACTGCAGACAGGCTGTGCAAACGAAGCTGCTCTTTGTAGAGAGAATGCATGATTTGAACAGATGAGTTCCTCCCCTGACTGGCATAGCTACATCTGCAGCAGTCATTTACTGAACATCCGGGAGGAAGAGATGCTTAGAAGAAATGTTTCTTCCCTATTCCCCCTCTGCACAGCTGTCTCTGCCAAAAAATACCTCTATGCATGGCCTTGCTGCTGATTGACGTGGTGGTGATGAGAAGCCTGGCAGGGGCTCCAGCTGAAATACTGCTTTGCCAATTACAGCCAGCGCTTGGTGGAGGTCAAGCCCAAGGAAACTGCTGGCAGTAAGGAAAGAGTGAAGACTGTAGTGTGATGAATCTTCCAGCAAAAAGAATGTATTAGCAAGCTTATTTTGTTCTCTCCAAATGTGTAGCTGAGGAAACAGAAAGTCCCAGCAGAAATGCAGACTGTCCTTGGTGCAGCCTGTGTTTTACACAGGACAATTGTTCTGTGGCAAACAGCACATGATGTAAAGAAATGTCTGTGACAGGAACCTGACAGAGTTTTCTCCCCTCCCTACGCCCTAATTATAATGTGGCTTTTCCATCGGGAGTCTAGGAGGCCCTGCATTTTTCAGGGTATTTTAAGGAACAAAAAAGAAAGTTATTTGGCTACTGGATCTTTGTTTGTGAATGCTACAATTAACAATGCTTCAGTAAGACATGAAATTGCTTTCAGAAAAAACTAGGGTCCTGTGTACCTAGGAGAGCAATAGTTTAACTCAATGCACGTAGGTTGCTCCAAAAATAATGCCTCCTTTTTATTTCCATGGAAACTAAAACTGGTACAAAGAGCACAATAACATTATGTGATAGAGCAAATTCTCAGCTACAAGACTCTATTTTCTAACACAGTCACCACCATTATCTATGCATTTTTGCCAGCAGTGAACAAGAGCCTGCGTGCCGCACTCATAAAAATCTTCATGGCCATCTGGAACGTGGTTTGTCTTTCACATCACTGTCACCACTGCTGAAATGCACCACCCACCACCTCACTGTGCTCGCATCTACTGTTTGGTTTTCATAAATGTCCAGGAACTGTTAATGATTGTTAGTGGTACCATTTCTTCTACTTTGAGGAATTCAGTGACACACCTTTCCTTCATCTGCACTTTCATGTCAGATGCCATTTTGTCAGACTGCCCCTCTGCTGCCATGTTGCACAATGTAATGGAATATTGTTGGGAAGGTTCAACCTTTACTGCCATATCACCATCACCTGCCTCTGATGTTGTGCACCAGCGTAATAAAATAGGAGCAGCCCTTGTAGCATTGAATATGTTTCACTATTAACTTTATTAACAGTAAGATTGGTTGTTAGTACAAAAGCCTTCCACTAGGTGATCTTCCCAAAATCATGTGTTTCAGACTGTGAATGCATTTCATGATATTGATCATAATGCTTGCGTTTAGTTCAATGAAAGTTTCCAACATGAAGTTTTAGCGTTATCAAGCTCATGCTTTCATTATTTCTTCTTGACGTACATGAAAATATTTTTGACAGTGGACAGTGTGTTTAATTTTCAGTCCAAGGGCTTTTTCTTCAGCTTTTCAAGCAGCATCTCAAAGCATTTCTACAAGCTTAAGAACTGGAAGTTTGATTTCCAGCAGATTTAGCTCTGAGAGTGTCTTGAATGTCTAGTCAGACATGAGATGTAGTTAAAACTTTTTCCCTACTGGTAAGACATTCTGGAGGTGTTTTCTCCTATGGAAATGTTACAGTGTCTGGGGGGGAATTCACCTTGTCTGTCAGAGAATGTATTAATGAAGATTTTTCTCTTCCTGGGCTGACATTTTACAATCTTTCTATCAAATTTTATTGAAATTAGTCATTAAGATCAAACACATGGGAAGAGGTTCCTATAGAGACCAATCCCAACCATGTGTGTATGCATACATCCTCCCCTTGGTCACATCGTCCTTTTTCTTCATCAGTTGCTTAAAATATGTACAACACAGCACGGAGAAAAAAGGTAGAAGAAAAATTGCCCAAATTTTGGTGCGTAGATGTCTGCAAATTTAAATGAAGTGGTTTTTTTTTTTTTTTTAGTGCTGAAACTGTCTAAGCTCTGTCTTCCCATCCCTTCTAAAACTGGGGAGGTTTGAGGAAGCTTTTCAAAGAGAAATACCAGTGTTTATAAGGAGGTTTGGGGAGCAGGCTGCCAGAGATGATAGCCTCTATCTAGTGAGGGTCAGTTTTTGTTTTCTTATGCAATATGGCAGAATGTTCTACTGTAGATATTCATCCAAAAGACTTTCACATTTTGCATTAAGGTAAATTTAAAATACCTTCTGAGTAATAAACATGCCACTTGTCATTGTTATGTGATAAAGGTAAATAATAAAAAATGATTTAAAGAGTGAATAATAAGAGTAATTAGAGCTCTTCTTTTTTCGTAGGTTATGGTGTCATGGCTGACGGAACTACTACCTACGTGAATGCTTCTGTGTGCACTGTGAATTACCAGCCACTAAATCCACCTATAATTATTGACTTACCTACTCCGAGGAATACATGATTATAATAAAGGATTTCATGTTGTTCCCAACACATTAGCAACCTTATATTGCTGGCTGAGAATCCCAATAGGGAACTATTCAACAAGAAAAGTCCTTCTTCTCTTTTTCCTGCTAGCTCTTCACAGATAAATCTGAGTGACAAAAATGGATGATGAACAAAGACATTTTGGTGCCAGAAACAGATTAAAGACATATCACCATTAAAATGTTTGTGAACACAGAAAAGTGAATGCATTCCACATCTATATACATATACATCTCTCTCTCTCTCAAGTAGGGACTTTTGTATATACCATACATTATACTGGACTAACTAAAAGAACGGTGTCTTTCAGGGGAATGTTTCTTCAAGAAAGTTTGCAGTTTAAACTCTGTTTAAACTAGGATTTCTTCATTTCATGTTTCCCATTGAACTCTTGATAAAAGTGATGTTAAAGATGTTTTCCCTTAACACAGGAAACACGAAAGATGCTTCATAAATGACCAGCCACAAGAGGAAAGCTATTATTTCAAGCCTTCCAGGTCTTGACTCCTTGCATCTATTCCAAACCAATGCAATAGAGGTCTTAATTCACTGTACTGAAATGAAGTTTGCTACATCTGACATTAAGAGAAAGGATGCATATTGCCAGCATGTTGTAAACAGCTCAGTATCCAAGAAGGGAGAAGGGAGACTGTGTTAAGTGCAGTATAAACTCAGGAATTTGTAAGCTGGCCTCGCCTGTGGGGAAAAAAAAGAAAAAAAAAAAAAAAAGAAAAAAAAAAGATAACATTTCCCCTTAAAAAAATGAAGAAGGAGTATAATTGTGTTTTCATATGGTAAGGCAATGCGTGATTGTCTGTAAAAAGAAAAAAAAAAAAGGCAAAAACAACACCCAACATCCCATTGCTCAGTATTGAAATTTTAAATAAAACCCACTGGGGCTATTTGTTTAAAACTTGTTGCTGGTATATGCAGCCAATAGTGAATTTCTGGTTTGAATTTGGCCCACATCAACTGTGACTAAATGTCATTGTGATCATTTTGTCCTTTGGGAAACTTTATGGACCTCAAGGAGAGGGGGAGGGGGTCATCCGAAGGTGGGGTTTGGGCATTCAATTTTGGATAGCTATATAGTAGCATAAGTGCAGTGAGTGATGAGTACACACCAGTGGGTACAGAGCAGAGCTTGTCTAACAAAGCCTGTCATGGCCACGTACCCATTCATGGGCACTGTTGAGGGAGGCCCAAGACAAAACCATAAACGCAGCTGAAATCTGTCTCTTGTGCTGTGTGTAGATGCATCCAGGCAAAGCAGGGGGTGTCACAGGAGCTGCTGGGGATGAGTAACACCAATCCTAACTGTGAAACTTCCCTGCAGGTTAGCAGAGGTGTTGGGTCTTCTGGGATTTCCACACAGTCCTGTGCAGAAGCCAGAGAATCGTCTACAAATTTGCAAAAATACTTGAAGCAAAAATATTTGCTTCAAATGTGTCCTGCAAGAAATGGTTTTCTGCCTTGAACTAACATCTCCATGCTCAAAGCAGCTTTTCTGCCTAGATGGAGATCATTGAACTGCTGGAATCTGAATGCTGACGTTCTGTGTTTGGGGCTGACTACATTTACATCTTAATCTTGTTCAAACAAATTAGGCAACTCATCGCACTATCAATACCAGATTGTTTTCAGCTCTGTGCATAGCTCCTCTGTGCACACACAGTGGATGGTAGTATCAGTTACTTTTTGCCTGATGTATGGATATGAATGCGAGCTTGGTGTAGTGGCTGCATTTATATAAAAATTCCTGCTCTGCCAACCCAGGCTTGAAGCCACAACTCTAAGGGAGGCAAGCAGAAATATTGCATTTTGGGGGTTTCCTGCGTGCTCATCCAATGGATGTTGGAAGCTGTGCAATTTGAAGCCAGGAACTGATGTGCTGTGGGCCCACTGACACCAAGAAACATGGCAAGCCCTAGAGCTGTCACTTCCCGGAGCAGCTGGGTGATTTGGAATCTAAACCGATTTGCTGCTTTTTTTCCAAAACAGGCAAACAAACAACAAACAAACATGAAAACGAGCAGGGGTTTCCTGGAGTGAACAGTTCACAGCACAAGAACAGTCCGCCATTTAATTCAGCTGGCTCTACTTTTTGTAACGTCCATTGGTGTAGAAATTGCAAGATCAGCTCCTAAATCAGCAAAGACTAAAATTCATAGCTTAATGTGAACTCCCACCATCATTGGGAAGATGAACAATAGCATGCAGTTAAAGTGTGTAATCTAGTCACAATTTGAGTGTTTTGAAACAAATGTGGCAGGAAATTGGCTGTACGTTAAAGAAGTCTGAAATGTTTACATTCACTCATGGCACTTAAGATGCTAAAATGCTGAAAGTGGAGGGAAGAGGTCCTTTTATTGGCCTCAACAAAATTTCTATGTCGACCATAAACTATTCTCTTAAAAATAATTTTTCCTAAGGTATCTTCAAAATACTGTGTATTTTTATGTGAAAAAGATATGAAAGCAGCTGTTACTTCAAAATATCATTTAAACTACTTGAGGTATGAAAGCTTAAAGGTTATTTAATCATTTTGGCATAACTTGATTGTTGTTGTAATTTTTGGTCAAGCATGTTAGACAAATAAAGTCTTAAAAGAAACAACAAAACACAAGGCCTTTTTATATCCTCCTGGTACACTCAGTCCCAGGTAATAGAACATCTACTCTACAGCTGTGGGAGCCTGAGGGTACTGAGCTGGGATATTGAAGCTGCCATCATGAATGGCTGGGGGCAGCTGACACAGAGAGTGGGGTGTCCCATGTCATGCAGCCGACACAGTGATGGTCACTATGATATGACCAGCAGAACATGCATCTTGTCCTGCTCTGTGCTGGTAAGTCTTGGTCTTCATTGTCATTTGCTCAAGCTGTATGCTGCCCTTTGGGAATGGGCAGTGAACTAGGGATGGACAGTTTGAGTGCTGGCTTATGTCTGTACAGACGCAAACTATACAGGTTTGTGAGATAAAGCAAGGGAATATTTTTATTTTAGGATTGTGAACACCATCAAAAGCCTGGATTTCTTGCCCCAGCTCCAATCTACCCCAGGTGAACGAGGCCATGAAAGGGAAGGTTTTGCAGTTTTGCAACTGTCAGGTCTGTTTAAATTCAGGGATGAGCTGTCAAGATGTTTCCCAACCCCCCTCCCTAGGGCTGACCTTCACTGCTATTTATCCAGGTAGGATCATTCCCAAAGGTGTGCTGGTGTGTATCAGTAATAATGTGCTTTCCCATCATTAGGCAGAATTGTTACCGAGATAAATTTCAGTTCATTTCAATGAAGACTAGGGAAGATATTGCTGCATGTCAGTGAAAAAAGGCGAGATTATTTTTACCTCTCTCAAGCACATATGGCTGGGGATGTGAAATGTTCCTTGGCTACGAGGAGTGAGCAAGCAGGGATGCGGCACCCACCAGAGCAGCTGCCTTTTCCCCAATCCACCACAGTGCACCCCAATCTGGGGAGCTGGATTTGGGAAGTCAGATGCTGCTGCTTGTGAGAATCTGAAGCTAGAGACCCCCGAAAATTCTCTGACCTTTAAGGAGAGTTCTTCAGGAATCCAGCAAGCCACCTTTCTGGAGGAAAGGTGGAAATCCCTGTCTCGCTCAGCAGGGCCATGTGTGGAGACTGGAGGCCATGCTGGGCAGGAGGCAGTGCCAGCATTCAAGCATTGCTGCAGTAGGCAGCTAGAGGGGATGGGGGGAAGTAGTTAATCTTCTGCAGACTCTGAGCATGCTGACAACCAACGTAAGTGTTGAAGAGGAAGAAGGAACAAGACATTCCTTTGAAGGCAATTTTTGGAATAATCTGCCCATGGGGATCTTTCCCCATCTTCATTTATTCTTGTTTGTATGTGAATTTCTCTCTTAAAAACTTGTATTATTGCTCACTGCTAATGTAACTCACATTTAGCAAAGATAACTGCAAATGTCCTGTCAGGTACATTGCTGTCCCTCTCTGGAAACTCTCTGCATCTGAGATTTCTGAGATATTTTAGAACAGGAGGTTCCCCAGGTGATGATGCACAGCACATTAGAACAGCAGCATTTTGCTTATCCATGTAAGAGTGCTGCCATTCGACTTTGTTGACTGTCCCTTTGTTCTCTTTTTATGTGAAAAGTGTGAATAGGAGTGCTTATATGTACCTTCTTTGTGCCATTTGTTATTTTGTATATTTTCATTACGTTGCTTTTTCCTCACTGTCAGGAAATTAAAACAATTTCAATCTTAGTCAGGCTATTTCTAAACCTCTTTCTGTCCTATCCCAGAAAGGCTCTCTCCCTTCCCATGTGTCCTGTGGGAGCTGGGGAAAGCCAGGGACTCCGGAGGACTCCTGTCCCTCCCCAACAGAGCTTCTGGGAACAACAATCTGCCACTTTCTTCTGTCCTGATCTTCATCCAACGCTGTTCATTTGTTTAGGGTTTCTTGGTAATGGCAGGTATTTGCAGCCCAAACTGAAAGACTGTGGTGAGCTGCCCATGGCTCCAGATGGAGTTTTCCTTCAAAGAGATGGCAGCCTATCTAGGCTCCCCCTGGTATGCACAAGTACCATCTATTTGAGGTCATGTCCACGTGGGAATCCTTTTGTGTCTCTGTGGGAATCCCTTTGAGTCCATGTCAGAATGCCTCTGTGGCCTTTCCCCTCTGGGCCACTCCACTGGCCATGGTGGTTCACCCTGTAGCCCTCCCCTCCTCAGGCCTGCCGTTGGCTCCAGGCTGTGAGGGGCTGGCAGCAGAGGGATGCCTGATGGCTCCCACCCCATAGTGCGGTGCTTCCTGGCATGTCCCTTGCTCATGACCCTTTGCAGCCTCTCAGGAGCTGCTCTCTGACAAAGGTCTCCATCAGGACCTTTGCAAGTGTCTACACCAATTACATCTGGTACCTCTTCTTGACAGGATTTTGATGTACCAAAGCTTTCAAATAGATTAAAGGAACAAGCTTTTATTTTCCAGAAGCTGTGTTTTATTTCCACACGCAGCAAAGTTCATTCTCCTCTAGAGCACGACAAGCTAATGCTGAGCAGAGCAATTAACCTCACTGTCAGCCACTGGGCCTGTGCACAACATGCCCTTGTGCTCCCACCATTTTCTCTGCCTCAGCACCACCCGGGTCTAGTCAGACAGCAGATGGCTTCTGGCGCTGGAACACTGTGTGTTGAAGGCCCCGTTCCTAGCTTGAAGCCAGCCTCATGCCATGGGCCTCAGTGAGGAATGGTGATTCGGATGGGCTTGCTGTTTTCATTCAGTGCTTTCTGCTCTGGGAATGCCATGAGCCTTCAGTGTACTGGTGGAGTTGTGCTGCAGAAATAATTCTGGCTGCCTTGCCGGAATTGCCCATCCAGCAGCTGCTGCTCCTGTGAGGGAAACATTCATAGGCTAACAGAAACTTCCCCCCCCACCTAACAGCTTGGGACAAAGTTTCCAGAAATAATGAAGTTATGCAGGATAACACAATTTAAATTGATTGGGCAATTAAACCTTCGTTTGTATTTCTTTTAGCTATTTTATAAGGCCCTTGCATGGTGCAGCTGCTCTGATTGCATCTGTTACCTGATGTTTTACAAGGAAGGGAAGGCTGCTTTGCATGGACATGTGTTGGCTGCCAGTCACCTTCCTTTTGTCACCAACCCTTCTGCCTCTGTCCTCACCACTGTGTGCCACTCATGGGGGGCTTCATGAGCAGCCCCCAACATGGGTATGCCCACTCCAGACACATCTGTCTCTCCAGGGGCTGGAGTGCATCCTTATATGCAAAGACGAGGAGGTCCAGCTGGCTGTACAGCTGGATTGCCCAGCAGGGATGAGACTGGATGAGGGAGATCTCAGGCACTCCCTTATGTCCCACAACAAAGGTTGTGTCCCTGGGGCTGTGATATCCCATGTTTGCCACATTACTGTGTGATTTTGATCCCATGTTTGAATTTCTTGAAAGAATACATATTTAGTTTAATGGCAGCAGAGGCATTGAGCATCATCATTTAGATACTATTGTACTTCTTCATTTCATTCATTTAAAAAGTCAGGATTTACATCAGGCTGCACTTATGGAAAGAGCTGGGTTGGCTTAGCAGGGCGCTTCCAGATGCATTGCTGAGGGCAGCTCCTCTTCAAAATGAGCTGGTAATGCTGATCACATTACCCTGAAAAGTGTCAGCTTGTGGAGAGATGGATCATGTGACAGTGGCCAAATCACCATCATTCATGTCATGTATTTGCTTTCAAAGTTAGCAATGATTGAACATGGCTGTGGCATGAATAGTGAAGAGATCTGTGAGGAGCAGCACATTTTAGTTTTATCCAATGGACAGATGGTCTTGCCTTTGAGTCCGCAGTCAAAAAACAACGCCTTCTCCATCAGCTCCTGACAGAACCAAGAAGCCCAGAGGGGCTGAGAGGGGTAGGTCCTTCCACTAAGGGTGTAACTAGGTGCTCCACAAGCTCACCTCAAGCTGAAAGACATAGACATGGAATTGTGAAATCACAGCATGGCTATGGTTGAAAGGGACTTTAAAGACCATCTAGTTTCAACCCCCCCCTCCAATGGGCAGGGTTGTCATCAACCAGCTCAGGTTGCGCAGGGCTCCATCCAACCTGGCCTTGAACACCTCCAGGGAGGGAACATCCACAGCTTCCCTGTGCAGCCAGTGACAGTGCATCACCACACTGAGTAAATAATTTTTTCCTAACATCTAATCTAAATCTCCTGTCTTTTAGTTTGAAGCCATTACCCCTTGTCTTGTCACTACACTCTCCATGAAAGAGTCCCTCCTTGTCTTTCCTGTAGGTCCCTTTTAAGTACAGAAAATCTTCAGTGATGTCTCCCTGGAACCTTCTCCAAGATGAACCAGATCCCACGGCCTTTCCTCATAGGAAACGTGTTCCAGTCCTCTGACCATCTTCATGGCCCTCCTCTTGAACCACTCCAACAGTCTACACCTTTTCTTGTGCTGGGGACTCCAGACTTGGGCACTGTACTCCAGATGGGTCCTCACAAGAGCAGAGTAGAAGGGGACAATTACTTCCCTTCCCCTGTTGGCCAGGTCTGTTTTTACACAGTCCAGGATGCAGTTGAGCTGCAAGTGAACAGTCTTGGCTCGTGTTGAGCTTTTTCCCCACCAGAACCCACAGTTCCTCTCAGCTCATGTGTCTCACCTCTTTATGAAATGATGATGGCTTATAGCACCTGGATGATTTAACATCAAGCTTGATGTTCATGCTTATCCAGTAACAGAAGAAGCAGTGCCTCTGGCTTGCTGTCCATCGTTCCCACCACAGCCCTTAGGGATTTGTGCTGGGGTTGCTGGGAAGCAATTTTTTTCCCACATGCATCCAGCAGCACCTTCTTTCCTCACCCATTATTCTTGTGGTGTGTACATAACTGTGTTTATTGTTTGTTCAGAAAGTAATAATAGCTCTGAAGTGTTACCTATCCAGTTCGTTTCTGTGAATGCCCATAACAATAATTAATCATACATATTATTAACATGTGGTCAAGAGACTTGTCAAAACTGGAGCTCTTGAGCGGTAAATAGAGCTCACACAATTAGCAGCTACTGCTCTGAGAATGCTTGAATTGAGTCAGTGTTTCTCCCAACACAAAAGAAAGTCAAGGAAGTAATAAATCATGGAAACATAGACAATGCACTCAACAAACTATGATGAAGACACTTCATCAACTGCCTGTAGGACTGTGTCAGTGTATTGCACGAGTCTGCAACAGTTGAGCCTGTTGCATTATAGATGTGTTGAGTATATCATTAATGCTGCCCTCAACTTGGAAATACTGTGCTCATGCTCTCTTCTGTGTTAGAAGTAGTTTTATTTCTTAATTACTTTCAGTTCTCCCGCTGTTGAGCATTTGCTGTTCCTTAATACAGAGAACTTCTGTGGTGCAGATTTTAACCTGAAGTGCAGGATCTCAGCTGGGCCCTGGGGCCAAGCATAGCGATGGGGCAGGGGGAGACCTGGCTGGTTAGGATAGGTCCTCACATCAGGTACAGACACCCTGCTCATTGCAGCTCTGCTCTGTTAAAGCAATGCCTTTCATCTTACAAGAAGCCAACCCCTGCTAAAAGAATCAAAGGAAAAAGGACAACAGCAGCAGATAGTGTATGGTTCCTCCTAACTTTGAAGCTAGTTTTATCTATTAAAACAACCGAAAACTCAAAACACAGAGATTGGAAGAAAACAATTTTTGAAAGCAAATGACTGACCAGTGCTCCCAGATGCAATTGTAATGTTCTGTGCTCCCTATTGGCTTCATTTGTGTTTCTGTGCTAAAAAGGATAGTGTCCACTCAAGAACACTGTTGCCCTGTTGACCCCACACTCACATTATTGGCAATGGTTGTGTTCTGTGACTGCATAGTGTTGGTCTAAAAATACCTGACTTGAATTATCAGGAAATCACAGCTCACAAGTAGAGTCAAAATAGAAAATCATAAGAAAAGAGGATGCAGGAATCCACACACACACTCTCAAATTCTAAAAAAACAGAGGAACATTTATTATTTTGGTTATTTTGTGGCTTTAGTTTTATTTTGTTGTTTTTTTTTTTTTTTCCCCAGTTGATTTGTTTCTTAATTGTACATTAAATATTTTTTTCTATTTTTTTAAAAATCTTCTGCTGTCCAAGCTTGAAAAAGTCCTTCATGCTGAATGTCAGCCTTCCTCCTGTCACAACCAAAGTCTTCTGCTTCTCCGCAGGAACAGCCACCGTCAGTGACACCTTAGACATCTCCTCACGTCCCTTGGCAGCTCAGGTCCCTCTGCTAAACTCCTCCTGTTGCCCCAGTGCGGTGGCTCAGAGGCTGCCAGTCCTTCCTTCTTCCTCTTGGTGAAGACGAGGCAAGAGGACTTGGGAAGGGACAGCAGGTGAAGACGGGAAGGATGGGTTCACAGGAACCTTGTCTGTCAAAAGAAGAATTCACAGGAAATGAATGTCCCATGTGAGCCTGCAGATAGGTCTGAAAGCTGGGGCTGTGTCAGATAATGGCAAACTTACAGGATGGGAAGATCAGGGCTGGCATCGAGGCAGCTATCTGCAGGGAGGTGGACCGGACCTCAGGCCACGCCGGTCGTAGGGGTGGGCTCTGGGTCTGGCTCTCCTCTGCCACTTCCCGAGAGCACTGGGCTGATGGTGGCTCTGCCCTGATGGAGGAGGATCCACCTCCATGGGCTCCTCGTTGCTCTCAGGAGGGTCCACCTCCATGGGCTCCTCGTCGCTCTCGGGAGGGTCCACCTCCATGGGCTCGATGGTGTTGAGCCTCTCCATCAGCCGCCTCTTCTTTGGAGGAGAACAATCCATTCAGCCTCCTTCACAACAAAAACACCGCTCAGCTCTTGAGCTCAGTGCAGCCACTGGCGTCTCTCGCTCAGCAACTGGGGTTCTGGGACCAGGGTCCCCCTTTTCCAAGGGTTTGGAACACTGGGCTGTGAGGCAACCTGTGACATCAGGAGGCCATGGTGATGCCATTCTTACAATGTGCCATGGTGACCAAATGTCAACGGTTTACAGGCCAGTTTGGACTGGTTCAATGACTAATGGGACATAGGGACTGAATTTTCAAGAAGAGAGAAAAGATATCGTTGTAGAAGAAATAAAAATACAAGAGACAGAGATTTACATATGTTGCTCTGAATTTAATGTCTCATTTATTTCCATAGACACTGCAACAGATGCAAACAATGCAATAACACTATCTGAGGGAGCAAATTCTCAGGTACAAAACACTATTTCTCAACATAGTCACCACCATTAGCTGATCTGTGCATGATCTGATCAAGATGCTCTTCATTTTGTAATGTGACAACTATGCATGACCATGCAGAATGTGGCTTGTCTTTCACATAGCTGTTGCCACTGCTGAAATGCATCGCTCACTGTATCACTGTGCTCACATGCACAGTTTGGTCTCCATTCACATTCAACAAGTATTAATGTATGTCAGTGGGTCCCATTTTTCCACACTTCCACGTGAGACACCATCAGAATGCCTCTCTGCTGTCATCTGTCACACAGCAGCAAATCGTAATGGAATATTGGTGGGAATGTTCAGCCTCTACTGTCATCAGCTTAAAAATACACATATGTATGTATTCAAATGTATGTACGCAGTGTTTTCCTTACAAATATTGTAATTACTTCCAAAGCAATTTTAAATGATTGTGCTGTTTCTTTGCAACTGGGAATTTTAAAATCAAGATCTGATGTATATCTACAAATAAAAATTAATTATGGAAGCCCCATTAATTAGGAACAAACTAACAAACACTCACATGGGCGCTTTTGGCTTAACTTTGATTCAGGTCTTGGTTGAACAGACAGCTTTTTTGGGGTCTGTCTTGAGACCAGTGCTCTTTAACATCTTTATCAATGACATCGATGACAGAATCGAGTGCACCCTCAGCAAGTTTGCTGATGACACCAAACTGAGTGGTGCGGTTGACATGGTTGAAGGAAGGGATGCCATTCAGAGGGACCTTGAGAGACTAGAAAGGTGGGCCCAGGTGAACCTGATGAGGTTCAACATGGCAAAGTGCAGAGTTTTGCACTTGGGCCAGGCATCCATACAGACTGGAAGGAGCAGTCCTTGATAGGAGCCCTGTGGAGAAGGACCTGGGGGTCTTGATAGATGAAAAGCTTAACATGAGCCAGCAGTGTGCTCTTGCAGCTTGGAAAGCAAATGGTATCCTGGGCTCCATCAGAAGAGGGGTGGCGAGCAGGGGCAGGGAGGTGATGTACTCCTCTACCTACTAGTACTCCTCTACTCTGGTCTTGTGAGGTCCCATCTGGAGTACTGCGTCCAAGTGTGGAGCCGCCAGTAGAAAAAAGACAGGGAACTGTTGGAAGGGGTCCAGAGGAGGGCCACAAAAATGATTAGGGGACTGGAGCACCTCCCCTATGAAGACAGGCTGAGGGAGCTGGGCTTGTTCAGCCCGGAGAAAAGAAGGCTGCAGGGTGACCTCATTGCAGCCTTTCAGTACCTAAAGCGAGCCTACAGAGGGGAGGGGAATCAACTCTTTGAAAGGGTAGATAACTGCAGGAGGAGGGGAAATGGTTTTAAGTTGAGGGAGGGAAGATTTAGGTTGGAAGTTAGGGGGAAATTCTTTACAGAGAGCAGTGAGGTGCTGGAACAGGCTGCCCAGAGAGGTTGTGGATGCCCCATCCCTGGAGGTGTTCAAGGCCAGACTGGATGGGGCCCTGGGCAGCCTGGTCTAGAATTAAATGTGGAGGTTGGTGGCCCTGCCTGTGGCAGGGGGGTTGGAGCTTCATGGTCCTTGAGGTCCCTTCCAACCCTGGCCATTCTGTGATTCTGTGATTTTGTAGAATGGTCACTGCCCAGGGTGCTTCCATACTGCTGCCTTGCTAGTGCTGAGCAAACCCACGGCACTGAGGAAAATGTTCCTTTATGTAGACATTTCACACTCTAGCAAGCAATTAAAATGCAAATTACAAATGTTTATTAGAACTGTTTCAGCATCTATTCTAATGCATAGGGGAATTATGCACAGTGCATGGAGAAAGATGCATTGCTCCTCAAGTTGAATCTGAGTTCTGCTCTAGGCCTGGAAATAGCTGGAAAAGCTGATTCTGGTCTGATTCTGATCTGATATGGTAGAATAAACACCCTGAAGTCAGTGTAGCCACAAAGCTTTGTTTAGTGAAATGAGAATTTAGCTCGATTAAGGTACTTACATTGAAAGCAGGTGCAGAAAGGGTATCCATCGCACAGTGAATCTTCTGCATTACACTGTTTTTCACTTTACCCCTATTTTTAATCACAATTCAGGGATGAAGACAGACATAGCTAAAGTAAGGCTCAAACACACTGGCTTTGCAGCCTGGGGTTAACCTTGCAGCCATGGGGCCAGTTATAGAATTTCTAGTTGAGCAACACCTGCACAGGTTTGGAGGAGCCACCAGCAGCTGGGCATAGCACCAAGTCTTTGGATGCTCTGTTAAAACAAATCAAATTCCAGAGCTCAACAAATGCAGTTAAAACAGTTTTGCAACTTTTGACTTTCCTTCTTGGTAGGGCCAGGGATAGAAAATGGCTGAGCACAGTGCTTGGCCTCTGTAGCCCCATGCAGCACCCATACGTCAGAAGCCCACAGTACCTCCCAAAGGACTGCTCTTCTTTGGTTGTGCAGTGCCTGAACTCCCCAGGCAAGCAGTCTGGGAGCTGCTAAGTGCACATAGGTGTCACCTCCCCTAAGATGAGCCATCGGCCCTTAATGGGCAGGACCAGAGCCAGGTTTTTTAAGATGTTGAGTCTGGGTATGTGTGCTTCTCCTTCCTATGTCAAATTCATAGTTGCCCCATTAACATTCATCCCAGTGCAAGCTACTGTTTAAGACAACTTGCTTACCTTTCCTATTTAAAATCTAACTACATCAAAGATGAAATCTGGATGCTCCCAGAGCTGTGATGGGGTTGTTTTTACAGGTATTTGAACAGCGTGTTAAACCTGCTTATTTGAAGATGATGATATTTGTATTGTTGCTAAGAATTCATGCCAAGCATAATTTTGGGGCGTTGGGAAGGTATCATATTTGCATATTTTAAGTATTGATATAATACAAAATTCTTTTTATGTCTCTTTTCACAGCATAATAATGCTCTTTCCACTGCATGACAGCTTTTAGTATAGAAAAATTCAAAAACAGAAGAAAATTATTTTTTAGCAAATGGATTTTTTTTATCTGATTTTCATTTTGCCATGTTTGGAGCATCCTTTACTGCACATGACCTGCTGTATATCATCCACATAAAAACAGTAATTGCACAGAGATATAGGTGCTTCACATGGTAATGCCTTAATCAAACAAATCAAATGTCTGCATTCTGGAGGAGTTTGATTTTTTTCCTAAAGCATGCTCTATTTCTAGCCTTGTGTGCCTGTAGAAGATGGGCTCTATGAAACTCTTACTTGTTCCTTTTCTTTTCAGTCCTTTTGATTATCTTAACCCTCTCTCTACTCTATTTGTTCATCCTCTGAGCACGGAGAGACTCTGTTTCTGGTCCTGCAAGCTCCATAGAATCACAGAACATAGAATTATTGAATGGCTTGGGTTGGAAGAGACCTTAAAGATCACTGAGATTCAACCCCTGACATGGACAGTGTTACCACCCACCAGCTCAGGCTGCTCAGGGCCCCATCCAACCTGGCCTTGAGTACCTTCAGAGATGAGGCATCCACAGCTTCTCTAGACAGCCTGTGTCAGAGCCTCCCTGCCCTCTGGGTAAAGAATTTCTTCCAAACATCTAACCAAAATATCCCCTCTTTTATTTTGGAACCATTCCCCATTCTCCTTCCACTATTAGGCCAGATAAAGAGTTACTCTGCTTCCTGTTTATAAGCTGCCCTGAAGTACTGGAAGACTGTAGTGAAGTCACCCTGGACCCAGACAAACAAGCCCAACTCCCTCAACCTTTCTTCACTGGAGAGGTGCTCCAGCCCTCTGAACATCTTTGTGACCTCCTCAGGACCTGCTCCATCAGCCTCAGAACCCACTCCAGCAGCTCTAGAATAGAAATAGCTGCCACAAAGTCTATAAACTTCCCTCTACTAACTGTTTTCCATCTCATTTCCCTTTCCCTACTTGGTCATGCTCCCAGCAAGCAACTCTTGTGCCCTGTGATTCTGCCCTGCCCAGGAAGGGCCCTCTTGAGCTACTGCCTGCCCCAGGTCAGGCCCCAGTAGTTGGCAATGGTGGCCAGCTGGCCTGGGGCAGGGCTAACAAGCAGTACATGCTGCTGGTGTCACAGGAGCTTCAAAGTGAGAGACATCCAAGAGGAAGAGAATGCAGTGAAATATATTCCTCTTTCATAGTCTAATTAGGTACAAAATTCATTTTTGTTTTTACTTTAATTGTCTGCAAATCCTACGGGGTTTGGCTGGCACGAGTTCTTCTGTTGTGCAGGCTCTGGTGGTGCTGGCAGTGAGCAGGTGCTGTGGGCTGGATGCTGCTCGAGGGAGGCTTCCACCACAGCACATATCTCTGCAGGTTTCCTTCTGTCAATGGGCTTTCTGAGTAGGTGGATGAGTGATCTGGTAGGGACACGAGGCCTCTGTGAGGTAGTTTATGTTGTTCAGAAGTGGTCTAAATAGAACTTAAAGTGCTGTTAAAGCACTGTTGAAGGAGCAGCTCTTCTCCATCCTTGGCACACCTCATGCCTCTGGTGCAGAGCAGGTACCCAGCAGCAATGACACCATTTTGGGGGATAGAATAACAAGCAATGTGAGGTTGGGCAGAAGGGCTGTGGTGGGAAGCAGGTTGTGATGCACAGCTGAATCACCTCCACAGACCCTTGACTTTGGTCCTACAGCCTTTCATGAAGAGGAGATGCTGCTTCAAATCCCTTTGTCCCCCTACCTGTGTTTTCCTCCCTGAAGGCTGGTCCTGGGATGGAAGAAAACAGTCATCGGTGTTCTCTGCTCAGCAGTGACATTTCCTCCCTTTGCACTGACATTTTTTATTTTCATAACTGCCTCAGTGATTACGTGTAGCAGCAGGGGACAGTTACCAAGGGATAATACTCAATCCCACTGATATTATCTACCTCTTAGCGGAAACAAATGGGATGCCTGCAAGCCTGCCGGTGCTGGATGACTGGCCATTGTTTCTAGGGAAGGGCTGCTTAAAAATCTCTCTTCCATTATAAAGTTGATCCATCCAGCGGTTTGTGATTTTAATATGAAAAATTACCTTGGTTATTTTGAAATGCTGGTAGTTTTTTTTTTTTTTTTGAGGCTGGATAAACAGTTGAAAAGTGCCATCTCTGCCTTTAAAAACTCACTAAAAAAACCAGCATGATTTGATTTGTTTGTACAGCGAAAAGATTGTTCTTTAATCCCTTTGGAGTTGTTGGATTTGATACTCCTGCCAGTGGAAGTAATGAAAAATCCTCTGGCACAACATGTCAAGAAGCCCAGGGATGTCCCTGGACACAGCTTGTCTCCTGAAGATGGCAGGTACCTTGAAGGTGGCAGAGCCAGGGATAACATGCCCTCATCCTTTCACAACATTGCTCCTTGCCAAGTAACAGCATGGGGATGGAGACCTTATTATATCTGTTACAAAACTGGATCCAATTGTCAGATAGAAGGTGTTGGTGTATTTGAAAAAAAAAAAAAACAGAAAAACATAACCACCCAATAATTACTTAAGTAGGTTTTCTTTTGTTTGTTTTGTTTTTTTTGGCCATCATTATAACAGTTCAGTGAAATCCACTATTTAAAAACTAATCATTGTAGTATTTGTGTTACAATTTTAGGTGTTCCAAACAGCAATTAATTCTTTAATGAGTATGAATGATTAATTCAGGACATAAACTGCATGAAATAATAACAGAAATTAAATCAGGCATGCTGCACCTGATTAGGGTTGGGGGAAAAAGTTGCTATTAAAGTAGAGAGCAGTTTGTGGATTTTCAACAGTTACAAAAATAAAACTAAAAGGCCAGACTAATTGGTTCTTGTATGGAGCAAAACCGTGGCAACCTGAGATGACCTCAGACACTGGGACATTCCTGTGGGGCTGGCCAGTGTCAGTGCACCACCACCTGGAGATGCCCAGTGGGAACATCTAACATGCCACGACAGCTATGCACTGGGATGCACCCCTTTCAGTCGCTTACAGGTATGTGTATCCCTAAGATGCACTCTTTTCTAGCAATGGAACTAGGAATTTTTGTATTAGCTTAGTATGGGAGGACAGCCTTTAATAACCATCGTCACAGTCTCTTCTGCTAATCATCTAAGTATCAATTACAGGGATTTACAGATAGCCATCAATTTTGAGGAAAAAATCTAGCAAGTATTCTTTATTTTACCATTTCAAATACATACAAAGCCAAATGTATTTATTTTACACTGGAGTATCCTAGCAGCAATATGAAAAGCAATACAGAACATCTACACCCCACAACAACAGGTCCAATCAGAAACATCCCCAGTGCTTTTTTTTTTTCTGTAAATCTCCTGGAAGCTCCAAATGCAATGAACCCTTTTTTCATAAAAACAGACATTCACAGAATCACAGAATGGCCTGGGTGGGAAAGGGCCACAAAGATCATCTAGTTTCAACCCCCCTGCTATGTGCAGGGTCGCCAACCACCAGACCAGGCTGCTCAGAGCCACATCCAGCCTGGCCTTGAATGCCTCAAGGATGGGGCATCCACAGCCTCCTTGGGCAACCTGTTCCAGTGTGTCACCACCCTCTGAGCGACCACATTAAAGTGGCCTGCGCTGGGAATCTTTCAGATTCATACCAATGGTTCACATGTTCACTAGAAACAATAAGAAAAAAGAGGATTATGTTCTTCCTTTTCCTTTTGAAAGACTTCCATATATTCATGTGTGTGTGTGTTCATACGTGCTTCTACAACCACACAGCTCGTTCATTCTTTTCCTTTATTAATACTTTTAAAAGTTTTTCTACATTGGAGGAAAAGTGATGCCAAATAAGTGCAGGTGATAAGGACAGAGCTCTTCAGTGTACCAGTGAGTATTAATTCAGGAACCCAACAGTGGCATATTTACCTAACAAGTCTTCAGATCAGGTAATTGTTTAATTGTTGATACAATGCCAGGAAGCAAGCTCTGATGATCATATGTCCTTTAATTATCTCAGAAGTTCAACCATCAAAACAATTACTTTTTAATTTCTTTCCCAAGATCTGAGTATCTCACAAGATATTCAAACAGAATTTTGCTAGAATTGGGAAATCTAACCAAATAGTTTACATGCAATGTACTGTTTAATTTGTATCTGTACTCTAAAAAATAAACCCTCATGACTAACACTAGGAATCTATCTGCAGTTAAGAAGCCAATGCTCGTTGGTGCCTTCTTTTCTAAACTGTTGACAGATGTAGAGGAACAGCTTTAATACAGTAAGGTGTGGTATCGACTCACCGTTGCCATCTTAATAGCCATTCCAAATTAATGTCCTTGACAAGACAAATACGACACTAAGCACAGGAAAAAGAAGCACTGCAAAATGGGATGATTTTTTTGAATAATGATGGCTAATATACTAAAAGTAATACGTTTGGAAAATTACAATTGAGGAAATTGAATAGTATGCCTTGTAAACCTTTTTACTGAAATTAGAGTATGCCATTAATAAAATGTGTAAAACTGAAAAGAAGAGTTTCCTTAAAAGAATAGCTTTTGGAGATGTCTTAAGAAGCCTTATTTTGACAATGTTAATTGTTGCCTCTTTTTTGATAAATGGATTATGCAAAATTAATTCTCTCACTATGTAGATCTAATCCACAACACAGGACCACTCTGTCAGAATTTTAAAGTATTTTGAGTTTTCTAATGAATAGATACAAAAAGCCATTCTCTATTAATTTATTAGTTTGAAATTTGAAATCGTAAATCCATCACTGTCTTTATCTACAGTTTCCTGCGTTTGACCAAATCTTACTGTAAGAATGCCCGGAGAAAATCATTATAGGATATTTTTTAAGATAGAGTTTTATCATAGTATTCCAAAATGTTAAACAGCTCTTCTTCTGATAGGTTAATTTTGTATTCATGAAGAACCTGTAAAAGACAGAAATTTATTTTTCCTTTGGTGAGGAAGAAATAAAAACACTATTATGCTAAAACCTCTTTACAAAACAACTTCATGATTTAGCCCTGTCCTACCTTAGGTTTGTGAGAATACTAGAAAATCAAATCCTCTTTTTTATCTTTGACTTCCACGTCAATACTGGCTCCCTGGGATACATTTCTGAAAACCTGTGTATGCAGGGGGTTTCGTCTACAATCCCAAACAGCACCTGCCTTAGGGGGAGCACTGGAGATGGGGAGCCCCTACGTGTGTAGAAGCAAATTTACAAACAAAGCGTGTTTAGAAGGCTTTAAGTACTATTAGGAGATGGGATGGAGAGATGGAGTGTCTTCCTTTGGATGATCTACAGTCTTCACATCCAGGGAAACAGAAGGAATAACACTGTCACTCAAACCGTGCAAACCCCAATGTACATAATAATGCCCACACATACTCCATGTTTTTACTTTTCACAGGACAAATGCTTGGCCTATAGGCATGCCTTCTGAACACTTTAGGGATTACTCAGTCTGAACAGGATTAATCTGGTTCACCTAATGTTAAAAATTTCACTCAGTGCATTTTTCAGTACTTTTACAGTTTTAAATGTTCGTAATGCCCTAACATGAAAGCAAGCAAGACATTAATTTCTGGGCATTACTTCTGGTTTCACATGAATTTCAGAATTTGGGCCCTGCCAGTGACCAGCAAAACCAGTAGTACTGGTATGCTATGCCACTAATCACTGGCTTTCTGGAAGGATCTTACTGGTTTGCAACTCCCTCCTAACAACTCAGCATCTGAAGTTGCTAAAGGCCCTGTGCATTTAGTACCTCGGTAAATAGCAGTGCTACTGAAGTTAGAAGGGTGCTAATCTCCCCTTTTCACTAGATTTAAATTTCCTGGGAAATAAATGGATCTGTACCTTCACAAAACACCTTACATCTTGTCAATGGCCAATTAACACCTTTGTAGCAGTATTCTGGAACTGGGGGTGGCTTCTTCATCTAAGCCCATGAGGTGTTATTGTATTTATTTATTTGTTTATTTTAGCCTATCTTAGGTCATGTTAAAGATTTTGCAATTGATTTGCAATTGTTGACAATGCTTTAACTTGGAAAGATAATCATCACATGTCCTAGAGGAATATGACAAATTGACAGGTTTGATCTTCATTCCTACTCCCCTAAGCTTGATGTCCTGAGGCAGTACCCAGGCAGGCAAAAAGCTGTAGTGACAGCCAGGGATCCTGTGGCATGAAGATTATATGGCTACAGTGGTACTTCTCATCCCCCAGTCTTCATGTAGGGACTTAAGTTTCAGTTACATGGCCGTGCCAGGAAATATCATGTTCCCACCAATGCTAAATAAGTAAAGATATACAGAGGAGTTCAGTGACTGGCATAATCTAAAGGGGTTTAGGCTGTTCTTTGCAGTGCCAGGCAACAAGCTGGTTTTCTGCAGCTCCAGGGAAGGCGAGTTTCAGAATCACACCCCACGATTTCTTATTGCATTTAAGCATTTGCTTGCTGTGATCGAGCATCCTGTCCACCAGTTTATCAGTTCTTTAAAGCAATAACAATACCAAGGGGTGTCTCAATGCACACAGCATTAAACGAGTTTAGGGACGCATTGTAATTTTTTCTTGCAATTGAATAACAAATAATCAAAATTCGTCTAGAATGCATTCTGATTACTAATCCTAAATAAAACAATGCAGAATACACTGAAATTTGTAAAGACTAAGCTGAGTAAAAATCAGAATCCCCATAGATCTAGATGAAGAAGAGACTATTAATTCCAGATGTAATATGCATATATAGAATACACAGGTATTTGCTATTTGAGGGGATACAAGGTGCCAAAATATTTGCAGAGCTTTTGAATCCCTCCCCTAGTACAAAACTGTACTCCACACAAAAGAGCAAAGAGAGAAACCAGTAATAGAGACTCTCAGATGAGGACTGCTTGAGCCCACTTCACATTCAGAAGGGAACACACCAGTTGGAAGTCTACAGGATCCTGCAGCTACTTTCCACAAAGGACTTGTTTGGTTCGGCCAACACCTCTGTTCTTATGCATTTGTGAAAGCTATGTACTTAAAAGTTGTATAGGAGCAGACTGCCCAGAGAAGCTGTGTATGCTCCAATTCTGGAGGCATTCATTGCCAGATTAGATGAGGCCCTGAGCAGCTTGAGCTGATGGCTAGCAAACCCACTCACAGGATGGGGTTGGAACTGGGTGGTCTTTAAGGTCCCTTCCAACCCAAACCATTCTGTGATTCTATCGTGGGGACAAGATTTTCTCTGCTTTATTTATGCTGGTATAGCAGGACCCCACTAAGACTCTCAGCTTGATGACTCCATATCATATGTGGAGAAAGATTACCAGAAATAATAGTCAGAGCTAAATTTACGGAGGGAAACCAGGATGACTTTATATACCATAGTTCGGTACCATTTTCCAGAAAATTTTCAATCAGTGAGCTCACATTAAAGTACTGCAATTTTCTGACTCTTAACTGCTCAACACAGCTTACTTGTCTGAAATCTGCAATATTTAACAGTCCAGTACGACTTTCATCATAAGATTTAAAGGTGCGTTTCATTGGTCTCCAACAGTGCAAGATCTGGGGCTGAATTCTCAGCATTGTGCTGTAGAACAACACGGATTGTGGTCCAGGACTCATCTGTCAAAGTTGGATGAGAAAGGCAAGCATCAATACAATGGACGCAACTGGGCAGAACAATAAGGCAGAATGAGAAGGTATTGGAAAGTAGTGCTGGCTTAATTGGCGAACTGGCTGCCAAGTACTTGTTTACAAATTATTGCAAGATACTGTTTACATAAGATAATTTTAACCTATGACATCTTAATATTCTTGGAAAGTGCAGATGGTATATTTACTTAATCACTGTCAACGCCCTAACTGTATTATTTGAAACTGATTCTGAAGTCAGTGTTACTTCTTCTCAGATCTGTGTTTTCACTTGTGTTATGCTTGTCCTTGTTTCAACTCCCTCTTTCAGGCATTTTTAATTCCCTGCAGCGTTCATTTTCCAGAGTGAAATTTTTGCTTTAAAATGACTGAATGCATAATCCAACTATGGGGGCAGCATGTGATTTAAGAAAATCAAAATCCCACTCTACATTCTTCCCTATAGCTATAATACCTTGTAGTCAGTTTTTTAACACTTCTGCAGTTAAATAGCTGGAATATAGACTGAATTTTCCATAGGAAATGTCTGTCCTTGTTTTAGCCTGGCTAAGCTTGTTACATGTTGTACACTGAACACAGGTGATCTGCAGAAATGTTACTGTAGTACTGCCATGAAAAAGAGATTTTGGGAACCCAAAGTCAGCAGGCCTGGAGCCACCTTCAGGATCTCGATCTGCTATGCTGCCATTTATTTCTTTAGGTACATCTCAGGCTTCTCCCTAACACTTGCCATTGGTTACATCACTTATGCCACTTTTGTGCCAGGCACACGTGATGCTATAGTCTCTACAAATGTCTCACTGTGAAGGAAACATACAGAGGATGTTATACCTCTGTTAGGTGGACACAGGCAGACACAAGCAGACGCTATATTGCACCTAAATGTCTTTTAACAGGCATGTGGGTCAGATACACCTCTGCTCCGTGCTCTTGGTGCGTTCTGCCTTCAGAATACGTAGCTGAGGAATGCATGGATACATGAATAATGCAATTTCCAACCCCAAATACTGAGTACTCCTGTGGGTTGAAATAAGGGAAGGAGCTTTTTACAGCAAATGCAACTTGGGTTATTTTCATAGCGCGGAGGCTTGATGCTTCCGTGAAGCCCTAGGCCATTGATTACCTCAGGCTTTAGAGAAAGAACTGTGCCTATGACATAAAGTTTATTATTATTATTATTACTATTATTAATTATTATTCCTTTTGATGTGCATCTGTCTGCTTATTAGGTGGAATGGGGTGAACAATCAATAAGGAAATTTCACTTTGCATATTACATTATAGAAAGATGCTCAAAACATGGACTGAGACCTTCATTGCATTTTCTGAACGGGGTAAATAAAATAAAAGTGATTTGAGACAACTACACAGGGACTCAAAAATTCCTTCTTTATCTACTCCAGTATACCGGGATTAAATTTTACAGCATCAAATTTGTGTATAAAGGAAACCTTATGTAAGTTAATGAGGTTCTTTGATGCAAAACTTAATAGTTCTACCTTACTGTCCCTACTGGCAGTGAATACTTGATAATTCCTAATGATACTCTCTTCATACCTTGGTTGCAATCTGTTCGTTTCACATCTGAAAACAGTTCAGTAATGTAATTTCTCTATAAAATGCTGCTACTAACCATATCTAAACTAATTAGGCACAGTCAAAAACAGCTCACTTGAATGAGCAGATTTGGATTTTGGCACTGTTCCTACTACATAATTTGATCGGGACACTATTGCCAATGCCTTCCTTTCTGGGCCTCTACAGCCAGTCTTCTACACTTCTTTTCATCTTTCCCGTCTTAGATCACTATTATAGGCATTTGTCACATCCTGCTCATAAGGACAACAGCCTATGGCTAACTGTTTTGCTGGGCCTCTTTTGTCTTTTGGGGAATAGGTATGTGTTAGGAGAACAGCTGCATGGATACAATGCGTTTGACCAGTCCTGGCTACAGAATGATTTTAGTGACTGGTAACAGTGATGCCTCCATACTTTTCCTACAGGGCTGAGCATGGGGCAGGGACGCAGCCTGCTGAATGACAGCCATCCCATGACACATCCACAGCACTTTTTATTCCTAAATTGATTTTTATTTAGTTCAACAAAAACTCTTAAAACTTTAGGTCCGATGTTTTCTACTGGTAGTAATTATCCAAATTTTAGCACATTTAGCCAATTTACCATCTAACTTGGGTACACGGGAGCACGATCACAAGGAGCTAGGTCTTCAAACTGAAGGAGATACCAAATGAATACCAGAAATTAATATCATGGGATTAAACAAGAGAATGCTGGAATACTCCATCACTGCAGCAGAAACGGAAAACAATTTAATTTGAATTTTATAAGCATTGTATGTACCAGTTTTTGTGGCTTTGGTATAATCACTCTTCGTAGCAGTGTGCTTTTCTGTGGTTTTAACAACAAGATACAGCTCTGAAAGAAATCATAATATGCAAATTTTCCATTTTCCTTGATATCATATTTTGTTGTTATTTGGTTAATTTCTTCTTTGCTTAAATCCAAATGGAACTTCTCTGCTATATCTGAAATAATAAAGAAATGCAGAAATAACATTTCCTTTGTCACTCATAAAAATTGACAATCATGTATTGTGTTCACAAGTTTTAGCAGGGATATGTTGACGTGTTCACTGTCAGTGACTTCTGCATAAATATATTCTACAGCCATTGCTATATGCAGGTCTATACATACGCCTCAACTTATAGAGGAAGCTGGTCACATTTCACAGGGCTTCAGCAGACTAATAACATGTTACTTAGATTTTAAATGCACAAGAAATATGCCTTGATACCGACTGTAATTGATTTTCTGATAAGCTAACATATCTTTTTTTACCCTGGACTTTACATTTGATTACACAAGTGTACATTGTCTTATCACACGTGTGGATGGATGTCCTAACAAAAGCACAGAACACTCTCTCAGGAAGAGAACAGAACGTAAGAACAGCATAGCTCAATTCATCTGAGAGGAAAATCCAGGGTCCTTTCAAATCAACAGGTATTCAGCTGTCATTACCAGAGAAACCAGAAGCATGTGCAAAATCACAAGGAAAAGACTGGCAAAGTTATTCAAACATCAGCAGGAACACTAAGGGCAGTGTACCAGGAAGGTGAGGGGATAACATGTCTATGAGCTGAAATTATCAACAAGCAAAGCCATGTACTCCTTTTCTAAGTGGCAACTAATTCTGAATGGGAACAGGACTTTATTGCACCCAAAGCTACAGTAAGCTATTCTGCCCTGCACTAGCAGGGTGGGACCTGGAGCAACCATGCAGTGAATGCCACATGACTGAAGGCCAGATGTACTATAGCCAGAAACCAGAAAGAAAACAGAACACATCTGAGAATGAGCAAAGCACTTTTCACATGGTAACAAACCTAGGAAGTCGGACACTGGGATTTCTCCTATTTTGCTGACATCCTTCTCTTGACACAGCTTCAGTATGTCTCTCCAGGAACGCTGGATATTCTTTCTTATCTTATTTTCTATTTCTTCCCAGTTAGGGACAGGCGCAGAACATTCTGCTGTTGTCTGAGGATGGCTGGATGCTGATGTCTAAAACCAAGAGATAACAGTAATTTTTCTACCAAGTCTTACTGATTTTGTAGATAACCAACCAGATGACAAATCCAGATTCTGGCCTTCCAGCACTGAAACTAATGCACCATCTGAACCACTTCTGATTCGAATTATTTTTGCAAAACCGTAGGTAGAAATGTTAGAAAATTCTTAGTGTTGAAATGACACTATTTGCTTACTCAGCCTTGACTACTTTTTTAAAATTTATCTTACTTGTAAATCATTTACAGGTTCTTCAAACTTTTTAAATAAAGAACAGGTACTATATTTAGAAAAGCTGTGTAATACCGTCTTAGAACAAAAAAAATAATGAAAAATCACTGAATAATGCAATAACAGTGCTTTGATTTCTTACTGAGAAAACTCAGTTCTGCGGTCTCACATGCAGAACCACAGAAAGAACAGTGTGAGAAGATCCCAGTGCTTAATGTCTTTTTGACTTCTGCCTCAGCAGTATTTTGGGTGAGCTGGTTGTATAGCCTCAGCCTACTTCTATATGCTGGGTGCATACGCCATAGTTATGGTCTTAGGTCCAACAAATAATCTCATATTGTCTGAGATTTCCCAGTGTTTCTACAGGTGCAGGATTGATGAGGACTCACACATTTCCTCACACAATGGATGCTAGAGAGAAGAATCTTAATAGGTGTTCAGGCTGTCTTCCCAACAGGTCTTCCCAACAGCCATACATTCTGGGAGACTTACATTCTTTTCCTATGGTCTTGCACCATCCGATCTAGCATTCACAGACAGTAATGAGAAATTTTCCAGTGCTTTCTCTGAGAACTGGATTGAAGTATGAAGGACACATGCTAATAGTCTGGCTTTTCACAAAAGAACCTACAGTTAATGCAATAATTGAGCTAGCAATGGGCCTGTGTTTAGATTTACCAGCTGTGACAAGTTGTTTGCATCTTTAATTTGCTCAATCTGTTATTTCTTTTTCAGTAGTTAAACATCTCTATGTAGAAGTAGTCAGAAAACTCAAGCATTCTATAGGACCTTAATAATTTTAATATTTTATTTTTCTTTTGTAGGTTTGGTCGTAATCAAAGAACATGGTACAAGCACATGTAGCTCCACAAGTGGATATCAAATATTTTTGCCAGTAATTATTTCTTAACGTTTCTGTCAATTCTGCCTCTAGTGTAAGAGGCCAGTATGGCAACAGAGGGGACCAAAGTGCATTGCTAACATAGTAAGTATAGATAGGGATGCTAAAGTGGAACAAGACTACTCCCTTTCTCATGAAATTCTCTCATCTGTCTTGGATCAGTGGTCTTCATAGCAAGTCTACCAATCTGACTCCCAGCCATCAACAAATATAATTTAGCATCTGCCAGAAAGCAGAGCAAGACCACAAGAATGTTTTGCTCAGGCCAGCAAACTGCAACTACCAGTCCTGCCTGGCTTTGTCAGGCAACCACTTACATCTTTTTATGTTGGTTTGTTGCTTTGCAGCTGTTGGGCTGTTGTAGTTTGGGCAGTTCATTTTGTTCTCAGAAATGTGACTGTATTTAAACAACAAAAGAATTTTTGCCATATAGATCTGATGGATGTGCCCAAGGTAATAGCAGGGAATGCTCTTGGTATAAATTGATATGTATGATTTGACTGATTAGCCCAATTTTTGCAACTGTAACACAATTATTTTGCAAGTAGCCCCATTTGTTTATTAACAGGCTTTGTGCCGGATCTCATGGGCAATCAATAGAAATACTGGCACTAAGTTCCAAAACTACTATTTTCAGTCTATGCACAGGAATGAAAATTGATAAAATTCATAAAACAACCATACTTACATTCTTCTGCCCCACTAGAGAAGACAATGTCTTGGGATGCTCAGGCTGAGAAGATACATGGGTAACTGGCTTGGTAGAAGTCTCAGGACTGGTAGCACTGAGAGTGGTTAACGACATTGTTACATGTTCTGAGCTGAATTTCTTTAAAAATTTCTGATATTTCAATCATCCACCAACATTGACATCCACTGTGTTCCAAAGATTTTCGAACTGATGAAGAAAAATAACTGCTGTAAATGCTAACTTTACAAAACCAGAATCCTCTAAGGTTCTAAGGGTATGACGAAGTATATTGAAAAGAAAGGGAGAGGATGATTTGGAATGAAGGAATCCTAGGGTCCATCTTATTACAAAAAACATTAAAAATCACAGCTTCTCTACAGAAGCCTGAACAAGGATGGGAAAACAATGAAAAAGGGATTTCCGTAGGACATTTTTTAATTGAATTTGGCCCTTGGTGTACGTTTAGACTACTAAGTCTTGTGATTAGACACAGAGATTAAGCTGCCACATAGAAGAATAATGTTTTATCATGAGATGTAAATCAAATGCACAGTGCACATGTATCTAGCTAAGTACCATTGCGGCAAATTTCTCATGCTATCAGCTACACCTAAGTTCTACAACCATCTCAGTAGGCCGCTAAGGTTCTCCAGTTATTGTATTTGCATCAACAAATTATTTCACCCTGAGGGCATAAAGGAATCAGCAGGAAAGAATATAGCAGAAAATCTTTACAGCCTTTAGAATCACATATAGTTATGATAAACTGCTGAGAACCGTATCTGTACAATACAGACAGCCTATAGAGGTCCTGGGAGCAGCTGCTGGACTGAAAGCATATGTGGAGATAGGGTGTCTGCTTGGCACAAAGCAGGGCAGGGCAGCCCTGCTCTCTGAGTGATGCATGGCTCTGTAAGGACAAGGCCTGGCTGTTTTTCATTGAACAGCCCTTCATTCCATAAGTAGCTGCACTGAATTTAATGGGACTACTCATGATATAAGCTACTAATCAAAGCAGGGATTATCAGAGTCTGCCCTTAAATGAGCTGCACTCATTTTGCAAGTGTTTCAAGAGTCATCAGTATGCCTTTTTAGGGTCTTCATTATTGATTTTTAATATAAATCTAATTGGGAACCTCAGATTGCTTTTGATTTGATCTTTTTCGGCAGAGACTTAAACCCTAAAGGAAACTAGTCACCTCTTTGATGCATGAGCCAAGTTGCAGTCAAACTTCAAAGGGCAAAGGATACAGTTTGAATTTCCTTTCAACTTTCCCCCATTGGCCTGGCTGCTACCACATTATGAATTATAAACAATTCTATTTTGCACTTGTGATTACACTTCGCACTTCATATGAGGATCTCAAAGTGTATTACAAACTTCAATTAAATACAACAATACCCTGATGAGCTGGGTTAGCTATAGTTAGAAACTATTTCAACACTCAACGAAATTTGGGGGATTGCAAGTAGTTCAAGCACATCAAGGTAGTCCAAGCAGAGAGGAGAAAAGTGCCTGCAATAAAAATGGGGGTGTCAGTTGGGAAGATGTTAATCAACACCCCATTTGCCCCATCTGTTTGTCCTTTTTGTGAGAAAACTCACAAAAATTCAGAAGACCAAGAAGCTAAATTTTAGGAAGAAAGTCTTCACCTGCGACTTGATATACATTTCAACTTAGCCTTGCTAGCAGCAAACAGTAAGTGACTGTCATCCAGAAAAGGATAAAAGACGACGTTTTCTCTGAAGTCATCTAGAATATGATTGCTAGTAACACTGTTGTAACAACTCTGAGCAGCTATTACAGCCTGAACAGCAGGGGTTTGGTTTCACAGCGGCAAATCCTGAACCCAGATTGGAAGGCTCTCCTGGGGCATCTTCATATAGCTATACGTAGGCATATCCTCAGAAGGCCTGTCAAAATCAAAATATTTCTGAACATACAAGGCTTGAGTCTCACAGAGAGGCTGCTGCTTATATAAATGAGGCTCTTCAGGCCTGCTCTTCATTGCTATTATGGATGACAGTTTCTATCAGGAAAATTTTTCTTAACTTGTCTGAGGTTCTTTCAATGTATAAAATAGCTCCTCTGTCCCTTTGCTTCCTCTTGACTGTAAAGTAGACAGGATCTTGTCTGGAGGACTTTTCAGCAGAAGATGCCTGCCTTACTGCTTCCAAAAAGGAAATAAACAAGAGATTTTTCACAACATGGTTGGTGTATGTTTGCTCTCCTGTCTTGGCGTGGTCTCAGCCATAAGTCAACCCTGGCTCTTCTGCTCAGTGCTTCACAGAGATGAGGAAACAATATCACTAAGTTTTCTTTTCTGCTTTTGTCTGGTTTGGAAGCTCAGAATTCACAAAGCCTTAACAGTTGTGCTTGGTGCCTCACCAGCAGTATGACTACCAGGGCTGAAGCACACAGATCATTTGTTCTTTTATATTATTTATATTATTTTCAAGGGTGAAGCAGAAAACATTTTGATATTTTTTCACTGTTTTAATTTTCTAATTTATAATACAGAATACTGTACAATCTCTCTGATGTAATTACAAGCAGGCCCCACTCCTATCCGCAATTTGTAGTCAGAAGTATTGGTGAGAAATACAGAGTGCAATGAACAAAGTACCAAAATAATTTTCTGCCTTGTAGACATGCACAAGACTTTGGAGACTGTGTCTTGTCTTTCAGTTTGCTGCCAAAAAACACTGATGCAGTCACAGGCATGAAGGCTGGAGTGCTGTTAAGTAAAACCTTGTAGTCAAGGTTCACTCTCTCTTCCTTATTATTCACCTTGTCTTTCGACCAGCAAAATTCAAAATGAAACAGCATTAGCAAAGATAAAAAATGACTGTTTTCACTGTAAGATCAGTGGAAGCAGAATCTTAGGAAAGACAAAAATATCAGGTCCCCTGAGATTAGCATGGGATTAATCAGGTGGTTTGTAGTGTCAGATTCATGTCATGATTCCAGTCACTGGAGCTAAATTCAACGTTACGTAAATCCTGCTGGTGTTAATCTGGGGGAATCTTTAATTCAGAAAAGCAGCTGAGAGATGGCTGAGCAATGTCACATACTTGCCCCTTCCTTTGTCCAAGGAGGGCAGAACAAAATATATACCGAGAAAAAGGAATTTGCATTAGATCCCCAGGGAAGTATTCTCTGTTCTATGCTGACAATGCCTTTTCCCTCCCATCAACCCTGGAAGTGAATTAACCTAAAACTGTAAAAAGAAACTTTTAAAATAGCAAATACACAGATGAGGAGCTGGGCAAAGAGAGCTGCTGCACTCTGAATTCACACCTTCATTATTAGCAATAGCATCTCTGTGACATCGCTTTGGAAAGCCTCTGATTATTACAGTTCACAGCCACAGTCAGAGATAAGGAAAAAAATAATCTCACACAAGCATAGCAAGAAATGTTCATGGGATAGTCTTAAAACATTTTCATTTCTTCCAAACTGTTAAACCTCTATCCTATACACAATAGCATTCAAACACATCTATAGCCATAGCCAATTTACTTAGCTGTACACTTAAATTAGCAATAAAAAATAAAACAGTTGTCTTACTTGCTCTTCTGTCAGATGCTGAAAATGTTGGTTACAAATATTCCAGAACTCCTCTTTTGATACTGTGTTATCTTTTGAAGAGTCAATATCTTTAAAATCTCATGCAATCATGTTCAGGCGAGCAGTTGCTACTTCTGGTATCCGTGAGAGGATGCCTCTCTCTGACAGCTCCCAAGAAAATTTAGGCAGAATGACTTTTTGCCCTTCCTCAGTCTAGACAAAACATACACACAGAATCAGTAATGGATCTACTGAATAAATTATAAATCATGGTGTGGCACTCAGCCAGCCGAAGAGAGAGAAGTCCACAGAGAAGGCAGCCTTGGAGATCCCGCAGGCAGTAAAACATGCTTCCAGGAATTCTGGCTTATACCACAAAAGAGAAAAGGGGCTATGCAAGTAGTTAAGGGGAAAAATAGACTCAGTATAAACGTGATCCAACTGGTGACAGGCCAACAAAAGCACAGAATTCCAAGACTGATCTAAACTTTTTCAAAGGTCTAAAAAATTGGGTGATCTTACAAAGAGGGCTATTCTGCTAATGCAGAAAAAGGGAAGTGGGCGCTAACTAGCCCAAATATCCCAAACGTATTCTTCTCATCTGAATAGTTCTTAGCACACAGTGAAAATCTCTTTGATTTACAGGGCACTTCAGTCCTGAAATGAAAGAGAGGGCAATTATTTCCCTTTTATTTCTAAATCCCAGGTATATTCACTGTGGCCCTTTTTAATCTGCTCATCCACAGTAGGAATATGGCAGCTAAACATTGCAGCTGAAGACTGCAAAGGTACAGAATATGTAAGGGAAGAGCAGAGAAGTGTGTTAAAGCTTGCACAAGGTGTGCACCGATCCTATTTTCCATGTGTTGCTTTCAAACTTAATGCCTGTGTGCTGACTTTAAAAAGCTTACTCCTAGTAAGTAAACTCCCATTATGCATTCTGCAGTGAGAAAGTCCACATCTTGAGTAAATGCAGTAAAAGGTCATAAGGCAAGCAGAGACAGAAGCTACAAAATACAGTTGGTTAGAATAAACCACAGAACGAAGAATTGCTGTGCTTTTCTACAGACATACCTGAAAACACCAGAAGTTTCACTGTGCATGCGAAAAACTACATTTCATAAAATTAAACATCACTGAAGTCTATTCAACATTTGCATTCTGCCTCAAATAAGCCTCAGTTTTTAAAATGAAATGAAGATTTACTCATAAGATTAGTCTCAGGAACGGCACAATAATAGTAATTAAAAAGCAGTATCAGAATTTTGGAAAAGCAACTACTTATTTTCAGGAACGGAAGCCAACCTCCCACCCACCAGCACTGTCTAAACTAAATATGTAAAATATCTTGGAAGTAAAGTTTTCCTAAGCGCAAGTGGTAGCCATTTTTACTGCATGGTGGTAAGAAGTTCTGGTTTTAAAAACATAATAATCTGCTTTTGGTTCAAAGGCACAAAGACATTTTTTTATAGCACGTTGAATGCTACTACTGTATTTTATACTTCCGTGTTTAAGCGTATAAGCTTTGCCACCTTCTTGCTCTATGCAAAGCAAAATTCCAAAGAAGAAACAGATGGCTTTTTGGTCCTGAGCTCCTGTTCCCTTGTCACGCCTCACATGATCGTTATAACTGAATGGAAAAGAAAATATGTTTCCTACGGAACCGCGAGATGCCTGCCTCTCGTCGGAAAAGACTCCCTTATTTTCAGATGCAAATAACACTTTTCATAATTAACCACGCTTTACATAAAGCACATCTGCAGGATAGGTATTACAGCTGCACTGCTCAGAGAAGAAACGCAAGAAGTGGAACTGTGCATGCAGGCCCTTTCTGTTGTCAGGAAATGAAGACTGTCAGGCTCGGTCCAGCACTGGGTGCACCTTCTGCCTGCAGACTACCTCTGCTTTTAATTATTCTAACGAAGCCAAAGACTTAGGGGAAGTATTACTGCTCTGCAGCCCTTTAAAGAAATACAGTCGGAAAGTGGGAGCTTTCCTAATTTATTTAATTTCAAGAGCTTTCTGTTTATTTCATAAGACTTGGTACTCTTTGATCTTAAAATGGTTAGAGAGCCAATAAAAAAAAAGAAAAAATCACTTGTACTTCTTGGAAAGCATAGGTTAAAAACTAGAAAAGCTTTTATACTCATTCACTGCCTTACACTCATCTTCTACATTCAGATAATTCATTCAGTATATGCCATCAACAGCTAAAATAACCACCTTTGGCTGAAGTAGCAGTGCTGGAGCCTAGAATTTCAGACTCTGGCTTGGGCATCTGTGTATTTAAATGCCATTTCTGCATCTGAAACAAAGCTTACACACAGCACATTCCTTTGCTTCTGTCTCACTTCAACCTCACGACTGAGATGGAATAACAGAATTTAGGGTGCCTTCAGAGGATCATGTAAATCCACTTTCCCCTCCTGCTTCCAGTGAGAGAAATGAGGCTTTTCTCTTGGGCAGCTCTATGTAGCTCACTAGCTGTTCAAAGCAGGGCTGCATTTTTCTTCTTTAGAAAGTTCCCTGCACAGTCTCATGTCCTTTTCTATAAATGGCATAACTATGCTGATTAGTAATAAAAGAAGGCTCCACCACCCACACCTGCTCAGTGAAGCTCCATCCCTGCAGCTCCTTCTTGTTTCTGGGAGATTTTTCAATTAAGAAAATTTTTAATTACAAAGTAAATCAGAACATCAGGATAAATTACAATTTCTCTGGTCCTGTCACATGTCTGACCTCTCCCCTTTCTGGGAGGGTTCAGAAAACAAAGGTCTTGGGAAACTGCTTGTGTAAGAAGCCTCTTGTATCTCCCCTGAAAAAGGATGCATTTCCTCTTTGTAAGTGAGAATGACCTTTGCCAGAAGTAATCATCCTTTTGACAATTTACATAGTTGTTGGGGTTTCTGTGCTTAGCCCATGGGCCTGTCCCTTACCCTCACAAGAAGTATCTTCAGGCTGATTTCCATGAAGGATGCTGCTGCCTGGTTAGTTGCCTGACTGGGGGTTGGTGTGGAAATGCATTTTGTTTGTATACTCAATATAATCAGTAATCACCGTCCAGCCAGTTCTACCTCTCAGATTCTGATCAAAAAGCTCCAGTATTACAGAGAGGGTTGTTTTTTTATCACTGGCATGTGAGTGGAGTTGTATTCTCATCTAGCAATGATCAGTCTAGCTCCATTAACCTGAGTGCTGATTTAAGCCGGCTGATGATTTGATATCTGGTGTGCAACAGGAGCTTACAATAATAAATGCAATTATAAATAAAAGATGAAAACTCCATTGGGGGTCATTTTGTAGTGCACTATTTTCCTTCTGACCAACAGTTTGCAACAAACATACGAAAGTTTTGAGGTCACATTTGCGGGGTAAAACACTCCCTGTACTGTTTAGCATTTATAATGGCATATGATGATTTGACAAAATGATTTCACACAACGCTTCTGATTACTTGCCAAACTTGATCTTGTCTAGAAAAATGCCACCATCCTCTACATATAATTAAAATATCTGCTGTATTAAATAACCTTAAATAGGTAGAACTGGATAGAGAACTAGGAGCCACAGTGACAATTTCCTACTCCTCTGCATCCCCAGCAGTGTCTAGCCCATCAGTAATACATCTAGTAGCCCAATACTGTGTTCCCAAAACCATTACCCCTCTTTTCTCTTTTTCCACTTGTCACAGTAAATACAGAGTGAAAGAAAGGCTTTCATTGCAAAGAACAGGTCATCATTTTAAAACCTTGCTTTCCAGCCTTAAGTAGGTGCACAAGCATCATGAGGGACAAGGGGGAAAGCAGGGATGAAGTTAAAATTCCAAAATACACTGGCTCTAGAGTGCCAGGGTAGTTTGTCTGGGATTTTATTTCAAAAAATAAATTTTCTGAGCTGCTTTGGTTGTGGTATCCTCTAAGTATATTGTTGGTTTATTTCTCAGAGTGGAGAAGGAGAGGAATGTACAGCTTTGGGGTATCGCAGCTTGACCTGGCCTCTTCCTTCTCACTACTGGACTTGACACAGGTTTACAAAGCGCTCGGTAAATCCCTTAACAGCCCCAGTTCCAGGAAGGCCATTCAACAAAAAGCAATTGATCCCATTCCCTCCTCTCCTCATATGCAGGTGTGCTGGTTTGCTGATTTTGTGTAAATCCTCGCTGTTGTAGACCTGACCAGCTCTCCGTCTACTATTGCTTTTAATACACTCTTTAGTCTTTTCCCTTCCATAACTGAAATAGCTCACAGTGGGGAAGGACGTGTGAGCACATTCTCTTTTAGCGGGGGGATGTCTGATTGCCAACCGTAGTTTGTATTAGGCCAGACTGCATTTTATTTTAATACAGAAGAGCTCCACTCAGGTCTTATTAATCATCAGACTGGCAGGTGAGCTTATTCCCAGCCCGAGTCTGGACTTTTACAAAAAGTCCTCCGAAAGCCCACTGGTGGTTAATAGCATCCCACCCAAGACAATGTCCTCTCTGTCTCCTTCCTCCTTTTTCAGCTCTTCTTCTTCATATCTTCTGTATGGTTAGCAGTATCAGGGCTAAGTGACATAACCACAGTTCTTCCTTGCCTGAACATTAAGCTGCAGTCATACAGCATAAAGCATTTCACATTTCTATTATTTCTTTTATTTATAGTTCTATTTTCATGTTGTGTAACCCTAAAAGCTCTACAAAGCTGTAATTCAGTGGGCATCCTGCTTGTATAAACCAGATTAGACATACAGATACCATAGACTGTATCGTAGAGAGTTAATCAGAATGTAAGGCTTATTAGCATATGTCAAAGCCATCATAAGATCCATGTGATGCATATAATATTTAGAAACAATTTCCACAAGATTTTAGCATCTCCACTTATCCAGCTATTTTCTATGCAAAAAATGAAAAACCATTCTAAACCTGTATGGTTTTGGGGTTTGTGAATGTTTGCCTTTGTGGTTGTGGGCTTTATTTATGAGGTGCCATTTGAGACAAAAGTCATCCCAGGCTCATACTTTACTAGTTCAGTAAATTTTCCGTACTTTAATGATCAAGCTGCATACTTTACTTGTTACTTTTTAATATACTTCAGTGATCAAATTGTATAGCATAATGATCAGTTTTCCTAATGCGCCTGAATGAGTTGCATATCTTATTAATTTACATACATACTTTATGGGCCCAAACTGTAGCATGTTTGGATGAAGTGAATAATTTAACAACCAGACTTCTCCCTGAGCCTGCACAGGAGCCCTGGAATACATGTGAACCTGAGGTGAGATGAAATTGCAAAGGCATGGGAGATGTGGGGTTGAACCCAAATGGTTAACATGAGATTTGAGAGCATCTGGAAGCTGAACCAGTGCTGTGAATCTGGTTCATATTTGTTTTGTCTTTCCAAAAATGTTCCCTTGTGGATTAATTTGGGGTTTTAATGATGGATTTATCCCTTTTACACCAACACAGCACAGAAAAGCATTCAAGGAGAATGTTTGATTTTGAAAAAAGCCACACAGGCTCCAGTCCTGCCGTGGACCAAATACTTCCTGAAAGATGAGGAGGTAGCTTATTTTTTGGTAAGTTGAGGTGGGAGGCACTCAGGGTCTTGGAGGAGTAACTGCTGAAGAGAATTCATATTAAAATGTGCCTTTTCAGAGTTTGAACCTAGGAGTGTGCAGCTTGTCAAACTGTTATGGGAGCTTAGCACCTACGTGGAGGATGAGAATGCATCACAGCAAAACCTTCCCTAGCAAAAGCAGAAATCCGTTCTGAAGTCAGGATGAAAGCTTGCTGGCAGATCAATATTACAACACAAAAACATTCTGAAAATAATCATATGGGTGTATTTCACGCAATTGGTCCTTGGGCTGGTACGACTTGGTTGAAAGCAACTGAAATTATATAAGCATAAAACAGGATAATGGGGAGATGCAGCCCTTTCTGACCTGTAAAAAGTATTCCAATGTTTTACATTTGAGAGCCACGTGATCTGTTGTATCTGCTAAGGCTGCATTTTAATTTTAACAAGCTGAAAACATAAATATTTAAAAATTCCCAACTATTTTATAAATAACTATAATTAAATGTAGTCCTGCCACCAAGGACAAAGTAACAGTTGCACTACTATAAATATTAATGCTAAATTTACAGAGAATAAAATACATTTAAGTAACCTTATAAAATTTTGAATAAAGCTGCACTCATAATAAGTGCTATGGTAAATCTGTACCTATTGGTAACTGACTTGCAAAAAGTCTCTAACGTGCTAAAAAAGTCTGTAACACAGGACAAACTTTTGGAGCTTCTTGTGGGTCCTCCCGTATCGAAGAAGTCTGATCCCTCCTTTTCTTGTGAAGCACTCAAACCCTGGCAGACTTCTGACTCAAATATGAGGAGGCTAAAACAGAGATCTCACTGGTTTTCCAGCTTCTGCTTTATGGCACAAAATGCAACCACCGTATAGCTCTACACGGATTTGTTTAGCACAACGTTCTATTATTGCCATGGCAATGAAGTGTTAGGCTTTTTATATGGTTTTCCACTGGGTGATGATTATTATTTTCCACATTTTATTTGTGCTTCGAGCATACATTTTTGTAAATGAAACACAGTTACTTCTTAGAATGTAAGATTAAAGTTAGCACTTGCATATTTAATTTTCTTTAGAACTGCCATCTACTTAGTAACAGGCCTTCAGCCCAATTTGGAAGTGAACTGCAAGATAATGTCATTTGGACAACTGTATATTCACTGTTATACCCGATTCCCACTGGGAAAGGTAGAAGATAGATGCAGAAACAAAAGGGAAGGGAAAAACTTTGAAATTAAAATAGGATAAAAACTGATTTTACTTACATATTTTGACACACTCCCATAATTTACAAGTGCAGTAAGAATTTCTGCCTGACAAAAGGATGATGTGAGTATGAACTGAAGGATCTGTTCCTACAGTCTGCCTCAAGTAAACTAGTCTGAGTGAGACACTGTAGATACAAACCTCTGCCACAGAGAACAGCAACTCTAATCTGAATTATTCCAGCATACATATTCAGAGCACCAGAAGACACTGTCTATGGCTGCAGTCAAGATTTTCTTCTTATTTGGCCAATCACCGCGCCTGACCTTCCTCCTGCATCCATACTGCTGTTACTCTTTGGTGCCAAGAACCTGGTGGGCTTCCACTGCACTCACTTTTCTCTTCACCCTTCAATCCATATAGACAGGTTAGGCATATTTGGTATCTCACATCCCACATCATCCTGCTGGGGTGATCTGTCAGCATCTGTGGCCATGCTCTCAGCTTGCTGTGTGTAACCCTAAATCTGCAGGAGTGCCAGACTTCTGAGAACAGTTTGTAAGGAGATAAGGGTTTTGTGGACCTCAACAGAGATCAACGGAAAGATGCACGAATTTTGGATGCTTAGATAGTCAGACATTTTTAATACATCTTATCTGTTAAAGAAAATAATAGCTTGATAAAAAAATAATGCCTCTGAAGGGAGGTTTATGTTTTTTATGAAAGCTTTCCAGTCTACTGTCAGCTCCTTGCAAAGGTTAAGGTTCCTGAGAAGGTTCCTGAACTGCTTGTGTGATAATTTAACACAGAAATGGTCAAGCACTCGCTAAAATTCTAGTGTTTTAATTACTCTGGTGTCTCCTTTTTCAACTAGAGAAAATGCCTGAGAAGGAAGAATTCAAAGTATTTAAGCAAATGTAGACAGTCCAAAAGAGAAGTCTGTTTTCGTATCCATTTAGCAGTTCCTATGGAAATGAGATCCACATGCCTTTCCTTACGGGTGTTTTAGACACAAAGAAACAAAAAACATTTTCCAGAACCTTACTTAGTTTGAAGTTTTCCATTCTTCCAAAAATGAAAAGCAATTGTTGAAGTAATCCAAAAATAGCCTGCATTTCTGTGCCACATGTAAGTATAAATATGCAAATAAACAACAACCTGCAGTAAAAACAACAAGGAATCATACAAAGCATCCAAACGTTCCAGAACAGGCAGTGCTTAAGACAAGGGAGAAAGCGAACAAAAATATTTGAGGTCTGCCTAATATATTTTTAATTAGAAATACTTCTAATGAAATTCGCCTGAGCATATTTGATCTGCCTTTTTTTTTTTCCCAAAAAGAGTTCCTACTACAGCAAATTTATTTTCCTCTGCCTACTCCCTAAAGGACTCAGCAGTCCTTGCTTCTCATTAGTGTCAGCTCATCCTGAAGACTTGTTTGCTCTGTTCTCATTTTTCCTTACATGCAGTGCCCAGCCTGTTCTTTGTGGAATATTTCTCCGTGTTTCCCTGGGCAAGCAGACTAGATCCAGCACAGCTGCAGCAGGTGACATGAATAGTACAGATGAGTGGCCAAAATGCTGAGGTCTGGACAAGTTGTGGGTCATACCTGCTCCCTGGCTGCCTGGATGCTACCAATTTAACCATGTCCCTTCTTTCTGTTCTGTCCCTCATTAGTGGTACTGAACGTGTGCACCACTCATTCAAAAAAATGTAGATGATTACACCTTTCAAAACTTCATATTAAGGTCAAACTACTTGGCTAACAAGGTGTCTTGTCAGTGTAATCAGCAAGTTTTGGTTTAGCACTAGAACTGTTCTAAATAATGGGTTTAAAACTGTATATTTTCATGTACATGAAGCATGTCTAGCAGTAAAGCAAACACTGCTGTATCCAAAGGACATTGGAACATCCTTTGAACACTAGAAAATCTTAAATATTTGTTGTAAGACTCCAGAGACCTGTATTCAGTTGTAGAAATGTCATGGATGGGATGGGATGTTCTCTCTTCTCAACTAGCTGGACTCCAGGAACTCTGCTTTCAGATCTGCCTCTTTCTAACAAAACACTTTCTGCTAAGTTTCTGTTGTTAGAGACCCCCTCATGTAGGAGGGAGGGACTTTTACTAAAAAAAATGGCTCAGAAACAAAGGGATAATTTACTTATTCTTTCATACAAAGGGAATGAGAAAAAGTTTTGCTTTTACACAACAGTCTGGCTCTCCATGGAGAAAATGAGTCAGTCTTTGCACTCAGGATAACACCAAATGATATCCTGAAAGATCAAATGAATTATTTGTTCATACCAAAAGTAATTTTCATCTCATACTTTCAGTAGACAAAACTGTGACTTTCCCTATTCCCAAAGCACCTAGGGCTGACAGTACAGATACTACTGTCCTTTTTGAAGCCAGGTGTGTCCCATTAAAATATAACAAACACCAACTTGTGCTATTGTATTTATCTGCTTCCTATCTTAATAATGCAGAGCACAGTCAGGATTTTTTTTTCCCTTCCTGTGAAAAATGCAAAATAATCATGAATACTTCAGTGTCCTGTCCAGTGGTTAGTGGCCCAAACTGGCAAGACAGCCCCAGGAAGTTTGCAGCATGACAGGTGTCTCCAACATCATGAAAAGAGATTTCTGTAAAGAAATAGCATCTCCCATGGCTCCGCGTTCTTTTCCAGTTGTAGCAGTGACATCATTTGTGATGTCTTTGTTGCAAGCCTGTGTTGTTTCTAACTGAAGGACTGAGCCCAGAGATTGAGATTTCACAGATGCAATCACTGATGAAAAGAAACTTCAACCCCCCATCACATCCCCAGCCGCTGTTTCCTTCCCCTCTCTTGTGCTGGCAGCAGCTTTCCTGTAGCCATGCACAACTGCTCAGGCTTTTGTCAGGCTGAAGCTCCCGACCTGCATCACTGGGCAGGAACACAAGCACTGGCTTTGACACAAGGCCGGTGGGAGGACCATATTGCTGGGGATACGGGAGCAGTGAGACAGAAGCCTGCCCCTAAGACCACAAGCTTAAGCTGGACCTGAAGCTGCAGGGGAGATGGCATGGCTTTATATTTCTTTGTGATAGGAATGTTTCCTTCAAAGTCTTTTTGATTATTCTGTCCCATGCTTGAAAACAATCTAACTGTGGCATCAGGAACTATTTACTCTCGGGGCTGCTGCATTTCAGTAGACTCCAACACAACAGTCTAAGTCTACTTAATAGCGCTTTCTCATTCAGGGCTTTCAAAATTCTATAGAAAATGGGTTATTTTTATCATCCTCATTTTACAGATGGGAAAACCAGGAAGCTTGCTGCTCGACAGCTAATGCGCCTTATCTGTCTGTGTCAGAGCCAGGAGAGGCCAAGCGCATAAATGCAGATAGCTGCAGAAGCCCGGCTGACAGGTGCTAACTTCTGCAGCCACTATAATGTCTTCTCATCTGATCATATGTCTGCAGCTTCTGTTGCTACATGCTCTTTCATCTCACACTGATAAAGCCATACTGCCTGCCTGCAGTAGCGCATTATATCTACCTATAGTAAGTTTCAGCTTAGGAAAATCAACAGAGATATTCAAAAGACTAGACATTCACAGGCCTGCCAGGTAGCTTACAGAAAACCAGAGGAGGCAAAGGGGGTTTGGGGAAGAGGGAGCTTCAGATAATTTGCTGTTTTTTTCTTCTTTCTTTCCAGTACTTATCTTCACAAAACCTTGAGGCGCCATTTGATTTGTTTGTTCTGTGGAGTTACCAGAATGCAATCATCAATTAAAAAGTCTGAAGATGCTGCTCCTACAAAAGCCAAGGTTTTTGGTAACACTCAATTAATAGTAGAATAGTTCTGAAGCCTTTGGACTAGTCTCCAGCCAGGCAGAAAAAAGAGAATTAAAAAAACGCAATGACCACGTGAAACTTACCTTGTACAACAAATCACAAGATGATGCAACTATTTCTTTTATCTTAATTAGGGTCTGTTCTAAGCTGAGCGCTGCAAAGCTTGCAGGTGGTGTGGCTTGCTTTTGTCTCTGTTGGTATTTAGATGCTCTGCCATCATCAATTGCTCTCAGGAAATCAAAATAAGAGAGCTTGCTGTCATGAATGCTGATTCCTAGGCTAAGGGAAAAAACACAGAATGAGATATCAATGATTTTAAGTAATTATCTCACTGTTGTCTGCACTGATTAATTATTGTGATGTATTATTTGTTCTGCAGCAGTGCTTCAGGATATGTTTGTGCTGTCAGTGTATGAATTCTGTTAGCTCCAGCCCAACCTCTTTCTCAGGTCTAAGTCACCAATCCTATCAATTAAATGCAAGTGAGCTCCCAGGTGAAGATTCCAACCTGTCTCCAGGTGCTCGAGACCTGCTTTAGCCTGGGCCCAAGCACACAACCTTCCAGTCCATCCGCATTAATGTGGTGCTTTTGAAGAGCAGCAGAGTATTTTGATCGCAGTCTGCGACTGAGCTTGTCATCACCGATGTGGCCAGAGGACACAGGTCCTCAGCTGCAGCCTTGTGAAGCCCCATGATCAGTAAGGGATCCTGAGCAGACCACTTGTGGTCACACAATACCGAGGAGGCCAGCCCAAGGGCTGTGCGGACTGCATGCACGACTTGCTGGATTTATGTCTGCTGAAACATCTGCTAGATCAGGGACACTGGGGATTTTCCTGTTCTGTCACATCAGAAACTGAGTGGGTTACACAGCTGACTACAGATAGCTCCAGGTAACAACACTGAATATATTTTTGCATCAAATATCACCATGGGAAAAGATGAGCTCTTGCATATGATTTTGGGATTTTTTTTTTTTTGTGTGTGTGTGTGTGCAGAGAACTTGAGTTACCAAACGAAATTAATTTTTATTCGACGATGGATAGTTCCTGTAAAAAGTCTAGAATTAAGGCAAGTTTCACATATGCAGATAGCATGTGAGAATAAGGGTTATTTAGCACGAAAGATTAAGATGAAATGAGTAGCATTAACCATAACATGAAAAGCTACTTTCCTGCAACGTCCTGTGACTCGTGACCACTTAATGAAAAGACACCTGGTGTATTTTAAGCAAGGACTTCAAACCCGCCTAATGAGCCTGTAGAATTCATTACCACAAGGGAGTACAATAGCAGCAGCTTGCTCTACCCCTACCCAGTACAAATCCAGTGTAGTCAGCTTACAGAATTTTCTATCATTCAAAGATAACAAAAGTCTTCAGCTTACAGTATACTTTGGGACTTTTCATCCAGGTTCACTGGCTTCCATGAAATGGCTCCAGACTGACCCTAGAATTACCAGCAACAGAGAGGTCTTTTTTTAACAGACTTTAATAAAAACTGAAGATTATTTTCACACATGCATTAAGTAAGCAGTTACTGTGCTGCAAGGGAAAGGCTGGGAGTTTTTAGTTTTGCATTAAGCTTTTTTGGTCAGAATAATGGTCAAGGCGAGACCTAGAGAGCCAAGCCTTGACAGAGAAGATATCTCCACTAAGCAAGCCTGATTTTCTTGTGTAAAAATGAATTACTGTAACATACTTTCATCATCTGCTTCCACAGTAAATCACCAGGGACCAATGCCTCAGCTACCAATCACCAGAATATCCAGTTACAAGAATGTCTAATTAATGGGGAGAGCCAGTAAAACAAAGAGGAAGCTTTATGAAACAGGCTGGAAAAGAAATTAACTATAGACCCCATATCTGCTACCAAGAAAAAAAAACATTCAAGAGCCCTGATTTTGCATCTTGCAGCTGCACAGCACTCCCACATACTACCCATGTCAAGCTGGCTCCAATATTGGAGACAGTGTGTGGAAAAGGAAATAATCAACACCATTTCAGCTGAGAAATAAATTGCCAAGTGGGCATTAAAATTTTAGTAATAAAACTAAATGCATATGCTAATCTACTCTGTATTATTTAGAAAAGACTATTTTGGATCAAGAAAGGAATAATCTGCACAAAATTACAATGAATGGAGGTGTTTATCATCAAGAGGTCTTTGAGAAAGAAACAAGCAGCAGATTCCTATTAAGGTTTCAATTCATAAAAAGTTGATCACCCAATTAAAGGTGAACTGTAAAAAGACTTTGCTAACATTGTTTCAAAAAAAGAGTCCTGTTTGACAGGCTGTGGAGGACAAAACTGAGTGCTGCCAGGCTTGTGACCTCTGGGGGGCTGTTTGGGGCAGAGAACCCCAGCTACCCAATGGTGGAACAGGTCCTTTGTGTTCCTCAGCCTCTACCAGGAGGATTTTCCTCTCATTTTAACATGCAGAATTAAAAGCTGCATGGCAGCAGTACTGAATCTTTTGAAAGTTATTGCTATTTTATAACCTGATTTATTTCTGTTTTTGTTTTGAACGGGGTCCTTTTCACCTGTTTGCTCTATTACAGTGAAATAAATACATAAAACCAGCAAACAAATACACAGATTCAAAGCACACCACCTTTCTCTAAGCAGCCCATTCACTCTCGTTACCTGCAGAGCCAGTACCCAACCTAAAACCATTTTTCACCCATATGTAGTTTTAAGCACGAGACCCTGTCCATTAGCTTTGACAGACCTTCTAATATCCTTAACACTAAGTACAAGCTTACGGGTGTGACCAAAGAGGTGCTCAGGAAATAATCATACAAACCTATTTAGGAGACTGCTGAACTGATCATGATCAGGGTAATAGCTGAATTCTTCTAGAAATCTCTGTGGGTCACATGCTGTTACGTAGCCATCATTATTTTTATCCATTTTATGAAAGGCCTTCTTGAAATCTTGGAAGTAATCCCTAAATTTATCCCAGAAAAGGAACAGATGTTTATTTTAGCTCATTTGTTGAATCGGATGAAAAAGATACAAAGAAATACACAAAATAAGGGGTGAAGGGGCAGAGAAAGATTTTGATCTTATTCTTGTGTGGTAAGTTCATATAATTTATTCAAAGAGTGCCAAATTGTCCACAAATAAACCTCATCCCTCCCTCACCCCCTTTTAATTTGAATGTGGAACTGTGTGGCTTAATCTTCCCCCTGCAAACGAATGCTACTTGAGTGATTAACTGGCTCCTCTCCTCATCCGGAACTGCAAATAGCAAATACACTCTTATGTTTTAGAATCATAGAACAGCCTGGGTTGAGAAAGTCCTCAAAGATCATCTAGCTTCAACCCCCCTGCCATAGGCAGGGTTGCCAACCACTAGACCAGGCTGCCCAGAGCCACATCCAGCCTGGCCTTTAGAGCCTGTCCTGATCACTTACAAAACACTTGGTACAGCTGATAAAATTATGTTGAGCAGCGTACTGTCAGCAATTCGAAGCCCCTGGAACTTTGAAATAGTAGGAGGAACTCTTTTAAGAGAGTCAGACCTGAGCAACACCTGCATGGGTGGCCTGATTCATGACCAAGGGAAGAAGTGCAGAGATTCTGCTGACTCATAGAGGCTTTGAATCAGCACCTCAACATTTCTATGACATATTTACAGCTTCTTACAAATAACTGAATCCAGGCCTGAAAATCTTCACTCTTCCTCTCACTTTATTTTGTCTCTTATACTTCACTGACATCAGGGACCTTTTGATCAAAGTCTGGAAACCCAAGTAATATCCTTCTCTGCCTTTTGATTCAATGGAAGCCTCTCCACATTTGGGCTCAGGAGGATAAGGCAGGCACAAATATCTTTCCTTTCTGCATGTTTTCAGCTGGTGCAGTCACTTAAGATCAATGGAAGATCAAAATAATTGCAAACTATAGCTTGATGTAGATTACCAAGTATACATAAATTAGCTACATATATTCAGCACTTAGAAGGAGATACCCTTATGGTAAAAATGACAAGTTTTTATCCAGGTTAATAACTGCAGCTGTACTTCATTTGCTTTGGGATTGCTCTTTCTGACAGCCCCAGGGTACAGAGAGCATGGAGTCTGGGCTCTTGAGACGATCAGGATTTACAGTATAAAAGGTGTGACAGTGATAACAAAGTACAGCTGTGTAGCACACACAATCAAGCACAACTGCCTCTGTCCCTCAGTGAGCTGGTCTGTGGATCTAGCAGCTCAGACTGGCTCATTCTGCTCCTCTGTAAGCTACCATCAATCATCAAGCATCCAAACCTTTACATCTTCTCTGTATGAACAAGGGTGACCTGGAACATGCTAAATCTCATCTACTTTTTAGCAGCACCCAGCAAGTCTTTCCTCCTCGGAGGCATCTGCTCTCAGCTCCAGTTGCTGGTGCTGTATTTCTTCTCACAGCATCACAGGATTGTTGATTTTCCATTTGTTTTCAAGAAGATGTAAGTTTTGTACAATCCATACAATAATATTTTCCTTGCCAATTATTTCTCCTCTGAATCCATCCTTTTGGAGTTTACATTTGATATGAACAAAGAATAATTTCCTCGGGGTCCAGGAAGCACCACTGTGTATGCAAACAACATACAATGTAAAAAATCTGAATTATTGTATGGCTTTGGTGGGTTGTTAGCAATTGATTTTGTGTTTCAGACCCATTGCACCCACCAATGTTATATGAACTAAATTGGGAATACTGGGTCTCTCTGCTTAACAAAGTTTCAGCTGTCAATAAACCATTTTAAATACATTCCTCTCAAGTTTTGTGAAAGTATGGATCACTTTTCACCTTCACAAATTACTCAAACTGTTTAACAGTTTTAACTCAGCTTGTAATTCAAGATATTTGAATTGTATGTCTCGTCAAAATCCTTCATTCCATACAAATATTTTCTGGTCCAGGATGCTGAACAGTGCACCACTGCCAGAAAAATTTCTGGGAATCCATACACTAACAGATTCAGTGCGAGTATATGAAATAACACACTCTGATGTTAAATTCAATCCAAATGCAATTTCAGGTTAATGCCCAAGTCGATTACTTACAACAGGTGCAGATGTACCGACATATGATGTTTTCTTTCACGTCTTTAAAAGGTCTCATGAGCCTTTTGTACTCTGTGAGGCATATCAGGTCATAACATATTGACATCACTCTGCTGTTTACCTCTAAACTGTAATGCCACTGAACACAGAAAGCTGATCTGAGTTGGCTATGTGGGCTTGATGTGCAATGCCTTTGCTACCCAGCAGGCGGTAACCTTCATGACGTTCTGTGTTGTGTCACCTTCTCCACAGCTTCTCCAAACCCAGCCCACCTTCTGAAATAGGGCAATCATTGTTTTTAAAATGTATTTCCAGGTGTTAGGTCATTTTCAGTGCTGTTTTCAAGAATAGATGCATTTAATGCTCCATAAAGCATGTTTTTGATTAGTAATCATCTTTCCAACCTAAACTTTTTTGTAAAATGGAATAGTTTTAACTAATGAAAACCACTAAATAGTCACACAATTTTGATATTTCAAAAAGCTTCAAAAGAAAGTTTGTGTGTGTTTTATTGCTTGTTTGTTTTTGCCATGACTAAAAAGTGGTTTGTGTCAGCTCTGATCATAGCAGATCAATAAATGAATGTATGACATCTCTTAAAAAACCCACAGCAGTGCCAGAGCTCTGCTCTCTTAGTCAGAGCCTATAATAATGGTGTTTAGAAGCACTCTAGAAACACAGGGCACACATTTCCACTGATTATTTTTTCAGTGATACTGCCCACAGACCATTTGCTGAAGATCGTGTCTATCTCCAACTGCCAATATACTTTTCAGTTCTGATACTTCTTAATGATAGCTCTGAAGAGCATCTTCAAAATTTTCTCCTCGTTTTCTTTCAGGATACATAGAATGTCCTGCTGCACTTCTGATTTTTTCCTAATGTCTCTTATGAGTGTCCTAACTTGACTAAACAGACTGTCTTCTTTTTTAACATCTTATTTTCCTCACATTTTTCCTGTACCTTTGAATCTTTGATTCCAGACAGTAAATTATTCCTTAACTACATGGCTGATTCATTATTTGAAGATCCAACAAAATTCTTCAGAAGATTCCTCTTGAAAAAAAAAAAAGAAAAAAAAGTTCCATTTCCTTGGGAATACACTATTAAGCATACTTTTTGTGGCTGCATGAATTGCTTTCTTACCCTAGCTAGCCATTAAAAACATTGATAGATTCTACTCCTGTAATATTCCAGAAGATAGTTCTGAGCTTTCCAATGAATTCAGCCACTGAATATTGGTTTCAAAGCATGATGTGAATCTTTCCATGGAAACTAAAATATTGCTGGTGTTTTTTAGAGCCTCTAAAGACCCCTAAAGAGTTATCACCTTTTTGCTCACTTTCAGATATCTTTTTTTCCAGTTATTTACTTCATCTTTTTCACTTTCTGCTCCTGTTACCATGCAAGATTAAACACAAAACTTGTACTGGAAGGGACATAGAAGGATCCTGCATGCACATTAGATGGTGCCACTACATTCAAGTTGGTTTTACTGTTTTGAATCTCCAAGTACCTAATTACTGCCTAACCAGCTTAGATTTCTTCGTCCTCAGATTTGAGACCCTATAGATCCAATATCTTCTAATTACATCTATAGGTTTCAAGTTCCAATAACGAAACATAAGTTCAGAAGCCTGTAGATTTTCTAACAGAGACAAAAATCTAAAATCTACTGGTATGGTTTGCTTTTTTCGAGTTATTGCAATGTACCTCAGCTTAAGAACTGTGGTTTACAGAGGTGGCAAAGGGGGAACAGGAGAGGAGGATGCATCCTGCGTCTCAGCAGCCCAAGTGACCAAGAGAATCAAACCCAGGAACCAGCATTCAGAAGCCTGAAAGCCAAAAACAACTGAGACCGGGCACTTACAAAACTCGCCTTGTGCTTTGTGATTTCACTGAGACACTGATCTCCTCCATCACTGGATGACTGTTTAGCACTGCTCCTCCTGCCTTGAAAGGGTGCGCTTTTAGGGTATGATATCATCAACATTGTACCTTCATTCCAGAAGAAGATGCTGGAATCCTGTTTCCTTCTGTGCCATACAGCTAAATGACAGCTTTTCATCACCACTGCTATCTTCCACTTAAATCTTCCCAATGAAAGGAAAGGCTAGGGTGATATCAAAACAGTTTTTGAAAATCGTATTTTTGGAAAATTGAAGCATTCATCATTTCTGAACTGATTTAAAATTTCCATGCAGCGATTATTCCACGCACAGCAGTAAATACGTGTGTGGACAAAATGAAGATTAAAATCATAGAATAAGATACGTTGCCAAAAAAGGAATATTTTCTTGCAAATGTTTTGTATTTTTCTTGAAGAGCTGGAGAGCCACTGTTCAATGTCTGTTTCTAATTTGGGCAGTCTGTTCTTGTGAGTTACAACAAAAGAAAAAGAAAAAAAAGTGCACAGCAGTACGTTTCGAACTGTAAGAGTCCAGAGCTTTTGTCTGCCACACTGTGCATAGCACAGGGCACTGAAACTTCTCCAAAGCAATGAGGGTGAGGTTTGCAGCCCCTGCATAAAGCCAGAAGAAAGGATATGGATGAAATGCAGCCACTCTGCAAAGAGCAAGGAGACAGCTTAAGCGAGATCACAGAAGAGTCAGTGGGTGTGTTCCCAGTGGTACTAAAGTGGGTCCTTCAAAAGTAAATTCATTGACATCTCATGTGACTGTCTCCTCCCAGTCAGAAATGGACAGGAATCAGTGAAATAAATTTGTTTTTCAACTCGTTTAGAATGAAGTGGGGGCTGAGGCTCGCTTGCATCACCAAGGTTAGGTTTTGCAACTACTGTATCCGTTGACCAAGAACGGATCTCCATGTGCTGATTAATATGGTAGGAAGGCGCAGTGCCCACCTCCATTTTCCATATTTCAGCTGTCCTGTTTGGTGCTGGAGGCTGACACTTGCTGGATTCCTGCCTTCGCGGCCACTGTGCAGCTGGATTTCATTCACCGGACAGTGACTCCAGCTTAAGTCATTTGTGGCTTTCTCAGGTCTAATGTGAAATCTGAGGAGTTCGGAGGCCTGGACTCAAGTTCTCTTGTCCTTTCAGTTTTCCAAGAGAGAAAATCAGATAGAAACCACTATTACATGACTGCTCCCACTGGATGTGAAATGGATGGGAAAGCACCGCAGACAAGGAGAATATTCAAGAGAACTGAAAGGTGGTAAGAATAAGTAATGAGACTTACTTTTGCAGACTGCAAGTGGTTAAGATGTGATTCCATTCCCAGGGGAAGGCGCAGATGCCAGAAATTTGAAAAGATTGAGAATTGGATGTTTTATACATACAAATCAAGGAAAGCCAGAATCTACCAATAATTATAACATAATTTTTGAAAGCGATATGAAAGTCCTATTTGACAGGCTCAAACCAAACTTCGTCATAGCCCAGAATGAGAGCCCCAGCACAGGGGAAAAGCATTCCACATCCACCTACTAGTAAACTGCTTCACCTCAAGCAGAAACATCTGGCTCTGGTTACTGCCAGGTAAATGAATTCAGTTACCCTTGGCTCAGTCTGCCAATTTCTGTTTTGTTTCATATTATGATAAAGCAACCGCTATGCACTTTTAGGTGTATACTTGTGTGTACTGTTGTCACATACATAGTTACGTACACAACTGTTGTTATGGTTAGTTCTCAAAACTTCATAATTCTAAATGATATCCTGGACCAGCCAGGATTTCATCATTACTATTTATATTTACCCTGTCTTCCCTATTGGATTAATTACTCTCCAGCTGCTTCAGGGTGCTTCAGTTGTTACACACTGCACAATTTCTGCTTGCAATACAGCATCTTCTTTTTTTCCTTTCTATTTATAACACTAAAGGTAGTGCTTTGCAGTTGGCATTGCACTAATGGGTGAAAAGTTGGAGCTTCCTGACCAAAGCTGCACTTCATCCAAGCGTAAGACTGGAGACAATCAGCTGCTACATCAAAAGGAGCAGGAGCCCTGTGTGAGACACTTCAGTTCTAAGTTTCACATCAGATAGTTACATCTACAGTAATAAGCAAAGGCTGTAATAGTAGCTGCTTAACTATCTCTGTATATCATGCAATTATTTACAGGTGGAAGGCTCAGTGATATCTGTGGGTGTCGTGAGTACAGTTTATGCTGGGGACTGCAGTGCAAGTAGGAGAGCTATGATGCTGAAAAGGAAGAAAAGTTTTGCCCTTGGTTCCTTCAGTCTAGCTGGGAAACTGGCAAACATTATTAAAAAAAGGAGGGTAGAAAGTCAAGAGCCTTGGCTAGTCTAACAGGACTTCTCCATGGTGTTCTCTCCTTTTTTTTTTTTTTTTTTTGTGTGTGTGTGTGTGTCTAATAATTTCCCAGGCTGCTACTTTATCTGTTGGACAAGGCTGCTCTTCTTTTTTTTGAGTGTATCACCCTACCAACAATGTCATGGGGAATTACCATTATTATCATCAATAATTTATTAGATCCTACAATACCTAGGCACTTTCCAAGCACAAAAGAAAGCAAATTTGGGTTCCTGAAGGTGTATTTTTAAATGTGTTTTGCTCCTGAAGGTTTACACAGTCCAAAATAAAAATATAAAAAATAGTTCAAGAGAACAGTCAAAGCACGATTAGAAAGCATTATATTCATACAGGTGCTGTCTGTCTACCGCTTGGAAATACAAGGTTTTAACTGTGATGTGGTGGGGCAAAAGATTCTCCTGTTGCCCCATTCTGGTGGCAGGATTGGGAATCCCATAGCAGCAGCAGGCTAATCACTGCCCACTCACCAGGGCAAGCGTGGATCATTAGACTCCACTTGGAGTAGGATATCATTTTGTCATTGGTTTGTGAAATGCTCTTCTCCAGAGCAATCATCTATTAACTCTGAATGTTGATTTTCTTTGAGGCAGAGACTCTTCTAGCTTAGAGATGTTTATTTCTCTCATATGGAGCCAGGGTCTACCCTTGTCATGACTGTCATTTACTGCTTCTACGCAGTCATTTACTGACAATTTAAGTAGCTGCTAGAGGGTTGTGAAACCAACTGTGATTGTACTTGGCCCTCATCCAAGGGACAGTGTAGGATATGGGACCAGAGCATGCTACATGCTCGAGCCTTCCAGCTGCAAGAAAAACACCCAATGATCATGATCAGATTGGTTTAAATCTACAGTGCTTGGTCTCAGACGAGACCTGCAGGGTGACAAAACTGCATTTGTTCTTTTCCCTCAACTTGTGCTGATAGAAGTGTTTGGACTGGAACCACAAGATTAGACTATCAACAAACCAGTCCAGGAGTGCTTTGGACATAGAGGCCAGCTGGCACTTCTCTGCTTACTGAACCTTCTCATCCACTGCAAACGGCCTATTAGGAATAGTCCTTGGGGCATTCTTGCTCCCAAAATGCGCTGGGAGAGATCAAGGAAAGCATGAACTGACGTAGGCCAAAGCATTGGAGGGGATTGTTTTGGCAGGTTAGCACAGACAGTGGTGTCTGAGACTCTTTCTGGACACGGATTTCTCAGAAGACATGCAGCCATGAAGTCTGTAAAATAAGTGTATACCGTGGAGAATATCTTAAAAATGAGACACTGAGCTAAGCTTATCTCTAGTCAAGGGAATATCACTGTGCATAATTCTGGCCTGGTACCTACTGAAATTCCTTCTCAGAGACTTTTTTTAAAATTATGTTTGTTACATTTGTATTGTACGCAGTGCCATCTTAAACTAAACACAAGCATAGAAAGTTACATACAAAACTCATTAATATCTTACTTGATCTGTTCCCTAACTTTTGTTACATGCAGAATTTTAGTTTGCTGTTGGTGCTGCTCTTCCAGCTTCTTTTGTTGATTATTACAGATTGTTTTTACATATGCATTGATGCCTTCTGCGATGAGTCTGCTGAGCCCTGTGTCGGTGGGTGCAAACTCCATCCCCAGTTTCTGTAAAAATTCCTGGTAAGATATTCTGTTGCATCTTTATCATACCATGAAAAAGAAATGCTCTTTTAAAATATTCATGTGTTCCTTCCTCATAGAATGGCATTACAGATGTCCTTAAGTGCTATAGCAGCTTAAATCTCATTGACTTCCCTCTCTTACAGAGGTGCCATACCACACGGAGAATAAGTGACTTTCTATGAGACTTGAAAGATAGGATTTAGCTTTGTAATCACAGAATCAATTCTGAAAGCACTACCCCAAGGACCAAATAGTCAGGAGTGCTCTCCAGCTCTCAGAACTGCTGCCTTTTAGTGTCTGACTTGAGACATAGAGAACTGGACTCGTAAAAATTCAGACCTAGATGTCTCAAATGGGTCACACAAGTCTGAGATGCTCAGAACTGTAATCATCCTTTAGAAATATGAGTTTAGATTCATAAACACTCTTCATATTTTCTTAGGCATAAACCCTTCCATAGATTTTTTCCCCTGCAGTTCCCCCTCACCCTCCACCCGTAAGTGCTCCAATGCATGGTAATGCCTAATTTAGCTTCAGCTTCACTCTAATTCCTTTATTCAAGTTACAGACATAACGGCACGAAAGAGATTTGAGCTATTCTATAAAAGGAGTGGCTGATGGGAGTGAAGTTGTGCAGCAAATAACTGCATGAAAAGGATACTCTTCACTGTGCCGTGGCATCCATAAGGAATAAGAACGGAAAGTAAAATCTAATGGAGTTGAAAAAAATTCAGAGATGAATCGGCTTTAAGAAAAAAACCTGCAGTTAATGCAGTTTGAAACCAAGAAGCAATACACTCAGGTTCTACACGTTAGAGAACGTTATTATTTTTTTAAATAGACCTGTAACGAAGGCAAGTTTTAATATAATGTCACATACAGCTGACATCTATGCCATCTTAAACAGTCTGTAGCACAGCTCCTCTTTGTTGAAGGCAGACAAGTATTTCTAGCCACTTCACAACAAATTGCTTGTCTATAAAAACATTTCAGGATATTATTTGCCATCTTTACACAGCATGAAATTACTTTACCCTCTTTTGTTATGTACTGGTATCTAGCATTTTTCTTTTGACTGAATCATTTTTATTTAGGTTGAAAATACTGTAAGCAAACTTAGTGCTTTGAAAATGAGAGGCTGGTAGCACAAACACCGTCTCTAACAGATATGTAATAGACTCTCTAGGACCTCCTTGATAGAAGCTTTGTGTGTGTTTCCCAGCTGACCAGAGACACCTGGAATTGACTTTCACTCCACACAAACTAAGGTAGGCATTCTGTGTGTATAAAACAAAACTGATAAAAAACAAGCTGGTGGTAGCTGGTAACCTAAAGTGCCGTTCAAGGAAAAAAATGTATATTACATTAAAGGGATCAGTAAAACTGAAGTCAAGATAAAGTCTTGTCCTTGAATTCATGGGATCTAATTGTATTCCTGAGCTCAGTGTGATAAGACGTAGACTCCTGTTAGACACTGTCATGATCTAAGGTCCCAATCACAACAAAATAAAAGATTTCTTGTGCAATGCAATCTATTGTCATTCACTGCACTACCAAAGGCTCTGTAATCCTATAAAAGATGCAGTATTGCAAGAGCTAATCATTTAGAGTTGTCATACCTTGCCCAAAGCTTCTTAAATTCCTCTGGGGTGATTGCAGTGCCAATCTGAACAAGACTTTTTTCATGTTCTCTGGCTGTATAATGCCATTTCTTTCACTGTCAAATTCCTGAACATTCTGGAACGTAAAAGAAATCATCTCTAACAAGAACCAACAAGTTTGACAAAATGCTTGATCTCCCTGTAAGCCTAATGAATGATGGGAATTGAAAGAAAAATGGAAAATAGTGCATGTCTGATTTTCATTAATTTTTTTTTTTATCTGCTTTTTTACTCCTTCCTACACAAAAGATGTGCAACTCCCAAAAGCCTTAACCGAGATTAACATCACGGGTGTTTAGGTGATACTCTCTGCGTTGAAGATTTCTTCCTGATGGCAGAGAGAGGGATATGAAGGTAAGAACTGCACTTGTAGATGTGGGTACACCCAGTGCTGAAGCATGCCAGCATGAGATGAAGACATTGTAAAAAAGGCAGACCTTCAGATTTTCTCACTGATGTGTTCTATACTTAATATAAATGAAATTGTGCCTTTTAATTTTAAATCATTCATTTTACAAACTGAGTTTATTGTCCAATTTACACAAACATTGCTCAAAAAAATTACTTTCATTTTACCTCGTGCTACCTTATTGTCCAAGCATCGCAACTATTCAAAAAAAGCTCCAAAAATGTTGAAAAAGTTTTTGTGGGATAGTTCTGTGAGAGTCTCTTTGGATGGTGTAAATATCCCAATCACTGCTTCACTGTGCAGGGCAGCACTGGGCATCAGCATGGCAGTAGGTGTGTGGATAGGGCATAATGAAATGGGCCTCAGACAAAGCCTGTGACTATGCTTATAACAGAAATATTGCATAAAACCAACAGAAGTAAAATACGAAGAAAGTTTCAGAGATTACTAATAGCATCTACTATATAATTAACAGTACAAAAATTGAGCATTATTGAAATTGTTCTTTTTTTTTTTTACTCCCATAGTAAGTTTTTATCATTAACGAGCTGTTTTGAACGGGTCTTTTTGAATATTTATAGAATCTGAAGATCAACATTGCATAATGTTCTGAAATCTATTAGTGCTGCTTATTTATTTAAAGAAAACATTCTTCTTACCCTTGCTAGGTCATGCCATCTGGTTCTTGCTTTGATAACAAGGTAGTAATGAGCCTGATCACAAGCTAGCTCTGCATCCGTTATCATGTTTTTTTGTTGTTTTTCTTTTTTTTTTCTCAGAAAAGAAAAAAATAAAATAACAACTACATTCTGTGCTAGTGGAATCTTTAATCTCCACAAGTTTCCTTTCCTTTTGTTGTTCTTCACGGTAGTGGTGGTTTTATTTCATAGTTTCTAAGATACCCATTAAAGACTGTTGCTTCACATCTGTGTAAACTTAATTCTTTAAATACTGCTTTATTTCCCTAGCTGCAGGTTAGCAAAGATGTTTTAAATTTTGTAATTCCCTATTTATTTTCAAATCAATGTTGTTCAATTCTCCCTCAAACTCAAGAGCCAGCATGGATCATCTGTACGCATACAAAGAAATGTTAATTATCTCAGAAACAATTATATCCTGGAGTGACTCCAGGAAGATTATCGTTGATTTACATCAATAGCATAGATCAAAAACATCTTTGTGAATCACCAAGGCATGGCTAGTGAGTTTAGGGAGTAAGACCCACACTTGCAATCAAATTCAATCATTACAAGTGGCTGACTTCTGGGCCCTGGTGCTTCTGGTGGAGTCCATGCATTCAGGGGCAAATGGATGCCTTGATTAGCATCCAGCACAGCTGCTACACTATGCAGAGGTGACCAAACCCACATGCTATGCAAGGACACATTTAGAAGTGAGGAGATCTTAACATTTCACCATTCTTTGAAATGGTGCACCTTCCTCTGTGTAAGAAGAGCCCTTCTTTTGGCAACCAACTCCTCTTAGACTTTCTAAGCACTTCCAGTTAGAAAATTGAGAAAAGTCTGTTCATTTAATACACAGACGCCTATCTCATGCTATTTCCTAGCATCAGTTCCTCTCTTATGTATTTCTTTATAAACACGTACTTCATGCATGAGGCTTCAGAGTCTGGGTTAGCTGCACTCTTGGATGTACTCTCAAATAAGACACAGAGTAATACTGGATCTGAAGACCTGGCAAGATGAGATAACTACACCTGGACTACTTGTTGAGTTCTAGTACCACCTATGGCACACACAGAACCAGAATCAGGTCCTGGAGAACTACCATCCTGCAAAATCAGTCCCTTTTGACCTCCCAGAGACATCAGCCTTGGCTGAAGCCTCCATCCAGCTTTGGAAAAATGAATGCCACAATAACCTGTTTTAGGTGTGTGGGAACATGTTGACTTTTCCCTACTCTCACTGTTTAAGATAAGATTCCATAAACCTTAAATATTGACCAGCAGAAACAGTCTAAAACTTAGCTGGGAAAATGCAGTGTGTTCTCAATGCTTTCAGTCACTATGTTTTTTAATTACTGGACTTCTAAATCAGTAACAGTATTTGAAAAGAGCAAATTTTGGAGATAAATCCGAACTGTTTCAATTTCTAGCTAAGTCCAAACTGAAACAGAAAGGGGAGTAAGACATTAATTGGTCTCATGCTCCAACTGTTAGCAAGGCCCAATCACCATCAGTTTCCTTTCTTGTTTTATAGTGATGTCCTTGATTCACTCAGTTGTCCAATTGAGGAAATAAGAAAAACAAACCAAGCAGTAAAATATTACTAACATCAGAGCCAACAGTAATGCTGTAAGAAACAAATAGAAATTGGGAAATAAGCCTATGTGTATATATCATATCTTCATTGCCACAGCAGAGATGAGTTGCTGATCAGGATTTTTTTCAGTCCCGCTGTATTACCGTGTCTTGTCATTATGACATTCTCTCTGTTTGCATAGTTAAACAGAATTTCACAATTAGTTTTCAGAATTAATTTTTAGGGGCCAAATGCTATTCATTATTAAAGTTGAGCTTGAACTTTAACATTCTGAACATTTTAGACAGCATCATTTCTCAAAGTCAAAGGGGCTGTTGCGGTCAGTATTCTCCCTGTCCTCCACCAATACTGTCCCTGTCCTACAGCACCTCGGCATTTCTGTGCACACACCTGATCTTGTCTACACTTACTATCCTGATGGCATAAAGGCCTGGAGCGTAGTGTCTTGGGCTAAGGCAAGAGACTCTAACAATGACATTAGTATATATTTAACATATTGACTGCATATTAAAACCAAAAACAAAAACAGATCTTTGCTCTACACTTGTTTTGACAACAGACAAATCTTTTAATGCAGTTATCAATACCATATTGAGAGGTGACTCATATCTACCCTTTGTCCTGCACATCCTTAGAAAATCTGTCATGAAGAGAGGCTTTATAGTAATTCATCTACAGCTGAGCATTCTCCCATTTAAAACAGGCGTAAAATGCTCCAACACCTTTCAAATGGTGCAGATCTACAGGAACCTGAAGTACTGTTGGTCAATACAGTTAGCTTTGCTAGGAGTGCCCAAGCTGCTCTGAAGAGAGGGCCCCTTTCCTGATTGATGATCTTTCCACTTCTCCCAGGAAATGGAGATAGAATGAACTGAGCAAAAGGCCATAACAACTGTGGGTTCTCTCCATTTGTAAAATGAGATTTCTCTTATTCTGTGCATATCTATGGTGGGATTTCAAGGAGTACGTTCTAATGCTAATTACAGAAAATAATAAGCACACATAAAAAAGATGGAAAACAACTCGACTAAAATCCCTACATTGTAGACTCTAGGGACTAAGAACCTCTTCTTTAAAGCTCACTCTCGTGAATAGATGGACTGCTCCATGAATGAGTAGTACAGAGTTATTTTCTTTTAATTGCAGAATATTTAATAGCTTTGCTCACAAGAAGGATTTTTTTTTTTTCCTAGCAGAGACTGCAGAGAAGACAATTAGGGAAAAAGGAGTTTTTGATTGTAAGAAACTGGAAGTTTCTGAAGACACAGAACATGCTAACTCAAATATATTTTTCAGACTCATTTTTCTCACAGCTCCTCCAAACCAATGTTTAAAATAAATGTTTGTATCACAAAAAACAACCAGCTTCACTGTCAAAAGCAAATCATGGCTTGATGTGCTTACCCCATAGACTTATGTCATCATTAAACTGACTGAAAAATTCCTCAGCAGTAATGCAGTGATATTCAGCATTATTTACACTGTGGTTTGGGCTGTTTCTAATGTAGCACCTGGCCTATTTGGCATCTGGAATACCAAAATCAAAATAGAGCAGACTTGGAAAATAACATATTAAACATTATCTGATAAATACTACTTTAATATGATGAAAATAAAACTAGAAACTCTTCATTCATGTTCTTTACAGACCAAATATGACAAATTACAATAACTGTATCAGTGCTGTCCAGCCAATTTTTGGCCACTGCCACAACAGTTCTCCCAGTAGGAAGCAAAGAAAGTTCCTAGTGGATAATCTCAACTGAAGAAACCAGAGCGTAGACAAGGCCTTCTTCTTTTGCTTTACCCTTCTCTGGAGCCTGGATGTATTGAAGAAGGGAAAAATCAAACTGGAGAATGGGGAAAGGAATACTGCGAAAGCCATTTTTTGTAGTCATACTGCCTCTCTCCACGAGGGAGTGCGTGGATAGAGGTTATATATATGGTATAGGTATGAAACTGCTGCAGACAATTAGTTTGTCATGTCCTTAACTGTGCATCACAACTACTGCATGCTACACCATTCCCCCTGGAATAATTCTATCATGGCTAAGTCTTCCTCTGCTCTGAAATCAGCATGAGCTATTTCAGGAGATCTGTCATCGAAACTCATCTAATTTCTAGCTCTTAGTGCCACCTCAAACTATTCTGCCTGATGTTTCTTTGCAGAATGATTCAGTCCTGCACAAATGGCAGCTTCATAATTTTGCAACTTAAAGTTTTGTTATAGCACAACCCAGCAGGATCAGGAAGAGGAGACAGCCAGATTCACAGCAGGGCACAGGTGTACTTCTAGTCCTGAAGGGCTACAGTATTTTTAGGCCATAGAAAATCTATTTTGATCACTGTTCCAGATCTTTGTGATTCTGTCTGCACATTGCACAGTGATACTCAAGGAATCTCTTTCATCATGGTTTTGGAGAGACTAAGTAACGTATTTTGAATTTTCTTGAGAATTTTAGAATTTTTCTGCTATACAGAATATATAGAATGTATATATATGTCACAGAGGAGATACGTAGCAAAAACTGAAGTGTCATGGGACAGAAGGTGAAGAGAATTTGCTGGGAATTAGCTCTTAGCTATGAAACCTTCACAGTACATTCCAGTGTTCCATCTCACTTGGATATACACACTGTTCATCAGTATGTTTGAATTGCTGAAAGGGTATTTTTACCCTAAATCTTTTCATATGTTGATAGAGACAGTAGTTCATGAAGACTGAACTAACTTAACCCCTAAAGCTTAACAAGATGAGCCATCTCCTTGCGGCAAAGTGGATTATTTTGAAAGATCACATTGTATAGCACATGGCTTCTCAAACCTTTGGATGAGAGAAATATATCATCACCAGCACATCCTTCCATTGAATAAATACTGTTACCAGCTTGTAGGTACAGCTTCCTTCACATGTTTAGCAAACTTCTATTATGTTTTAAAGTAACTTCAAAGGTAATTCACATCAGATTTTAAAATGGGAAAACTTGCCAAAAAAATGTACATGTTGACATTTCACTAAACCGTGCTCCTGACTGATAAGAAAAATCCAAAGCTAATGGTCTGATCTAAAGGAGTGTTTTCTTTTTTTTCTAAATGATTTGCATACATCTCCACACAAAGAAATCCTGTACATGCACCTACTCCAAAGAGATCACTAAATTGTATCCACTGCACTGCTTTTTCATTTCTCCAAATTTGATTCTGTAAAACCTACTTCTCCATATTGACATGCACTATCCTTTCCTTTCTACAATTTCACTCTCCTCTGAAGTCTAGTGAAGAAAACTTGTATTTGTGTTTTATTCCTACTAAAGCTTGTAAGAAGAGAATCATGTCTTTTTATCACTACTGTAAATACAAGCCAGGGGATCAGATTTCCCCCTACCCTAAAGAATTATCAAAAAATAAAAGTTAGGGGTTCTTTTTCTTCGTTGTCTAATTTTTGAGACTTAATTTATATCAAATATTTGTTACTTTTCCTTATACAGTGATCAGAGATAGTACCATACTGAAAGAAAATCTTTAAGCCCCATAACTGGTAAAAGCAAAAGCTCAGACAAAGGCAAAATACTGTTGATTCTTGACTTAAACCAAAGAGCTGGCATACTTGCTTTTACTCAAGCTTGCCTGTTTCAAACACCATTTACTGGGCTGGTGAGTGGAGGTGCACATATTTTGATGGACAGATGTTCAGCCAGCTGTAGACACAAGCTTCTAAAATTACAGGTCTGAATGAAGAAAAACCTGAATATTGTGTCAGCCAGCCAAAGGTCAGCTTTACCCTTTGTCTTGTTTATAAAAAGGAAATAATGACAGTAGAAAATAATAGTTATAGTATAGAAAAAGTAAAAGCGCACTTCTGAGAGAAAATAATAGATGAATAATACAGAATTTAAAACAGACCTTGAAGCCAATGGTAAAATTCCCATTGAATTCAGTGGAATCAAAATTTTATGCAGAAAATCTATATTTAAAGCACTAAAGAGAGAGATACAAAAGAAATGAGAAATGAATAATTACTGACTAGCTTTACCCAGAGTTCCATCCTAAGAAAATGAATTCAGATTCAATCAGATTCATTCTTAAGAGTCAAAAATTGAAACTCTTACTCACATTGCCTTGGAATCAGTGAAATTACTGATGGGGTAAGGCAAGGAGTGGAAATTATGAATATATTCTTCTGGTCTGCTTTTCTCAGCAACAGTAAATCAATGGAGACCACATCCTCATTATGGGTGGACTATATATCTACATCTATAAAAACAGTAAACCTAGAATCTCGCTGGAATTCTTGATAATCCAATAAAACTATCAATTACTCTAGTAGAAAAGTCCCTTAACAGCTTTAACATTCAAAAGCACTACTTTAAATTAAAACCATAAACCAATAAGTAACCAGATCACACCACGGAGCTCCAGTTGTACATACTGCCACTAAAACTCATCACTAATGGCTTACTAACAGATTTTTTCATTCCTGAAAGAAGCAGTTACTGTCTTCTCTCTTTTTCACACAGAATAAAAAGTTTCTGGACATCATACTACAAAATCATCCATTGTAATTTAGGACATAATATAATCCCAAGACTGTGAAGAAGAGTAAGAAATGCTGGAGACAAGCAGAGAGGCAGAGAGATCAGTCACTTTTTGCAGTCTGTTAGTAACAACTCAATCACACATCTCTGTGGACCATCAGCTTACATCCCATATGTTCCAGTTTGGTGGAACATGGGTTAGGAGTTTAACTTCATCAGAAATCAAAGATTTACAGAGATAAAGGTCATCCATGTGCTAAGAGTCACATCTCTAATCTCTTTCTAATTTCACCAATAGTACTTCCTAGAAAGAGAAAAATTCTGGATCTTCAACAAAAGCTTGTTTAATGTTGTATTGGTGCTAAAATTCCTTTACCTTTCAATATTGCCAAAAAAATGAGGTAACTCAGTCCTCCATCAACTACCCCTAGCTCTTCTGTTAGTAAATTGAACTGACAGTCATCCATGAACGAACAGGCATGCCATGATTTTCCAACCCTGTTAGAGGAGAAATAAAGAAAGCTATACAATAGCCTATTCTGTTGCTTAATATACCATTTTGAATAGTAAATGTCTAGGTATTTTATCCTATGGCTTAACTTGAAATTACTCTGAAAATTGATCTCTCTTTCTTACTTTCACAGTAAGACATTTAAATATCAATCTATTCTGTACAATTTCAATTATACATAGAAAGAAAGAATAAAATTGCTATTGAGGCTGGTATTTTGAGCAGAAGCAACAAGTAACAGACAATGACATGGATGTCTAAACTTATGGCCTGCCCCGGCCACTATGAAGAGGTGGGCTGCATATACGTAAGTTGCTCTGAAAATAATGTCTCCTATTTATTTCTATGGAAACCTAACCAATACAAAAAGCACAATAATATTATCTAATAGAGATAATTCTCAGCTACAAAACACTATTTTTCAACATAGTAAATGTTCAACAAATGTTGATAAATGTAAATGGGTAAAATTTAGTCCTATTAATGTGATTGGACATAGCCCATTCATGTAGCCTATTCATACCCCTGTGCAGAATCTTCCTACCCTCAGTCATATCAGCAGTCCTCCATTCACTGTGACACTTTCAGCCCAGGCACCCACCTGCTTCTACAGCCAGTGAATCGGACACCTGTCCAAGCTGTGAGCAGCCACTTACTCCCAGAGATGGCTGTGGGAAACGGTGTCTTGTTCCACACTGGGCCAACCAAAATTCAAACCGCATTCTAGAGACAGATGTCCAAAAGCTTCTTGAATCCTGGAAGGAACCTTTTCCTAATATCCATCTGGTCTCTTAGTCCTATGGGGCTCATCCTTAGGGGAAAAGAGCACAGCCATGTATGTGGGTGTCCCCTAACATTTGGAAGTATTCCTAACATAAAGTTTGGAAGCAAAGGGGGGGGGGTGTGTTTCCGGTTCCTGTGCAGTGACTAAATTGCAAACAGTGTGCCAAGAAACTGAGCAGACTGTTGTGGAACAACTATTAAGCTAGTTGTGTTGGTGTTTCTGTTGAGGGGTTGTCATGCCTGCGCTACCATGGTGTCAGGGAGACCCAAGATACTTCCTTTTCCAGGATGCTTCCAATGTTTTGCTTTTGTGCACTGTATAGATGGAAGAGGTAACACAGACTACTAAAATGTCCACTGGACAAACGGAGGCAGGTGTCCCCTCTCAGCTACTTCATAGTGTCTTTTCTCCCTTTGGCTCCTGTTGTTTTTTGTAAGGTCACCAAAAAGACCCAATCTCAAGAGGACTGCTTGTTGGTTCTTTGGGTTAAATTCACTGCACCCAGAATGGCTTCTGTTGTCTGATTCTAAAATTATCTAATCCCCCCTGCCACATGCAGGGACATCTTTCACTAGATGAAGTTGCCCCAAAGCCCTACCCAACCTTGACAGGCTGAGGGAGCTGGGCTTGTTCAGGATGGAGGAGAGAAGGCTGTGGGGTGATCTCACGGCAGCCTTGCAGTACCTAAGGGAAGCCTACAGGCAGCAGGGGAGTCAACTCTTTACAAGGGTAGATAACAACAGCAGGACAAGGGGAAATGGTTTTAAGTTCATGGAAGGAAGATTTAGCTTAGATATCAGGGGGAAGTTCTTTACCAAGAGAGTGGTGAGGTGCTGGAACAGGCTGCCCAGAGAGGTTGTGTGCCTTGGCCCCTTCCACACCCTATGGCCCTGGACTGGGCCCTCACCCCATACAGCAGTGTCTTTCCAGTACTGGGAAGACGAGAAGAGGACACATGAATTCACACAGGCTCTCAAGTTCAAAAAAAAACCCAGAAGAATATTTATTGTTTCCATTATTTTTGTGGCTTTAGGTGTTACTGTCTTTTTTCTGTTTATATTAAATTTTCTATTTTTTAAAAATCTTCTGCTGTCCAAGCTTGAAAAAGTCCTTCATGCTGAACATGCCTTCCTCCTGTCACAACCAAAGTCTTCTGCTTCTCCGCAGGAACAGCCACCGTCAGTGACACCTTAGACATCTCCTCATGTCCCCTGGCAGCTCAGGTCCCTCTGCTAAACTCCTCCTGTTGCCCCGGTGCGGTGGCTCAGAGGCTGCCAGCCCTTCCTTCTTCCTCTTGGTGAAGACGAGGCAAGAAGACTTGGGAAGGGACAGCAGGTGAAGACGGGAAGGATGGGTTCACAGGAACCTTGTCTGTCAAAAGAAGAATTCACAGGAAATGAATGTCCCATGTGAGCCTGCAGAGAGGTCTGAAAGCTGGGGCTGTGTCAGATAATGGCAAACTTACAGGATGGGAAGATCAGGGCTGGCATCGAGGCGGCTATCTGCAGGGAGGTGGACCGGACCTCAGGCCACGCCAGTCGTAGGGGTGGGCTCTGGGTCTGGCTCTCCTCTGCCACTTCCCGAGAGCACTGGGCTGATGGTGGCTCTGCCCTGATGGAGGAGGATCCACCTCCATGGGCTCCTCGTCGCTCTCAGGAGGGTCCACCTCCATGGGCTCAATGGTGTTGAGCCTCTCCATCAGCCGCCTCTTCTTTGGAGGAGAACAATCCATTCAGCCTCCTTCACAACAAAAACACCGCTCAGCTCTTGAGCTCAGTGCAGCCACTGGCGTCTCTCGCTCAGCAACTGGGGTTCTGGGACCAGGGTCCCCCTTTTCCAAGGGTTTGGAACACTGGGCTGTGAGGCAACCTGTGACATCAGGAGGCCATGGTGATGCCATTCTTACAATGTGCCATGGTGACCAAATGTCAACGGTTTACAGGCCAGTTTGGACTGGTTCAATGACTGATGGGACATGGGGACTGAGTTTTCAAGAAGAGAGAAAAGATATTGTTGTAGAAGAAATAAAAATACAAGAGACAGAGATTTACATATGTTGCTCTGAATTTAATGTCTCATATTTATTTCCATAGGCACTGCAACAGATACAAACAATGCAATAACACTATCTGAGAGAGCAAATTCTCAGGTACAAAACACTATTTCTCAACATAGTCACCACCATTAGCTGATCTGTGCATGATCTGATCAAGATGCTCTTCACTTTGTAATGTGACAACTATGCATGACCATGCAGAATGTGGCTTGCCTTTCACATCACTGTTGCCACTACTGAAACACACTACCCACCACCTCACTGTGATCACATCCACTGTTTGGTCTACATAAGCATTCAGCAAGCATCAATGAATGTAATTGTGGTTGTTTTTCCACTGGGGAAGAACTGAGTTGCATACCTTTGCTTCATGCACACTTCTATGTCAGGCACCATTTTGTCAGACTGTCCCTTTGCTGCCATCTGTCACACAGCAACAAAACATAATGAAATTTTGCTGGAAAAGTTCAACCTCTACTGCCATACCATCATCATCCACCTCTGACAGGGTTGGGGGTAGCCACAGAGTGGGCTGGGCTGGGCCACATGCTGCCTGTGGACCGTGGGTTGGGCATGTCTGGTTTAACAGCTGCAGTGGCCCAAAGTGACTGCAGTCTCTCAGTGTGCCCTTCCTTATCACGGAATCATAGAATCATAGAATCACCAAGGTTGGAAAAGACCTACAAGACCATCCAGTCCAACTGTCTGCCTATCACCAATAGTTCTCAATAAACCATATCCCTCTAAACATTCCTTGAACACTCCAGGTATGGGGACTCCACCACCTCTCTGGGCAGCCCATTCCAGCTTCTGACAACTCTCTCAGAGAAGTAGTATTTCCTAATATCAAACCTGAATCTTTCCTGTCGCAAGTTGAGGTCATTCCCTCTAGTACTATCACTAGTTACATGGGAGAAGAGGCCAACTCCCAGCTCACTACAATCCCACTTCAGGTAGCTATAGAGAGTGATAAGGTCTCCTCTCCTCCAGACTAAACAATCCCAGCTCCCTCAGCCACTCCCCATAAGATTTGTGCTCCAGACCCCTCACCAGCTTTGTTGCCCTTCTCTGGACATGCTCCAGGGCCTCAACGTTGTTCTTGTAGTGAGGGGCCCAAAACTAAATGCAATACTTGACGTACAGCCTCACCACTGCTGAATACAAAGGTACAATTACTTCCCTGCTCCTACTAGTATCAGATTGTATTTGTATGGCTAATATAAGACACAATACCACCTGGGCACACTGCTGGCTCATGTTCAGCCATGCACTGATTGATTCCCCCAGGTTCGTATACTCCAACACTTGGTTTTCTTGAACCTCATCCTATTGGCCTTAGCCTGTCCAGATCCCTGTGTAGGGTCTTCCTACCCTCAGGCAGATGGACACTTCCTGCCGTAATGTATGACACTTTGTGTCATTTACAGACTTACAGAGGGTGCTCTCAATACCTTCATCCAGGTAATCGGTAAAGATATTGAACAGGACAGACCGCAGTACCAACCCCTGGGGAACACCACTTGTGACTGATCACCAGCTGCATTTAACTCCATTCACCACCACTCTCTGGGCCCAGCTCTCCAGCCAGTTCCTTACCCAGCAGAGTGTACCTGTCCAAGCCACGGGCTGACAGCTTCTCCAGGAGAATACTGTGGGAGACAGTGTCAAAGGCTTTGCTGAAGTCTGGGTAGACCACATTAGCAGCCTTTCCCTCATCCACCAGCCAGGTCACTACATCACAGAATGAGATCAGATTGGTCAAGCAGGACCTGCCCTTCATGAGCCTGTGCTGGCTAGGCCTAATCCCCCAGTTGTCCCGCACATGCCATGTGATCTCCCTCAAGACAATCTGCTCCACAGCCTTACCTAGCACTGAGATCAGGCTGACAGGCTTGTAGATCCCCAGATCCTCTTTACGATCCTTCCTGTAGTTGGCAGTTACATTGGCAAGTCTACAGTCTTCTGGACCTTTCCAGTTGATCAAGAACACTGATAGACAATGGAAAGCAGCTTGGCTATCACCTCCAGTTCCCTCAGCACTCTCAGATGGATTTAATCTGGCTTCATGGACTTGTGACAGTCCAGGTGGAGTAGTAGAGAACGGAGATTCTCCTTGGCCTTCCTCTTTCTGTTAATATATTTGCAAAAGTTTCTTGTTCTCTTTTACTTCAATGGCCAAGCTGAGTTCAAGCTGGACTTCTGCCTTTCTAATTTTCTCCCTGCACATCCTAAGAACTTATTTGTACTCTCCCCATGTTGCCTGTCCCTTGCTCCACAGGAGGCAGATCCTCTTTTTCTCCTAGAGCTTCAGGAAGAGCTCCCCATTCATCCATGTTGGTCTTCCTCCCCACCCACTCATCTTGCTGCTCAGGGGGACATCCTGCTCCTGCACCTTTAAGACTTCCTTCTTGAGGAGTGTCTAGCCTTTCTGGACCCTTTTACCCTTCAAGACTGAGTCCCAAGGGATCCTCCCTACTAGCCTCCTGATTTTACCTGGTAGTTAACTGTGGAGATGGTCTCTGGAGATGGGTCCTCCTTTTCTCAACTTCCGATGCCCTGAAAAGTTGTAGCTGCAGCCCATGGTGCTGCTGAGGGCTTTCCACAAAACCTTTCATTTCTTTCAGCTGCTTTGTAAGTCTTGATTTAGTTATTTTCCATTACAACTATATGGCACAGCTCTGTCCTGATGCTCCAGGTGTTCCTACAGTGATTTCTCTTGTAATTATATTCTAGTTAATTGTACAGATTAAAAGAAAAAAATAATCATTTAATGGCTGAATATGTAAGGAGCATTAAAATAGTAAGAATAATTAAAAAACTGTCTTTTCTATGAATGTAAAGTTTCTGGATAAACAAGTATATTTCATGCTCAGTTGAAGAAGTATCCAGCATTAGATCAAATGTTTAATAGTAGTGATAAGGAAATCTGGCCATACAAATCCATTCAAAGCTGGAGAGAATCAGTCACAATAGTAATGTTGGCAACAACAGCCTCAACTATGAGGAAGTTCATCTAGAGAAAAAAAAAAAGTGATAAAATTATCCCCCAAACTGCATACAAGATTAGATTATATTAAATTCCAAGATTATGTCATAGTCCTGTGTGGAATGGATCACTAAATGCATGGTTTCTAAGTTTCGTTTAAAGGAAGATGATTGATGACAACCTCACAGTGAAGAAATATTGTAATCCTTCACGAAAAAGAACATACACACACATAAATTGTGGATGTTATCCCAGGATACCTGATAAAATTTCAGTCGCCATCTTCCTCATTTTGAAATCTATGAATGATCATCCAAGTCCCAAGGTGTAAAGGCAAGGTTTGTGTCTGTTACCTCTTCCCCAGGACAGAGGTTCTACACTGCCCTTTGGTAAGGGGGGTGGGAGTTCTGCTTCTCCCCTTCACAAACCTCACACATTCAGCGGCGCACAGATGATAACCAGCCGATGTCCTTATGCTGTAAGTTGTAAAGGAAAACATGGAGTACTGGCAGCGTTGGTATAACTCCACAAAGGTTAACTCAGAGGTGATTTTATGTCTGCAGTTTTTAGGTGTTAAGGCATATAATGAACTATTGCCTTTCAGAGGAATATAAAGATGTATTCTCCCCCCCCCCCCCAAGTGCTACTCTAACATCACATTATCTACAGAAACAGAGCTTATCCACTTCTAAATTGGGAAGACAGCGTTTGCCCACTTCTATGGCTTGTTCTAGAATAACAAATCCAAAACTAAGGGTCCTTGTGGTTTTCCCCTACCACACTATACTGTTTACTGTCTGAGCAACCTGCTCCACTTCTGACGACAAGCAACTCTGTCCTGCTGTACCTGACCACTCTGGATGAGTCTGTAGATCAGAGCAACACTTTTCAAAGTTGACAATAATGTAGGAAATGGTGTTGGAACAGCTGCCCAGCTACAGAGTCAGGATTTGGTTGAAGAACAGCATACAACATAGATCCTGTAACTTCAGTGGCACCTTAAAATGCTTCACAACCAGCTCACCTAGACACAGCTGGGACAGGTTACATTACATGAAAACTGGTTCCTAGTGCCATTGTGATGATGTGATATATCCAAAACATTTATATGCAGGCAGCAGATGCAGATAACGGGAGTCCCTTATTCTTCTCAGGCAGCAATTGGAGGCCAGGGTAGAATTCCCACAGTAGTGGTATTTCTAGATGCTTTTTATCTACTGGTGAAATTCTACTAGCTCTGGGATGAAAGTAGCTGTGTTCCTAGACAAGTCAAGAAAGCAGCTGATGAACGTCGTGGTAGAAATGTCAGGGAAGCTAAGGCAGGAGCAAGGTAAAAACTGCCAGTTGGAATTCTACCTAGACAATGTTAAGTTAAAACCACTTTCTTTTGCAACAGATGCAGGAATCTTTAAGGACAAGTGACTGTGAATCAGTTTCAGTTTGCATTTCACCTGAAAACACATGTGCCCAGGCAGTTCCCAGAAACATAAGATATTCAGTTGCTTCAGTTCTAACAACAAATCTCTTTTAATTACTCTTATTCATACAGAACTTTCATCCTCATTTATTCCAGAGTGGGCTTATTTCACTCAGCGCAAGAAGGGTAGAACAAGACTTGCAGGGAAACCTGTCCTTTTTGAGTGATTAAAAGCAGAAGCAGAGCAGAGTTCCTGGGCAATATTCCATCCAAATGGACTGTGCTGAGTTTGCAGGGTCCAAGAATACCACAATGCAGTGATGCATATACCTGGCTGCAGGTATATGATGATTTTTTATCCTTTGCGTATTGCCAAAACTTCAGAAATGTGTCATCTCTAGTGTAATAAAAGAACAATGAAATCACAAAGGGTGACTGTTCAGTGGCTTCTGGTGTGACACAAATATCTGAAATGCGAGTTGTACACAGACAGTCAATGGAGAAGATAAGCAGCAGGTAGAACAAGTTTGTTCTGCCTAATAGTGACAAAATATACATTACTGCATTAGCTGCAGGCAACATATAAGTCTCTTAGGTATCACATTGTAGTGTAAATTGCAGCAACCAAACCCAGTATCCCAAAGGTATGTGCCATAGATATCAGATTTTATTGGTAGGGATGGGTTGAAGCTTTACACATTCTTAATAAGTGTACTATTAACAAGAAAATTTTATGATAAATGAAAAATGGTTTATGTGTTTTGCCCTCTCTCTTTCCCTCCCCTCTCATTTCAAAGCAATTTTGCTTCCTATGCACAATTGCATAAAGCTGTCCACCTGAGGGTAAGAAGATGTGCAGCTGGATGTAGGTAGTGTTCATGGGGGAAGGCTCTGTAGTAACAAAGTATTCATTTTATCATATGATGGGGAGCATATGTCTCATGTGTCTATGCTGAGAAGTGGGGAAAGGAATGCAACAACTCTGCCATCCCATTACATCTTGCACATTTTGCCCTTCAATGGTAGTTGATGAAAACAAGCACAGCACATGGATGGGAAGACTGCTGAATCCTAGTAAAAACAGACTGGGACAACCTTTCCTACAGAACTATGCGGACTGTTTTCAAAGGTGCAGTTCTGTTTTGATGCTTGCTGAGTTTTTATTTAGCTCAACATCTGGAAAAAGGGCAAAGTAAGAATCACTGACATAACACTGCTTATCAGGAGCTCCTGCCTAAATGTAAGTAAACTGGGTGAATATTACCGCCCTCATGTTTCTTTTCCTGTCCATTGTCGACTTTCAGCAAAGTATTTTGATTTGATAAGTGGAAAAAAATAAATAATGTACAGCTAGGTGCCATCAGCATCACAGCTACAATCCCAAATCCATGGGATCCATGGGATCCACCCATCTGTCTGAAGGACACCACGTAGAGAGAGATAAGTGGTCAAAGCTGTGATTGGCGCTGGGAGCACCACATAAAAATGTACCTCAGAAAGATACATACAAAATCCAATTGGAAGTCTTGGCAAGGAGAAACTAAACAATTTTAATGTATTCATATTTTGGACTTCTATTTATTTATTTATTTATTTAACACTGAGATGCTGTGTCCAAATCCAACATCAAATAATTACTGTGGAAAATTACAACATGCTCATATCAACTGAATTCAAGAGTTAGAGAAAGTTTTTCTCTCTTGCTGTGGACCAGTCAACATCCTGAAACGCTACTAGATGTCTGGAGGAGATTTCTCTGACACAGCCAGTGCAGGTTCCTTTTAAATAAGGGCAAGAGTGAGTGAGAAAGAGATCCAGAGAGCCCAGGGAGCTCCTCCCATCTCCAGTATGATTACAAGCCACACTGCAGTCCACAAGAAGTTCAGAGGAGGCTGAAGCTTAGAAATCTGAAAGTTGACACAAAAGCAGCTTAGGTCATTCATCCTAAAGTTTCTGTTAAGAGACTTATTTTTCACCTAATCGAATAGTGTTCCTATCAACTAGCACTGTAGAGTTACAAAGAGGGCTTAAAGACTCCGAGTTAAGGCTAAGTAATTCACAAGGAAACCTCCACCCATTTTGTGTAAGAGGTGTACTGCACGTTGACATTAGATCTCCAAGTTCCAGCAGTGTCTCCTCATTCCCAGGTCATGCACGTTCATTCTGACACCTGGGAGCAGTGGAAGCTTTCAAGGTAAGATGCTGCTACAGGATGACAATGTTATGTTTTTAAACACAAGCTGAGATTCCCTTTTATACAGTAACCTGCATGAGGCCTGTTTAGCTCGTCAGTGACTGAAACAGTTGTAGAAGATTTAACTCTAGCTGTGTGAGCGGGCAAAATAAGACAATAACCATCCTTCTGGGAAAAGCACAGGAAAGGGAAAAATAGCTAACATTTTTCCTACCTTCTGCAAGCCAGCTTTACTGATTTTCCCATGTGACTACTTGTAGAAAAAAAAAAACAAAACTGTCTTGAAAAGTTACTGCTATCCGAATAATAATATCTGATACTTCTGTATCACTCTGTCCCTCAGCCTTTTAATTATTTCATCAACAGTTCTATTCTTGGGAAGTTTGTTAGCTTGATCTTCAATCTGCTTCTTTGTAAAATTGAAAGACTGTGCAGACAAGTTACTTATTTTTTGGAATTTCAGACATTTGATTCAGCAATAATGAACAAGACTTTAACAACAAACAAGACATGGACATGGAAGAAGCTTTTTTGATGCAGAAGTAAATGATAGGTTGATCAAGTAATAGCACAATTTCAAGGTTTATACTGTGCAACTATTTTAAAATGTATAGCTGGTTCTTAATAAAAGCTTGCTTTGTGATACTACTATGCAAAATTTATCTTGCAAATGGTGATCTTAGACCTCCAGATCATAGGCTTAGATTATAATGAATCTAGGTTTCTACATAAGCTGCAGAGCCATCTTCATCCTTTAATACATACTCAGTTAATGTGAGTGGGCTAAACCAACATAAAAGAAGTTAATGACTGTTTTCCACTGATCTTGAAAGAAGAAAATGTCTCTTAGGACATATTCTTTCCTCCTATGAAGGTGAAATTTCCTTTTTCTGGATCACAAATAAGACAATTCCACATTTTTTCCTTTGTGAGTAATAGTCAGAATACCTTTTTATTCTATAAGAAAATCTGCATGGACAGTATACTCTTTCTGCTGAAATACCACAACCTTAATAAATAAGTCACTAATGTAAATAATGGTTAAATATTTAATAACATTAAAAGACAGAAAAGAAATTAAATTAAAAGTTTTGTAACATGTTCCACTTGTACCTATTTCACATCTGCTATGGATTTACTATAGCTCATGAAATGGAAGGTTAGAACAATTACTTTTGTTAAATCTGTGCGCATGTATTTCCATATAAGCAAAATGCAGAATTATTCAGCAGTCTTATTTTTATGGATTTATTAAGTATGTTTTATAGTATTCCCTCAACTTGAAGATAATATTAAAATTTTAACTCTCTTTCTAAAAATACACTCATGGAAAGAGTTTTTCTTTGATCTGAACAGCACAGAGAATATCAACTCTAAGCATTCCAAGAGGGATCAAAAGATGACAGTGGCTGGTGGCTCCCTTCTTAGGATGTCAGATGGAGTCATCTGATGAAGTGACTTTGTCTTCTGAGATGTCTGCTATCTTGCCTGAATACAAGAGATTGCTAAAATTTTACCAACTTTATCTACCACATCCCACTGACTATTATATTTTCCTGTTAGTCCTGCATTAGCACACAGAGGACGGACGATGAAGTTAAACTCAAGTTTTCTTTACACTATTCCTCATTTATGAAGTTTAAGACTGATGCAGAGGCAGTGAATATCCTGAAAATAAATGAATTATTACTTGCAGGATGTCATCTGGAAGGCTATCTTACTTGTCAGTCTTTCTTTTTTTTCTTGAAATCTTAATAACCCACTAAAGAAACCGTGGATTGGGTTTGAAGAAGGGAGCTGGCATAGGAGCTCATGGGAAAGTATTAACCACAGCCATCTAGTAGAAAACCTAAAACTATTTGGAATAGGGTTATACATATCTGGACCATACAAGAGACTAAAACAGAATGGATTAAGTACGCTTTTTGTCCATGCATGTATCAGCAAATTAAAGAGTTCCACAGATAAAAGCCTAAGAAAATATGAGTATTAAATTATGGGATGTCTACTATGTCTATCACCAACAGGAAGAGAACGAGATTTAAATTCAAAGCTTTGGGAGATCTGGAGATTTTTTTTTCCTGAGCAAAAAAAAAAGGGTTAAAATCACAGGGTAAAAGAGTAGGTTGTAATCGGTTGGGTAATGATTACTAGCAGAAAATAGGTTGTTCAGCAGATTACCAGAATGTGTCAGTGATATCCTGTTGATGCTGCAAAATCTAGTGAAGGGAAATTTTTTCTAAATTTTATCCTAATTAACCTAGCGAAAGTGTTTGGAAAGGCAAAATACAGCTTAGGTGGGACTGCTGATAGAATGACAGAATTTACAGTTCTTTTGAAAGGAAGGCAGGAGAACAGTGGGAAAAAGAATGTAGATTTCTACATAGTCAAGGAATTAAGCCCCTAGGGGAAATGTGTCTATAGGAAACATATCTTGAACTAGTGCATCAGTGAAACACATCATTGTAGTATAAAAGAGAAGCATGAATACATACACAACTAAATTTTAAGAGTAATTAGAACTCATCCCATAAATACTTCTAGTAATGTAAGTGTGATCAAGAAATGTTTGGAGTTTCTATTTAATGGGAAAGAGAACTACCAACAAATTACATTAAGGGGAATGAAGTATATAAAGCCTGTTTCTGTAGTAGTTTTTCAACAGTAGTTGAAAAAAAATCAAATGCAAGCAGGTGACTTGAACAATAAATACTAGTAAAAAATAAGGCAAGAACGAATTATAAAATATTACTAGGTATTCAAGTTGGTACTTAACTATCTAAAATGGTGTCCCAAATTTATGCAGAAAAGCAAACACACCACCTAGCTTTAAAAAGAAGGAAGGAGAACTGTAGAGTTGCAGTAAATTTATTCCTGCTTTCAGGCAGTAATTACAGAGTCACAAAGAGTTCAAAGCCTGTTAAAAGACACAAGAGCCACTAGGGATCCTTGCAATCTACCCAGATTTCAGGCAAGCTTATATTTAAAATTACACTACCCTCCAACCAGTGCCACTTTCAACTTGGTTTCCAAAAGAAATAAGCATAATGCAGTCAACCTTTTAATCCAAATCTTTGTCAGCCTTTCTCCCAGATTTGGAGTCCATCTACCAATTTCATTTAAACTTGAGATTGGTAGAGGTCTTAAGAATGGTTACAAGTTTTGCCAAACTGACAGTCATGAAAGGAGAGAAACTGTTCACTCTCCTATATGGAAAGACAGGGCTGTTATCTCTTCCATTTGTCAGCAGCTAGACAAGCAATCAGCACATGTTTCTCTGGGCTAGGCCCATGTTGTTTCTTGTCCATTTTCCAGCTTGAAGTACTCAGTGAGAACTATATTATTTGTCTGCTTCCAAGTAATAAGTCACAAGTACATTAACCATCTATGTGAGAGCCTAAACCCTACTCCCTGCATATTCCCATCTCACTGGAACTGGGTCTTGAAGTTCTTCATTCAGTTCTGAGAGATGTAACTGAACAGGTTGCTGTGACAGTTGGTTTTGGAAGCATAATGCTTTTTGTAGGTATGGATATATCTCCAGATTTATCAGCAGAAGACAGAAATACTTATTAATGTGGTCATTGATTTATCTTGAGTTTAGGGTACTGTGTCCAACTGACAGTCTGTATTCCATGTTGGTGAGTCATATGCATTTTTTATCTTGGTGGCGCTCTTGTGGTCTCTGTGTAAAATTGTCATTGGACATCTCAGCAAAGATAACTTCAGGGAACATCTGAAAGATCTGTTCTCTCAGCACAAAAAGAAAGCTCTCTTGACCTCAAGAACAGGACAGACAAACTCATTGCAAAAGACAAACAGGCTGATTTCTTGACTGAAGTACAGCTTATATTCTGCTTCTGGGAAAACTTGGAATGCACCTGCAGGAACATTCTCTCCCTAGAAAACATGATACAGAAGAAGCCAGTCAAAAGGTCTGAGATAACTCTTAGTGTCTCATAAAAGCAAATTAAGAAAGACTTCCAGACTTTGAGACAGTCTGCTAAAAATCCTGAGGACTAAGCTATAGCTAAGGCTATTGTGGAACAAGACCTTTTTCACAGATGTGGGCACCTTAACCATCCTAATCTGCTAAAGAATTTACAGTAGAGAGTTGTGAAAATATAAAAGAATTCATCACTGGCAGACTGTTGGACCAAAATCAGCACTTCAAAAAGCAAGGGACTGGGCTTAATTCTCTGGAAATTTCAGGTAATATTCCATTTCCATTGAATGAATTCTTGCTCAGGAATGAATTTTTGCTCAAGAGAAGAGCGGGTGTAACGTGGTACACGACAGTCAAATAGCATCCATTGTACAAGCAGAGAGATAACAGTTAATAAGTATTCCGAAGTTTCATTTTAGCAGTTGTAGAATGAGAGACAGAAGTCTTAAAACAAGGCTAAGAGGCATGGGAAGTGTTGACACCAGAGCTTACTTGGCCAGATGGAGTGAACAAAGTTATCAATGCTGCAACAGAACATCATCAGGACAAAATGAACTGAAGGAATGGTAAACCACCCTGTATACATACGGGAGCAATAAATCTGCCATGGATCCAAAACAGTGACCAGTTCCAGAGCTCGATTGTTAATATATTTGTTAATATAATTGTAAAAATTGTAATATAATTGTAATATAATTGTAAAAAGATCAGACATGGTGCATTCCCAGTGTAGCCCCAGCTTTCTGCACATGAAATTAATTTACCTCTGTGCTGGTCTGACATAGTAAAATGACTCAAGGCATATGCTTGAGAACTTGCCACATATGAACTGCTGGCAGGTAGTCAGATGACACTTCAAACAGTTTACCTCCTCCCAATAGCTAGTGACTGTGCTATACAAAGAGGTTCAAAAGTTGCAGAGCCAACAGATGTGTTGTTAAGAAGGTAAAGGAGATGGTGGTCTTCTTAAAAACATCCCAGAGGGCTTGCAAAGATCCCATGACATCATTAGTAGGGAAAGAGAGAAGGATGCCCCAGTGCTTAAGAGGGCTGCAGCAGACAAATAGCATGCTTCTCCTCTACTTTGCTTTCTTTACAGCAGAGCTTGGCAAAGGGTGATAAGCAAATTCTAGTGACTGGAAGCTGTCCTTCTGCAGGCTCATATGAATCCTCATATTGCTGATACAAATACAAAATATTCAGCTCCAATTACTTTGATCTTTATGGCAGCAATGTGAAGGTCCTGTCGGACCTACAATCCATTATGTGAGAGCATTGTTGAAGGATGCATTAAGTATGGTATTCAGGGTCAGAGTTCAGAGCTATAGTTAAATGTATGCTTGATCGCCCTACAACATTTGGCCTCTTTTGAAAAGTGTGTGGAGCTCCTGTGGCAAGGCTCTGAGACAAAAGAACAGACTACAGAAATGAGCTTTTGGAGCTGTAGGAATAAGCTGCCAGTTTTGAGGATGTGTGACAGCAAAGACAAGACAATCCCAAGTGCTGCTTTAAAAGATACCTAGGTGGGGACTTAAGAAGAACAGAAAGGTCAATTAGTTGGAGAGGAAACAAAAGTTTCAGGATGATATTGTTCAGGGTATCCTCTGCCTTATGAAATAGCATCCTTAAATATGAGAGAAGATAGGCAGTGAATATGTCTCCAAGCATGTATGAGGGTAATATATTACTGACGTTAAAGCAAGAGGAAATATGTGTCCTGAGCTGGAGTATACATCTTGCAAATATAAAAAATATGTATATTTTTAAGGGAAACAAAGCTCATCCCACTTTGATAGGTGATGTTTTGTTTGTTTTTGTGTTTTCCTCTGGATTATGTACACATTTCCATGAATTCAAAAGTAAGAAGTGAGGAGAATCAGTAGTACATACACCTTTGAAACCAGGGTGCCAATATCAATAACACTGGCTGGTTCAGACAGATGAAGGCCATAGATCAAGGCCTGCAGTAGTCACAATCATCAGATGCACCACTGTCCCTGATCCCCTAAGTATGTTCAAATACAGTTCCTGAGTAAAGAAACACAGTTATTTGATAGAGAATCACAAGCTTACTCATCAGATGTTATCTAGAGGGCAAAACCCCAATTGCTGAATGATGCAGTGAGACATAGTCCTTATGAATTCTGTGAAGTGAGCTTAATCACTTTTTTACCTGAATCCTAGAGTCTTTGATGAATGATCCATATGTGTTTGCTCTCCTGATGCAATGCTTTGAGTGTTGTACATTTCTGAATATATCTCTGAGAAATGAGAGATCAGCCTAGGATGGTACTTAGCATTACAAAACCAGTATGTACCCTCAGTCTTTCTGAAGGCCTCCTTTCTACACGTATTTTTTTCTTTACATTAAACGGAACATTGTCTGTATTAATAACAGCACTTTTTTGAAAGCTGTTTGCCTTTTTTCTTCTCTTTGTTGGCTTTTCTTTGATATATGTGAGCTGATACCATTTAAGTCACTAAGAAGAACAGCAACTTTTAAGTTATCCCGAAGTGTCTTACAAAAAATCCCATCAGATGAATTATCCTGACGTTTATAGCATAACTTGGATAAAATGAGAATTTAAAAATAATTTGTGAGGTTAAGAACAATGCATATTACTATGTCTTAAGGCAAAGATGATCAAAGTAGCACACGTCCTTTCCATATAAAGTTAAGGTCATTATTCAGAAGGCTATCTTTAGGTATTGGAAACCTGCCTTCCCAGGCTCCTTCTGAAGTCTACAGAGAAAGGAGGAACCTAATTCAAACAGTACCTGGAAGAGCAACTGTTACTCAAATAAGCCACGGGAGAAAAGACTCTCCTACCTGCAGTAAGCCTTTGTGAATATATTGTGCAGTTAAGACAATAAACCCTTGAAAGAAACTTGGCTTACTCAGGATCAGCCTTAGATGCACTGTTGGAAAAGGTAGCTAAAAAAAAAAGGTAGCATAGCGATTGCACCACTAAACCTGACATAAATCATGAATGAAAGCCCTTGTTTATCATAACTTGACATCTTGCGTAGGTATGTAAAATAAAACCTTCAGTGGCTTGACGTAATACTCCTAACTGTGAATGTTAACAGCCTGGAAGCAGACACTCTGTTCAGTCTCCTCCATTATACTGCAGGCATAACAGCAGGTCGGGTGGGTAGCTCTTCAGACTTAGTGAACCACCCTCTCAAATCATTCCTATATAAATGAGCAGAGGTCATGAATTTAAGCCCATGCCATCAAGCTCTCATTGCTGCTTTGCTGAACTGTTTAGACATGCAGGATTTCATTCATCTTCACAGAGCTTTGGGGCATTGCTGGATGAAAGCAGAAGGCTCCTGTCCTTGTGCTGAGGAAGCATGGCATTTTCTGCTCTCCACTTAGTGCAAGGGCCTGGACTGATACTAGAAAAACAGCTGTGGTAAACGACGCTGGTAAATTAACTTGCCACGTGCCTCAGTGCTATATACATCACAGGGGGAGAAAGTATCAGAAGGGCGGTGAGAGGAAGAGAAAAATGTCTCCATTTTCTAGAATTTGTTAAGCCCTGCTCAGTTAAAAAAATACTCCTTTTCTAAGCCTTCACTTAGAAAATGGCTGTGAACACTGCAGAGCAACATCTGTTTTGTGAGTGCAATCCATAAAAGGCTTCCAAATGCCCTTAAAAATTGTTCCCTCTTTTCTCCAGTCTGAATGTCATCTCACAGGAAGCCATCTGGGACAAGCATACCAGCTATTCTGCTGCAGTGATAGCGGTATTGTCCTCAAGTGCCTCAGGATGAGTCACATCAATGCAAAAGTCCAATTATAGCAGAAGCCCCCCAAAGCAGAAGTATCATTTCAAATAAATAAGACTGATGTAGCTGAACCACTGGATTCAGAATGTAATTCAGGCACTTCATCACCTTTTGCTCAAAAACCCTGCATCACTTAAAGCACCTGTGCTAAATCCCCAATCTGGATGTGACATTCCCAGAACAGATGTGATAGTCTTAAGCCCACTATGTATGCATGTGGAGGAGCCAATAACAAGGGGCTTAGATTATTTTAAAAAACAGCATTTTTAAACTTAGCATTTCTTATCACTTTAGAGCAGCGAACGAACAGTGCCATCCACTGTTCCTCTGCATAATCCACAATACTTTCTTAGGATAGTCTTAAATAAATTTCAACATTAAAAAAAAAAAAGCCACTTTTACAACAAAGAAATAGACAGTGGTTAAAAGATGCAAGTAAAAAAAATATATTTTTAAGGGTAAACCATAGAATTGCAACTCTAAGAGCAGATTACAACAAAGTAGATTTTCAAAATCTCTCTAGAATGTGGACAAGCCATTCTCATTTAATTAGTTAGCTTTTGTTCATTTATTGTAGAACTAAGTATTTCTCTTATCAATTAGGCCATCTACTGCAGTGTTAAATATAAATTCTCTCTTCATCTTACTGTAAGAACTACATTTTTTCTTCAGTATGATCATCATCTGTCTGGAACATGACCCTCATGAATGATACCGCTAAAAACAGTACTTTTAGAGAGGCTTACTAGAGAAGAATAAATAATACAATGTTAATGAAACACTGTATTCACAGATTAATATGATCAGTACAAGACTGACTCAAAGACACGTTCCTGAATGTCTTTGACAACAGAATTCAAACTTTGCCTTTTAGATGTGTATTTTAGAAGCCATTCCTATGAAAAGATTTCAAATTCATCCAGTCTGTGGTAATGCATGTGTTGTTTGCTATAAACAGGTAGCCATACTCTATAACAGTGATGCAGTTCAGTAATGCAAATATGCTCTATGATCTCCAACCAAGAAATCCTAAAAGTATCATACCTGTTTTTCCTGTTTGCTAGAACACAACTTCAGTGTCTAGCATTTTGCTAGACAGATTTCACAATGCTTATCTTGCATCTGTTTAAAACAAAGGTATAATATTCACTGACCACAATGATGGATGAAGTAAACCCTACCAGTTTGCCTTTCACTGCTTTACTCTATATTATTTTCTTGCAGGTTATGACTAGACTATCAAGTAAAGACCTCTTTACAATTCAAAGTGACTATAATTCTGATTTTCCTTGCATTACAGATCTCTCATTGACACAAACAATGGTAGAAATACTATTTAGAAAACTGTATAACTGATGAATCCTAGGTAATTTAAAGGATGATTACTTGTTCATGATCAATGACCACTGATTATATGCTGCATAGTGCAGGGCTATAAAACTGACAAATTATAAAAGCATATACGTATATATACTTATAACACGCTGTACTGGCAACATGACTTTTATGAACCCAATGTATAGCACCCAAATTTTTTGCCAAGACATTTATAGAAAGGAGAAAACATACAGCAGAATTGCTTTTACCGATCAGGCTCATGCTCATTCATATTTCAGGATCAAAGATTATTTTCCAAAAGCCTTTTCCTATTGATGCTGTTGTGTTTGCTGCTCACTCACAATGATCAGCAGGACACCGGGTTGTAAGGGTCAGACTGGAACTGATTTCTTTGATTTTCCTATTAAGTTTTCAAAGGTGGGAGAGAATTTCACGTCTTTCTGAAAGTCACTGGCTGTACAAAGAGAAAGCTAGAGCTCCTGTGAGAGTAGATTAGACCTGATTATAACTTCACTGAAATGTTATTGCAATAAAATATCTAATACAATTCCCTCTACTTTGGACATAGATATTTTGACCCATTCTCCCCATACTTGTAGTTGTTTAGATTCCCCCAACTTGGACAGCCTACTCATATTAAAAATGAGATTTAATGTTAACAATATCAAATTTCAATTTCATGTTCTTTACCACAATAGTCTACTGAGGAAAAACATAACATAAATTGAATTAATTTTTTATTACATTGTGTTTGGAATTACTAAACAATGGCTATTGATACATGAAAATGGCTTGGATTTCCAGCACATTCATAGAAGAGGCTTCTTTCCTACTGAAATGGTGAAATAATGCCAAACTCTCAAGCTTCCAACATGTAATTCTTATAGAAATAAATAAGAGATTTACAAGTTGCTCATGTAAGAAATGGGTCATCTCTTCCACAAACTTCTTTTCCATGTGCTTAAGATAAACCAAAATCATTAATGCCTCTAAATACAGCTATCATATTAAAAGACAGGAAAAAAATTGTGGTCTGAAAAGAAATTATATTGTGTATTGATATTCACACATCTGTAAATTGTTGATATGTCAAAGAAGGACAACACAGGTGCAGGACTTTTCTGAGATAATTTCTGTTAATAGTGCCAGTACACTTAGGGTCATATGATCGCAAAGCATTATGAAACTCTTTCCAATTTTCTGTGATTTTATCCAAAAGGATCTTCTCCACCTAACAACTGAATAAATCAGAAATGCAGGAAAGAACAAAAGCACCCCTGAGATTAGGCGTTGATAGTGTTACCACATCAAAAAATGTACTACGGTGACAAACCTAGTGCTGGAAGACCAACACTTGCTAAAAATGTATCATGAACATAGAACAAGAGGAATAGACTTCTTAATTTTTTTTCTAATATGCCATTTATGAGCTATCTAAGTTAATAGAAGGTTATTTTCAACTAAAACAATTTTAGTTATTGATCCCAAAAATGATACAGCATCAGGCCCCAAGTTTACTTTTGGAAATGTTTGTTCTGCAAACTGACTAAAAAGTGACTGAAACTGAATATCTCACTTTGTTGATCTGCTCCCTTAAGTGACTGAAGAGTCACATCTGCTGACTGAGAATGACAAGTTTTTACTATTTCCCCACAGTCCTGTAAAACACAATTCACTAAGACTGAATGACTTGCAAGAGGCACTCAACTTACTCAAGGCGTAATTTGAAGACAACGGGCTTCCACAGGAGAAAAATCTAGTTGTAGATGTCCCTGTTCAATACAAGGGAATTGGACTAGACCTGTAAAGGTCTCTTCCAACTCAAACAGTTTTATGATTCAATGAAAGTAATGACAACAACTGTTTTATTGAAGTTCCTTTAGGATCTTCCTGTAGCACTAGCAGTTAGAAGTAGTTTTTCACTTGTAAATTGAGTACATTAAAAACAGAAAATTCTGAGAAGAAATAAAAACAGAATCACAATTTTGACAGTAAACCTGAGATCTAACAGTAAAACTGCACATCTGACCAAGCCCTGTACCATGCACTTTCTGGTGAAAGGAAGGAGGTGGAGAAGCTTTTAGGATTGCCTTGTTTTCTGGAAGCGTAGATTGGCTTCAGGTTCTGCCCATTACTTCTTTTGAGATTCCTCTGACTGAGTATCTTTCTAAAGGAATAATGAAAGTGGTTTCTTGAAAGAGCTGTCCTCCTGTACAACCCTTAATCTGCCTTTTATATAAGAAGAGCCACAATGATGATGCCAGAGTTAACACTTACAACACAAAAGTAAGGACTCCCAGATACTCAGGCTTACTTACAGTTGTTTTCATCAAAACCTAGGAACAAATCAGCCATATAGTCCAGAACAGACCTACTCCTCAGAGGAGAATCACTCACCAGGGTTGAAATTAGGGCTGACATGGTAATACGTGGCTACTGTGTTATCCCATGTTGTATTTCATCTGAAGGTGACAATGATCCATGATGTTTAACATTTACTTTACCTGCCTTCTACTCAAAACCAGCTAGAATGGGCCTGAGCTGATGCATGAAATATTGCTATTGTTGAATCCATCAGAGTGGAATTCAGCTCCTCTAGCATCAAAGACTTTCAAAGCAATGCACAACATTTAGAGCTGTTTAATGCAACCTTCTTTTTCTGTGTCTAATACCTCTTGACACTACGATGCTCCTTTGATATCTCTCCAAAACACTGTCCAGACTACTCAACACAAAGCTAAATGTGGAGTTACTCAGCTGTTATACTAATGCAAACCTAAGAGATGTGATATTGAAAATTATGAACAGCTTCTTAATATGAAGAAGTAGACAAACCACAAACTGCAGCTTAGGTTATGTCTTAGAATAATTTGCTAATCAGAAAGTGTATAGACATCTCTGTCAAAGGAACCTGGCCCAGTGAACTGAAGTTTTGACTGCAGGATTCAGTATGTAGTCTCTATAGTGAATGGTTCTACAGGAAAACATTAGGAGGCTGCAAATTCAGATGTCAGTGCTGTTCACAGGAAAATATACAACCTCTGCATAGCATATAGCGTACATTTTTAACACACACACACATATATATATATATTACAAAGAATAATACATAAAACAAGTAACAGCGGAATCTCAGTGAAACACATCTGACACCTGAAAGCTAAGAACTATTCCTGTCCCTTGTCTGCAGTACACACATACATAAGCTAGAGATTCTGAGTGAGATTTCAAAAACTTTCAGTAAGTATGAGTCTGCTTCCCAATTGATGACTCAAAAGAAAGTGTCTAGAAGTACTGATTATGAAGAGGATTTACGTTGCTGGAAAGTATGTGAACATACCAACATAGACAAAGACTGTATGCAGAGTGTGAATTTTAATAAAACACAATCTGACCTCAGTCATTATAGAAAAGGTTATTAAGGAAATTACCCTTCCCACAGATTCTTTTTCTTCAAACAACCCGAAAAATTCATGATACTAAGGTGTCCAGTCTGATCTGGATTAGCTCTTGGAAGTCTTTATCTTTGACTTGAAACACGGTGTCATGTGAAACATGATGAAAGTAATTTCTTGTGATCATTTCATCTTCTTTAAAAAAAAAAGAAAAAAAAAGAAAGAAAACACGCATTAGCATGCATTAAAAAGAGTAAATCTTTACCATGTATTAAACCAATTCTGATACTAACACATTATTCTACATGTCTAGAACTATAGAATGAAATTTTAATGACCCTTCCATTACCTTCATACAGATTATTTAGTTTGCTGATAAACTGTGCCACCAGTGAATGAATACATAATCTTGATTTGCACAGATCAGCTCAAATTCAGTTCAGCTTATCAGCTGCATTTCATTCCTATCTGATCTGGAATCAGTAAGTACTTGGTGAACCTTGACAAACTCTGAATCTTAACACTAGTGTGTTAATTCAAAACATTTGAGACCTACTCCATGGACTTTGTCTTTCTTTTCTTATGTCCTTCTTGCATCTTAACATGCAGTTTTTAAATCAGTTGTGCCACTGGGTTGGGTCTGTTGGCATTCTTGACCTGGCTCCCAAGGGTGCACCAGCTTTCAGGGAGAATCTGTGGCTAGAGCTTGATGCCCTGTCACATTGTCATGTTAATTGATATGTATTTAGACTGCAAGGTAACAGGCAATGGATGTATTCATGCAAGGGAACGCAGATATTTTTATTTTGCTACACTTAAAACACAGGTTTTCTCTCAGTTCCCATGGCAAGTAATAGCTACAATTTATGTAGGAGAGTTTTAAATAAAGATTTGTACCAACACTTATCTATGATTGTCTACTGCATTTTATAAATGTGTCCTTGAACTTTTACTTTTTTTTTTTTTATTATTAAATTTTCTGTTTATTTTCTCTGAAGAAACCTAGGGAAGGATAATGGAGGGAAAGAAAAGAAAAAAAAAGTGGAATAAAGTCTCTGGAACAATAACAGAAACATTAGAAGTAAATAGTTCCTTCAGTGATTCAGCTCCTGGCTAAGCACTAGACAAATATCTTTCTGTTCATAAAATTCACCCTAAGAAAATTCCATTTCCCTTTAGTCCCCCACAGAGATCCTGGGTGGCAGTAATAATATAGAGGATAAGCAATTATTTACTTCATCAGTTGGTCTGGGAAATACTTTAAAGTTTTGCAATCAAAAGATAATGGTCTTCTGAAACTACTTTCTGCTATTTGAATTTTCTTCAGAGACTGTTGTCACTGCATTAAATCATATGGAAACAAAACTTGATAATATACCTACCTCCCCCGGTAAATAAGTTAGGGAATCTGGTACTGAAGCTAGAAAGATAGCTTGTGCTTCATAAGAAACAATTATACAGTATATCTTATCCGTGAAGATGAAATATCTGTTATGATACAAATATTTTGTTTAAACCTTAGATAATATGGGAAAGCTAAGGTGTACTGCATCAGTATTTATTGAGTTGTTCACATTTGTTTTTTTGACCAACTTGAAGTTTAATTGTATTTATCTAAAATAGTTTAATTTTATGTCCCAGGTCATTATCTAATTCAGTTCCAGCATCAGCAGTGTGAATGGAGATGCACTAGTTCACCCTAACCACAAAACCTCATTACGTTATGTAGAAATATAAGCAATTCTTACAGGTCTTTCTTTCAATGTAGGAGCCTCCAGACACTGGTGATTAAACGGTTGTTTCATCAGCTTGTCTTTCCTTTCTACAGTCACAAACACCTTTCCCTTTGTTAACAATTCCATTCAGTAAAGCCCCACTTCAGTAAATGACTTAATATCATGTAGTAAGGAGCCTTACTGAATGATGGCCTGAATGCCTCAGTTGTGATTATTATCTACTGCAATCTATGATACTGACTTCTTCTCTTATAAAGTGCTAGGTGAATTCTTTCTTTCTGTGGTCATATATATATGTGTACAGATGATATACTGCAGAGCTAAGGAGAATAGTTTTTATGTAATTATATTAGAAAGGAATTGTGATACATCATTTATATAAAACTATCTAATAAAAAATGCCAACAGTCCTTCTGAAGATATGCCCAGTGCTCATTTTGCTCATGTCAACCAGACTGAAAGCTTTAATTTTTTTCAGTCTATTATTTGCTCATTGGATTCAGAAATAGAGTCTTCAATTTAAGGAGTGCAATATGTAGCAAATCAAAGTAACAAAAAAAAAAATCCAGCTGTGCACTTCAGGGACAATCACACCATCCGCTGCATGAGACATACGTATCATGACATTCCATCAAAGCTGACAGAAAGGCATTTTAGCATAGTTCTCTACATTGTGAAGGCCACGGAACTGGTGAAAATAGACAGTTCCTTATCAAAAGTTCACGTTCTAAAGATAGACATAAAAAGACGATTCAGATTACAGAAAGTCAGATTAAGTTATTTTTGGAAATGAACTATGCAGCAATAGGGTCGATACCATGTCCGTGTCATATGTTACAATCTGTCAGATGACAAACTGCAAACACAAATATGTATATACATATATATATAGAATATAGTATACTACAGAAATGTGAGCTTATAATAATTACTGCACAGTTATAATTCTAATTAACTACATGTATCATACTAATTTTATCCTTGTCTGTCATTATTGTCTGTCATTTCTCCTATGTGCACAAGAACCATGGGGAAATGTATTTATTGCTACACAGTGTGTTTGGATGTACACACTTATGGCATCACCCTTCTTTTTCAAAATGCTGCATCTCAATTTAAGGTGTAATGTTATCCTGCATATATTTATGCCTATCTTTATTTTAAACATCAATAGCAACTAAACTAGTTGCATTAAGATACAATACTAAAACTAGTAACTATGCACCTATAAACCTTTTGCAGTCCTAGGAACACTCTAAAGTTTACCTGATGCCAGGCTTCAGCACAAGGCAGAAAACAATTTAGCTTCTGTTACAAATCTCACTCAGCTGAGAACTTCAAGTGAGGAGACTTTCCAATAACAGCAGTCTTCCTTGCCCTGAGATAAACAATCTCTTTTAATAAAAACATATATATATATTAAAGATTTTAAACTGGTGAAATTTTGCAGATGAAAGATGGCAACCCAGTACCGTAGTTCTAAATTTCTTACCCACAAAGGGGATGACAATGAGTCTGAAAGAACAACGGTGTCACATTTCCAAATGACACAAATGAGAATGCTTTAGATAGCTGGGACACCACATGCAATCAAGAACAAGAATGATCAAACAATGCACTCCTTATGGTGGGATCTGTAAAGATAAGAATATAATAATAATGGCTAGGAAAAAAAAGCACACAAAAAAGCTCAAAGCTCAAGTAATGTACTGAATATTGCCCACTCAATTTTTTTTCAATGTTTTTCTTTCTGTGCTTCAGAATATACGGATAAACATTTTCAAAACACTCTAGAAGCTAGACAGTTTGCTTTACTATTAATTCCTTGGTGTTGAAACACTTGAATGACTGTTCTTTTTTGTTTGTTTGTTTTTTAATGAGAATGCCAGTTTTAAAGGAGATCACAAATTATTGCAAAACTTTACGAAGAACATCAAAGGGAATTTCACTCATCTTTTATAAAACATCCATCTGATTCAACATTTTAAAGTGAAACTTGTAGCTATAGTTACAGGAAATAGTGTTTCTAGACAGTATGTTAGAAAGTCCTAGTAGTAAGTTAGGATTTAGTTTCAGAATATGGATTAACAGCAAGGAACTAGGGGCATTCTTTATTCCAACTTGACAAGAATATCTCAGGGAAAAAAAAAAATAGTTGGAAGAAAAAGCCTTCAGGCAGTTGCCCATGAGCTGGACAGTGATATGAAGAACCTAAAGCATGCTGAATAAACCTATTAAAACTTTTTAGATACGAATTTGAACTTATTTTAAGTTCTGGAACAGAAGAAACTCAAGTTTAAATCTATTTCTATCTTCTGAAATAAAAAGAGAAAGAAACATACTTCTGTTAACTCAAAGACACGATAAAATTTCTTTACTTGGTTTATATGTTGTTTTTTTTTACAGAAGCTGAAAACCTGCTCACAGAACTGCATAAATATTTAAGAAAAGTACATATTTGCACACGTTTAGACATTAAATGATGACTTCACAGGTGAAATCAGTACTCCGTTAGATTACTGCAAACAGGAGCTGAGCAGAATAATAGTATTTGCTAAATGTTACTCTATGGACCTTAGCATGGTCCACACTGCACTCCTTAGCAAAGGAAATGTGGCATCCAAAAAGACTTTTCTTGTGTTGATCAGATGATATTCAACATATTTCATATAATTGTTTTTATGCACTAAATGTCTAAAGCAGTAGCTATCAGATTTCTTTTTACCAATATGGAAATCTTGTAGCATTCAGCATTTCTAGGAACTACCACACTTGATGAGAGACTGTGGTAGGCAGAAAGAGGCAGTGATCCACTTGGGCCCAGGGACAGCTCTGAGCAGGGAGAAGACTGAGGAGAGCAGAAACACAGAGACAGGCTTGGTGATGAACGCTGTATAAACAGGACATGATGCCCAACACAGAAAAAACTGTACCAGTCAACAGAGGGATAGCAATAGCTGCAAACTGGCACTCCCTTGGTGGCAGTAGCCAACCAATATGTGTGGTCTCTATCTGAGCTGCTCTCCCGGGGCAGTCTGCTGTCCTGGGAACTGCATACATTGCTTATGTCTTGTGACATGCCTTCTGATGAAGAAATGAGAGCAGTACAGAATCAAATAGAAGATATTAAACAAATGTGATAGATAAACCAGATAACAGAAACTTCCACATAGAATTGTAGATGATAATCTATTCTGAAGCAGTTCTGTTTTCAGTAGGGTCTCGCAGCCACTGATCTGCATCCTTCTTATGCATACATATGCACATACTTGTTTCTGCGTGTGACTGTGTATAAACAGAGAAAACACAGCATTCACACCTTCTTGCATCCTCTCCATATGTATTTCTGCAAATAACCTATAAAAAATAAAACTTTTAAACATGAGAGGACCATAGATAACTGAAAAACGAATAGTAAAATGACAAATGAAAGAACCAGGGATACAGCATGCCTAGGAAAAATAAGCACAAAGAACAAGATTTCTAATAAAACTCTACACTGAGAAGTTGGGAAAATAGGCCAGAATCAAAGAGGAATCTTAATTATAAGCAGCAGTAACTCAGAAAGATTTGCAGGTCATAATATACAATCAGAGCATAAATAAATTGCCAGCACGATGTTAGGCCTCAGGGACTCAGGCAATCCTGAAGTGTAGAAACAAGGGAACACTTAGCTGTATCTGAAAAGTTATTTTATTTACTTTTCTGGTACCAGTAAAACTTCTATGAAAGCACCAATTCTCATTTCTATCGTAACATTTCATGAAATACACAGGAAAACTAGGAAGGGTTCAAAGGGAGCCACAGAGATGATTAAAAAAGCCAGCCAACATGATTTCCAGAGAAATTCTAGGAGGTCAATAATTTCTGTTTATCAGAGAGGTTGTTACAGATTATTTAGTCCCAGGTTGCACATAGCTATGTTAAAGAAACTTGAACAGCAGACTCTGCAAGCTACTGTAAAACAAAAGAAAGACTGGCAACCACTAGATTGCTTTAAAGCTGATACAGACACAAATGGTAGCTGTAACAGTGGTTAACCAAGGCAACACCTAAAAATAATTGTTCTTACTTCATCAGGCATAAGGAATGCCTGCTTTAAAGAGGGATGAGCATCTGGAATGTATCCACACAGCTTCTGGAGAACAGAAGCTCATCTCATCTAGCTGGATTTTGTCTGCAATAGGAAAAAGACAGTCTTAGCAGTGCTTTCATGCCTCACTCTCTTTTCCTCAACATGTTCTTCCTAGACCTCATTAGGGCTCAGGGTTTGACAGGACTCAAAATAAGACTTCGCACTTAGACAAAGCACTGCCAAAAAATTATTTAACTGAATTTAATCTAGGGTGATCACCAAATGGATATGCTTTCCTCATTTTCACTAACCGTGTATGACACACGTTACTCTGAACTCATACAAAAAAAAAAAAAAAAAAAAAAAAAGGAATTTCCTGCTTATTTTCTTGCCTGTTTTCAAAGGCACTTCCAGGATCTCTGAGTTTTTCTAAAAATTGTTGCCAACCCATTTTATCCATGGCTTTCAGTCCAAACCTGAGAAAAAGAAAGCAGTTTTAAGGGATTTTCTTATAAAAACACTGTGTTCCAAGAAGAATTTTGAAGTAGAAACATAACAACATCATTACAGTATCAGCATGTGCAACATTCACATTTAGAATAAACTTCCATAGCTTTTCTTTGTTACTAAAACCGTGAACTGAGCCAACTTATTTTCTCAGTTCCAAATATCTAGCTGTGGAAGAACTAGACCCCAAGCGAGAATTCATCTAACCATATGTACATGCCTGCACCTGAGCACGTCACACTGTCCCTTTATAGTCATCGGGTAGAACAGGCACTTTCAGGACAGAATTAATCTCATTCTAAAGTATATAACCAAAACCAGTTAGATGAATCCTGCCCGTTGTTTCTCTCCGGTGACTATAAAATGGAGTCTAGGAGGAGCAGTTCAGATGTAGATGTTCACATTACGGATGTCTAGAATGCATCCCTTCTCATTATTTACACATAACAGAGGAGGAACTAACCAAAGGGAATGTATGTTTGTTTTTTCTTTAATCTTATGGTGCTGATTGCATCCACGCTTGAAAACTCCAAAAGTATTGGAAGTGTTAAACTGCGCTAAAAATCGCAGGAGTTTAACTAAAATCATATTTAGTGAATAATTACTTGAAAATTAATAAGGAATTGATCCCATGACCATCCAAATTATTGGCATATTTCCTATTCAGTTCCAGTGGTATTGTAGAAAGGCCCAAGTGAGCATGGCTAAAAGCACTCCTACTTCATAAAGTTCTTCATAAGCAATTACATCCCTCATATATTATCAGAAATGTGCTGACTTGCTACTCTAATAATCTCAGAAAAGCTTTTAAAACTTCTGTTGCTCCTTAGAACAGTGGCAGATGGTGTTTAAAGCATTTGCTAATCCAAAGTGCCAAGGACAAAGCTAAAAAATATTCAGACAAAATCTGAGGTATACAAGACTTTCTGGGTCTTTTACAAAATAAACAAACGAAGCAGACAATAACCACAAAACAAAACAACCTCCAGTTTCAGGACTGAATGGCTGTTTCTCAATCTCAGTTGAGGAGGCAAAACGCACAAGTTACTGAAGCACAGAATTAACTCTGGCTGTCTGAAACGAAAGACAACACAGAGTATTTAAGGGGAAGGAAAGGAACTGGTAGGTCTGAAATGTTCCTGCACAAGAACGGAGTGCATGCACCACTTTCAGCAGCTCAAGGGACAAACCTGAGAGTGCACAAGCAGCACGGTTTCACCACAGCCCACAACAGGGACTGAGAAGGGCCAAGCATCAAAGTATTGATGTAAATGAAGGCAGGGGCAGTGCTGGCATTTGCATTTCATCATCTCATTCCTTCTTTGCCAACATTACTACCGAAGGGCTGGGTTATTTTAAAAAAGCTGTAGAAAGAAAAATAATATTTCATCTCTGATTATTGTCTAGGATAAAAGAATATGAAACAAACAGAATGAAATAACAGATGATCTTTAAAATTAAGGCCAAGATAACAACTGTTATTTTGAACCCCCAGCTGAGATCCCATCCCACTCAAATGTCTGTGGTCTACTAAATCACTCAAATTATGCTGTAGAGAGTAATCCTGCATGAAAATGAGCAACTAGCCAGTGTTGCATCTATCTGAGCATCAGATCTCTCCACTTCTACCTCCTTTCTCAGAAACCCTACACTCACCTGTCGGACTTTGTCAATTACAGTTGCCAAAATCTTGGGTGCTGATATTAACTTAGGAAGAAATGCTAATGTGGTTATAAGATCTGGCATGATTAATCATAATTTATGGTGCCACTGATTATGCGTTCCCCCATTCTGCAGATGGTTAATGGATCATGGAGCTCTTCAAGTTTAACTTGTCTTCCCATGGCAGTACAACAGAGTTTTGCAAGTTGGAAAGGGATGAGTCAGGCCTGCATAGGGGGTGAATAGGAACTTCCCAGCAATAAGTTTTGTTAAGGGAAGTCTTATTCAGACAAAGATCATTAAAATCAGTGGGAATAAAACCAGAGGAAGGACATCAGTGCATTTTATTGATTTCAAAGCAATTCCTCTTTGTAGATGTGACGCTGACCCTCAGATTTCCAATTGCATTAAAAAGGCAGTAATATGTACAGAATGTAGATGAAGAGTATCCAACCTGTAGCCTGTGGGCCACACATGGCCTAGAACAGCTCGTAATGTGGACCACCCTGTGCCTCACATTGTCAATAAATTGTGTCAAGGCACATTCCTTGATATTTGTTGAATGTTTATGGAGATCGAACAGTGGATATGGGCACAGTGAGGTGGTGGGTGGTGCATTTCAGCAGTGGTGACAGTGGCTGTGGGTTACCTCCACTGGTGGAGGTTTTGACATGCATGGCATGCAGTCTCTTGTTCATTGCTGGTGAAAATGCGCAGCTAATGGTGGTGTCTATGTCGAAAAACAGTGTTCTGTAGAACTTTTTTCTATGAAATAGTGTTATTGTCCTCTTTACATCTGTTGTAGTTTCCATGGAAATAAATAGGAGGTTTTATTTTTGGAGCGATGTATGTATATTGGGCTTCTTCACTCAGTGCAGCCCAGGCAAGCTGAAAGGCTGGACATCCATTATTTAAGTGCTATAGGTGGAATAACTGACACACATAAGGATCATTCCGCTGTAGTGTTAGAAAAAGTGCAAGCATTTTTGGAGTGGTAATCCAGCATTTTATCTACTATAATATGCCAACTTACTTGTTAAAGTAATTAGAAAAAAAAAACACAACCAACACTGCATGTCTTTTTGGAAGTATACTTATGATTATATCCAAATGAAAAGGAATAAACTTCCAAAAACAAACAAACAAAGACAGATTAGAGCTGTAAGAACATGGATATGTAACAAAATCATCAGATAAATCATCTCATAGTGATTTTTTTACAAAAAACGCTTCCCACTGAAAAATTCTCAGTCATCACTGCCCTAACATCTGGTACTTTCATACAAATCTTAAATCAAAGAAATAAAACATGACGGTAACAGACAAAGTTTTAAAAAATCCTGACAAAGTGACAAGAGTGAGTTTCTTTATATCACAAATGAAATTCACCAACTAGAAATCTGGGTAGAATCAAGAAAATTAAGTCTCAGGAGACTCAGCTCTTCATTTAGACTGCCTTCATACTGGTCGTGTATGATTTGTCAACAAGAACACCACCCTCCACCTGTGAAGGGACATAATGCACACCACTCTGTTTTAATCGCAAGTTCACCATCTTTTATTTCTGACTCAGTTTTCGAGAGTAAAAACTATGGAATTCAAGGAATCTGGGACTCACTTTAAAGATGTCCTTCAAGTAAAGTACACCCCAGTGACCTGCCTCCGATGTATTTGATCTTGCTGCAGAGGGGACATACACGGAGAGAGACGTGTGTAGGTAATCTGGACGTGAAATCCTTGCTGAAGTCTAAGGCAAAATTGCATTAACTTCAATGGGCCTGAATTTTTTAACAGGACCCCATGAGATGAGATACCTCCAAAATCCATAAAATGCTATAATGTATTATTTCTTATAAACAGCTCCCTTACACATCTCATGTCGTGTTATTTATAAATATAAAATAAAAAAATTAATTATAAATAATATAGCAATAATAGCAATAAATAAATTAATATAATATAAACCTAAAATCCTTGAAATCATGTCCCTTGCCCATCAATTACTATTACACTCATTGTTAACTATAATGAATTTACTTTGTTGTAAGAAATAGATAACTATGAAGAATTTCAGTCATTCCCTTCAACTGGTTGATCTCTTGAATAACCTTCTCTGAGAAGTTCCACCTGAGAAATACAGCATACACAGGCTCGAACATTTCTGTTTACAGCATCATTAAAATGTCACCATATTTTTCTTATGCTAGAGAAGGTTCCAGTGGAAGAACACATGCAGAAATCTTTCCATTATGTAACTGCTTTTAAGAGCAAGATTTACGTGAAGATTTAAACATGAAAGTGACATGAATTGAAAGAACGATAATAGCCGTTTTTTGACAAAGCAATGGTTGATCACTGTTATATCGTACTGTGAATGACTAGAAGCAAATACAATTTATCTGACAAACACACAGAGCAATATGGTTACTGCAGATGATACTCTCCGGCATCACCTGCTGCTGTAAAACGTATCTGCACTGAGGTCCTTACAGCTAACTATTTCATATAAAGAAAAAAAAATAATAAATCAGCCCTTTATTTATATGGATGATTCCATTATTCAAACAATTTCCATATAAATTGTGAACTGTGGAAACACTGGATAGCGATGCATGATCTAGTTATTGGCCTCCTCACACTCTGTGGTTTGGGTGCCTTGTCCTATTGCTGTAAGTTCAAGCAGTATCTTGTAGTAAAAATAATCTGTAAGAGTTGAGCCGTTCTTCCCTTCTCTTTGGCCATATGCCCTTGGCAATGTTGCCAAGGAGTACAGAGTGTATCCTGGAAGTTTCCTTCTCAGAGTTTTTGCTTTCTGAGTATAAAGGATTAATCATGAGAGATCCTGGTCTAGATTTAGCCAAGAACCACAAAAACATCCATTCCTGTGATATTTTGGCGTTATAAAGGAAATAGGAGTTTAGGAAGCTGGTCTACATAAACAAACTGAAATAATGTTCAGGAAATCAGATTCTGGAAAGTGTCCCATGGCCTACACTCAGATCTGCTGAGATTCTCTAGGCAAGGCAGGAAAATGTTTTCGATTCATTTATCTTCTGTATGCTACACTGCCCACAAGATCATTTGAGTTTTGGTAGTAATACTGAGAAGATGCTTGGTTGAAGTAAAATAGTCCAGCAGTTGGCATTATTTCTCAGTTGTCACAGCAAATGTATAAAAATATTTGCCTCATTTAGTTTGCATTCAAATTTCCAGCTATGAAATTTATTCCCTATGCTGCACAGGAGGGTCCTTTTGCTTGTCTTTCTCAGTGGCAAACAATGAACAGGGAAGAGTGAAAGCTTTCAGCATTAGCTCATTCATTGCCCTTAGTTGTTGTTCTCTTTGTTTCTCTCTGTTGCTTGTTTCTTTTCCTTGCCACGCTACTATACTTTGAAAAGAGAGGCTTGTAGAGTCACACAATCACTGTGAAATTATGGTACTGACAGTTGTGAAACTGTTCTTCAAGCAAATTCATACCATCACACATCACTAATCATTCGAATGCAAGAAAGTAATGCTCCCTTTAAGATATCAAATACAAATTTGTGAGCATATAGAAGTAAGAAGGCAGTAACTTAAAGCTTCTACTCCATTAAATCTACATTACTGAAGAAAACTACCACCAACAACAAAAAACAACCTAGGCTTTGTATTCAGTTTTACCAGCTTTTCACACTATGCCATATGCACTGCATCACAGGTGCAAGTAAGATGAATTAGCGATGGTAGTCACAATAAGCAATAATAAAGTTATAAAAGGGTGCCACTAAAAATGTCCCCTAAGAAAATTTAGTTCTTACCTATTCATTAGCTCTTGAAAAATTTCATTTGGTAAAGGAAATACAAAACTATTTCTGACTGACTTCAAGAAATGCAAAGACACAAATCCACTCCAACTGACATCAATTGTTCTGAAGACTTTTTCAATGTCCTGATAGGCCAAACACAACTGTAATGAATACAGTTTACGGTGTTTTGTTCAGGAAAATCAAGCTCATGAAGCTTTTAAAACAATAATGCATTTTTTACAAGACCTTTTCAAACGTTTCTCTTTGTGAACTGATCAAATAGGTTACCCTGGCATGCTCTGACCGTCAGATGTTTAATTAATAAGCTCACTGCAAAACAGTATTCCCAATCACACACTCTCAAATGACAAGTCAGACAACTTTCTCAAATAATAAATCTGCCTCAAAAATCCAAGCTAAAAATACTTGATGGATCAGCCTGCTTGATAACATATATCTCTTAAGTAACTTTAAAACCATCCATCGCATAACCTAGTATCAAAGTTCCCCTTATTGGGGACCCTTATTGGGACCCTTAATGGGTCCTTAGCACAATGAATACTGGAAAATTTTAGGAAAAATGTAATATTTAACATAGCTTGTATAAAAATATTACACATTTCTTTGGTTATTCCTTCTTAATTCTCATGCTGCTGCAACAGAGCTATGTGGATGTGTTTTTACTTGTGGGACCTGTAAAACGCCTGAAAGTTGACTTACTGCAGATTTTGATAAGGCTCGTGAAACAATAGGAGTCTGGTTTGTTTTCCTGAAATGTTAGCTCACACTGGGTTGTTGAATACTGCAAGCATCCCTGAGGCTTTTCTCCCCCCACCATTTTTTGACAAGTACCCCATCTGCTTCTAAGCTGATTATTGTTTATTCAGAACTGCCAAAATCACAGAGTGAAGATAATGTATGGAGAGATTTTAGAAAGCCCAAAATAAACACGGAACACTGGGAGTGCTTGTAAGGTGAGATGTACCATACTTCCAACCCAGGCCTTGACCTCCATATCAAAGATAGAAAAGACAAAAAAAGGTCAAGAAGTTGAATGTCCCTGAGGCTTGTTTGTCCCTCTTGTCTTTTCAAGGTTGAGAAAGCACAGCTACAGGTCTGTGTAACCTAGTTTGTAGTGAAACATGCAGTTCTTATGCACAGCCTGACTTCTGAGTCAGGATTTTCATGGCATGAAGACACATGAGTGAGTATTGGAAAGCTTTTTTCTTTTCACCTTCCCATAAAGCAGGCAAAACACAGTAATACAGAGACAGATATGTTCATCCATCATACTCCACAACTTTCTTCGGTTAAGATCACATCTAAAATCAAAAGAGGTCATTGGTCATATCTACTCCATCTTCAATCTCAGTTCTAACCTTGCTACCACATATAAAAAAAATATGCGTTTCTGCACCAGCACCTATCCACTAACAATTTATTTGATGTAAGTCAGAAAATAATTGTCAAATAATGGTAACTAGTCATTACTTGGAGAAGTCATTACTTACTTTATCTGACAGAGCAATCTAGCAATTCACATCATGAAATACTTCAGCCATCAAGCTTCGATGCACTCACATTTTGTTTTAGCCCAAGGAATCTGGAGTTCTAATATTGTTTTTAATGCTGTGAATCTAAAAAGCAAAATTGGAGCATGCAAAATAAAACAGAAGTTCTGCTTCTGCTATCTGGCTTTAGAGGCAAACAAGAAACCCTGTGAATGGAACACATGCATTCCCATGCTGTCTTGTTCATCTTCTCCACTTATCAAAGTATTCTGAATTATTAATAGTACTCCCTTAACTTTTCTCTAAATGACCTCTCAGCACTCTCCAGACCACACTCTGTTACAGAGCACTCAGCTGGTAAACACTGTCGAAAACTTTTTCCTGGTGAAGGTTGTAGAAAAAGTTTTTCCTGCTTGCGCAACTTCTCTTTTACCTGCTGGCAGATCAGAACTTACCTAGCAGAGTTTATGTCAGTCTCATCTTCAAAGAAATAAAGCTACCTAAAAATCCTAAGGCTGTTTTTGTTTTTTCACAAATCATTATATACAAAAAGAATAAAAACACAAATAAAACATGTATTTTCTTGTATTTCAAACTTAATCAGTATTTAAACTTGATGGTAACTTACCTGTGCATTTATTGTAGTAGCTTTTCATTCAACATTTCTTTAAAAAACATTGACTCAAATTCCTTACAATCTTAATACATTTAGTTTTATAAAAACATATCAGAAGGTTCTTCTAGAAACTCTCTCTCTTTGTCAGTATGAATCATAGAATCATTTGAGTTGGACATCATAGAGAGCTACTAAGCAGGGCAGGACTTGCCCTTGGTGAAGCCATACTGGTTCTCTTATCACCTCCCTCTCTTCCATATGCCTAAGCATATGTAAAATGCATATGGAAGCATAGCTTCCGGGAGTATCTATTCCATGATCTTCCCTGGTAGAGATGAAGCTGACAGGTCACCAATTCCCTGAGTCATCACCTTGACTTCCCCACCCTGCCTAAGTTCACCATCTTAGAGTAAGTTATTTTTTAAAAAAGATGAGCTACGAAACTTGGTATTATTGAGTACTGAGCGAAAAACAAGGTTCCCACGTGGTACAAGATTCCAAACTGCAGGAACAAACTCACTATCTGGGATTCATGAGTTTGTAGTGATGATTTACTTTTTTGCCACATGTAAAGTATTGTCTTTTGATTTTAAAGGCAGATTTAACACGCAGTTGGTAGAATTTTCCAGGCCAAGGGAGATTGTCTTCCTTCTCATCCCTGTAGTAGTCCGAAACTGCTTAGAATCAGGAATGTAAAATTCAACAAAATTCCAAACTAGATCCGTCAAGACCAACAGAAATTCTTCTATTGATATGAATGGGAAGAGGAAAAAGTATGCAAGAATTCCACTCTTTTTTTCAGACATATCTGGAATTTGGTTTTCTATAGTGTTTTTTGTTTGTTTGTTTCTTGCTTAACCATATCTGTACTTACACAAGATTTCTTCAGCAATTCTTCATAATTCATCATATCTAGCATAGTAGTGGTGCCACTTTGAAGAGAAAAGTCCCAGGTTTTAGAGAACACTGCTATTCTATACTGCACTTGCAGTGAATTGAATAAATATTTATGAAATCTTTAGAAAAGAATACATACATAAATAATGTGAAAAACAAGCAAATAATGACTTTTTTCTAAGTCCCTGTAACAGTTTTTTTTTCTGGTCTCTTAACTCCCCAATACATTCTTTTCTGGTCTCTTTTCTCTGCACAAGATTATGTCTATACTATGTGAGCTGTCTGCATAATATCATTCAAATCCGAGATACAGTGCCATTTGGTTGGTCATCTACATGAACATGAATTTTAATATAGCTGCACAAGACATCTCTCTTCCAATAACATGAGAATATTATGGTATTCTTAAACAAAGTCTAGCATAACTTATGATAAATCATGCCTAAACTCTGTAGCAAGTTGTCTAGATGTTATAGTAGGCTAAAATTTTTGCAGCAGCTTCATTCAGATTAAACATGAATGGCATTTTGCAATTAGAACTCATTTCCACATGGTATTAATTTCCACAGCTTTGAAATTAACCTTTGATTGCAAGTGGTTATTTTCCAGATATTTCCCCTGATCAATGGTGAAACTGTTAATGCTGTATACACTTGTCATCCTTAAATTGTACCCAATTTCTTGGAAGGAATGAGCGGTTTTCATCTTTCAGAATGACAGTCTGCTAGAGAACCCATAACCAGTTTATCACATTTCAGTCTGGGATTTACCTCCAACCCCCTTCAGGCAACAGAATGAACATGTGACTCATCTTCATATTTTATCTTCCTAATAATGAATTCCAGAAATAGTAGTTCTTAAAATTGTAAAATGTAGTTCTTAAAATTAAAATTCTGTTGCATAAAGAGAATGCATAAACTCTGAAGTTCAAATGGTTTACCATTAGAACATCTTGTATATAACAGGCAGTCAAGATGATCCCAACTTCCTTTGCATTTAACTCCATAATTATTATTTAAATAAAATTAAACTCATGGTCAATTTAAGATTTTCTCACAACTGCATCCAGCTAATCCTGATCAATTTGTTCTAAAAGCTAATAGCAGGAGAATTGCCTTTTTTTTTTTTTAAATTTGAATGTGTCTATTTAGTGAAGATACAACACCAGATGATGTGGTCACCTCTTAAACTCCTTTTGCAAAGTCTAAACGGATTGTCTGCTAACATTAAGCTCTAAAGCATTTGCATCATCCCTTGAATCGTGATGGTGACTTCTTCTTTGCACAATTTTCCAACGTCCTGGGAATGAGAGTACCTGATGTACAAGTGTTCAGGTTTTGACTGTTAACATATGAAAATAAAACCCCTCTTTGGGACATTAATGTTTTCACAGCCCAATAGTAGAAGCCAAGATCTCACAAAAAAGAGAAGAGACATATCCTGCTATTTGCATCAGCATGGGAGGACAAGATCTGCTGGTGATAGATGGGACCATTGATGTGATAAAGAAGAACCAGGCTGGCCATTCTTCAAATTTCATTTGCAACAAGTAGAGGGAAAGCTGCACTGTAACATTCTCTGCTTATCTCTCTACTAACAAACTGGGAAGGAACAATTAGCTGCTAAGATCACCATAAACTAATCAGTTTTGAGGGGTACTGAAAGAGAGGAATTTCTGATCCTAGTATTAGATTTTCTTAAACAGTTTGGAAGTCTTTTGATTACCTCTTGCCTCAGTTTCCCATCTGTAAAACTAGAACAGTAATGCTATCCTAGCCACGGGCCTATGTTGCTTATCACAGTAAACCAAGCACCTTTGTTTTGATGCATATAAGTTATGATTATATATTCATGGAGGTCTTCAATTCTTCTCCTTAGCAAGAGGGATTCCTTCACATCCTGTTTCCCCTCAAGACTTTTCTTAGTGTCCTATTAAAGGATAAGGATTATCTGTGAATTTATTTTCTAGGAAATTTAAAAGGAATTAAGATTAGCTGTGAACTGTATATATGGAAATACAGAATAAACATATAGACTGACATCTGTGAAGTACAGTAAAAGCATACATGATAAAATGGATAGATTTGCTTCCCATTTGAACAAACTTTTCACGTGTACATTCAAAATAAAAGGAATAGTTCAAAAACATTTGTGTGTTATGTGAAGACTAATAGCTCTATTTCATGAAAATGCCATGAGAAATATCAGGTTAATAGCATACTTCAGCATCAGGAATAATACATGGGAATATCTGAGGAGTTCCTGAAATTCTGCCTTGTTTATAGCTCCACTATTGACCTACCAAAAAAATCCACAACCTACAACAAAAAACAGAGACATATATATAAATTACCATGGCTTTACTACAAAATAGGAACATTCTCCAGTCATTATCCTACTCTGTACTCTGTCACATGAAAACTGTTTCATTCCCTACTCTAGAAACTTCCCATTATTACTCTTGAGCAATTTCTGTTGTTTTGAACAAAATGGCTTATTATAGATCTGCATATATCAAGACTGGATAGTCGATTCCATTTAGTAAATAAAAACACTGAACTAATTATTGGTACAAAATTGCACTTTTGCCAGCGTAAAAGTTCTTCATATTCCAGCCCCTAATACAGGAGCACAGATCTCCAAGAACAGGCAAGGAGCTCACCATTATGCAATGGTGACAACAGTCAGCCACGTTATTCTCGAAGCGGTGGGATACAGTCTGGACATGCAGTGCATGGAGACTGAGTTGGTCTGAGCAGTAGATCCCAAAATTGGACCAGAGCTTGTTTGGTGATCAGAATCAACAGACTTGCTATTGCCATCACATTGGCATTTAAGGAGAAAACACATTATGAAACTTCGTTCTTGATTGGTCTATGTTACTATGCCTTAAAAGATCTATCATCAACCCTTGCCATCACAATGATTAGCTTACTTGCATAAATTTTCTGACCTAAGAATATATTCCCAGTGACTACGTTTAAACACTGACAGCAGTCTCTTTCCTCCTTCTCCGTAGAGTGAAGGAGGAAAACAAGCACTAACAATGGGTGTCTCTGAAATCCAAGTTATGATCCTCCATATGTTTCCTCTATGGAGATGCTATCTTCCCATTTACGAGAAAGAGTAACAAGCTGGCAGTGTTTTAAGTTCGCCTTTGGATTCCTTTGTACTTCTTGTTGTTAAACAATTTTACTATTTATTTCTATTCTCACCGTATTAATTCCTGTATTTATATAACTTAAACCAACTCATAAGTTATTATCAGAAAAAAATATTCCAGTAGTTCCTAATGTCCAACACATGTTTACATTTGATTACTGCTTCCTCTGTACAACCAAGATGGGAGGACTGAATTGAAACAAGACACAAACAATGAAAGCAATGGATCAGATAGTCTCTTAAGCCCTGTTCTTGAAAATACAGTCTTTCAGAGTACACAGATGACAGCTACATTTAACTTCAATGCTAAGCAGGTCACTCTTAAAGTAATGCCTCCTATTTATTTCCAGAGAAATCACAACTTGCACAAAGAATACAGTAACACTATTTGACAGAACAAATGCTCAGCTACAAAGCACTATTTTTCAACATGGTCACCACCATTAGCTATGCATTTTTGACAGCAATGCATGTCATGCTTGTAAAAATTTGCATAGCCATCTGGAGCATGGCTTGTCTTTCATATCACTGTCACCACTGCTGAAACACATCACCCACCACCTCACTGTGCTCACAGACACTGTTTGGTCTCCCTAAATGTTCAACAAGCATCAATGAATGTCAGTGGGTGCCACTTCTTTCCATTTTTTCAACTTCTACTGACATACCACCATCATCTGCCTCTGATGTCATGGGCCAACGTAATAAGAGAGGAGGCATTCATTTTGGAGCAGCTCTTCTAGTTCTGGCTCTGATAAGCTGAACCATCCAATCACATGCAGCTATAATGTTCTGGAATCAGTGCTATGAATATAGCTGGACTACACAGACCCACAGTGGGAGATCTTTGCGCAAGTTCTTAAAAATCAGAAGGCTAGCACATATCTCAGTGCTGATACAGTCAGGCAGAAGAAAGCTAAATATTGTCCTATAAAATTTGGAGTTTGAGCTTGCTTTTCATTTCAGTATGTATTCCTTAAGCAACTCTCCACCTGAAATTACTTTTTAGTTAGTAATATTTAAAAAATCGAAGCTGACAGTGCAAATCTAATAAATGTAGAAATAGGTTCTGGTTTCCCAAGTATAAAACCAAGCTAATTGTAAACACAACTATTAATTATTTTCCTACTTGCCACTTTTACACATACACAAATATCCCTCTAATTGTTAAAATTGAAAAACAAACAAATGTACCCATTATACTTTTTCTGAATCCAGCCAATTGTTCAAGGAAAAGAAATCATTCTTTACACAAAGATTTGCTCTGAAATTGCTGCCAAAGAAAATAACCTTGAGTTATTTGCTGCATAACTGCCACATGAGTACATTAAAGGTTTCTGGAGAGAGTTTTGTCTTGAGCACGTGATTCTTAAGAAAAAGCTTTTAAGTTCAATATTTAAAAATTGCTGCTATATCCCTTTTCTTTCCCTGATTTTTAAATTAACTCCAGTTATCACATATAGGAAGAAGTCAGATGTCGTTTGTTCCTATGCTTTCAGTCATTTATATAAAAATGAAGGCTCATATTACTTGGCTGCAGTGAATTCACAATATTATTGGGATGTTAAGGAAATGGCACATATATATTTCATAAGTGTTGTTTCCCACAAAATGGGTAATGCAGCACTGGTATGAAACCTTAGTAACTTTCCAGACCATTAGGACTAGCTGATCAAGACTGCCTAAATGTGAAAGCCTAAAAGCTTCAGGATCTGGATCTCGGATCTGCTCTTAAGAAGAATTATATTTTTCACATAATAAAACAAATCCTTAGATGGGAGGTCCATCTAAAAAGGCTTATGTCTTCCTAACAGAGACTTGGTTTCACAACTGTTAAACTTCTGGGTGTTTTTTTTTTTGGTGGTGTTTTTTTTGTGTGTGTGTGTTTGCGTGGGGGGCTGTTTTTGTTTGTTTGTTTGTTTGTTTGTTTGTTTGTTTTTCCAGTAAAAAATTAATGTATTTTTGGTGAGATAGAGCGATTGTTCTGTCACTCTAGGTTTGGGCTGACCTATTGAAAAGAAATGCTATGAGCACAAACAGAGCTCTCTGGCAGGGTTTCTGGATCTAAAATACATCTCTGAAAATGAATATTTTCCCCAGATTGTACCATAAGCATCCCCAGCCCAAAAGATATGATCCTTATATCAGGATCTTGACAGAAAAAGCCCTCTGAATAATTACAGGACCAGTCCAAAGTCCATTAGAGCTAATTGAGAGACTCGACACTGTATCCCAGAACAACCATAGCAGGATTATGGGAAAAAATAATTGTTAATCAATCCAAGGCAAATATTCATCAAGCTTTGGCTTGAATCAGAAACAGCTGCAGAGCCTAAAAGCAGAAATAAGTTCAAGAGACCACACTTCAGTAGGAAGAAATGTGGCAGCAGAACTTGGTCCAAGGAACAATATTATTTTCTTTTTCTTTTAGACCTGTGCAGAAAGAAGTATTTGAAGTGGATTCTATGATCATTTCATTCAACACTAGAAAACAGAAGGACAGGAGCGTCCCAGGCCCTATCATGTGAGATGCATTTTCTCTAAAAACCATGTTCACAGGCCTATGTTATGAAAGCTGCATTATCCAGAGAAACAAGATCGACAAATACATAGAATAAACATGGGGTAACAGCTAGCTGAACATACAGGACCCTGAAGTATTAGTGGAACCACAGTTTTGAAGCAGGATCCTTTAGATTTACTGAAACAACAGCGGGAACCTCTAAAATAGAAAATAATTTCTTTCTGATTAGACCAATTTTTTAGCCTACTGGCTTTGATATATGGCATTCCAGTAGCTTGTCTTAGGGAGAGTCTAGGAAGAAGAGGGCACAGATACATCTAAACAAACTAGAAAGACTGTTAGCATTCATTTCACCTACCAGCTTATCTACCTCCTGTGTACTAAACATTAAAGAGAGAAAGACACCCTCAGGTATTTTTGCTACAGGGAATTTCCTGGATGGTGATTTGGAGAATCCAGATATTCCACTGAAGTCCCAGAAATTTGGTTTACTGTTTGCTTTGGATTTCTGCCATTTCATAGCTATTATCACCACTGTCAACAGTGCACATCTTTGGAGTGGTCAAATGAAACAATGAGGTTCCCAGTATGAGAAAAAGAAAGTATTGTTCTTGCTCAGTTGATCAGGATATACTCAAAAGAGAGCTGAGTACATTTAGATTCAAATTTCTTGGGCTGCCCGTGCCTTCCCAACCAAATGGGATACAAACAAAACAAACACAGTCAGCCTGATCTAAGTTGCTCTCTTGGACAATATTCTTTAAAGGCATAATGATTACAGGAAATACAACTTTCTTATATTAATAAACATGCAGACAGAAGAGTAGATTTACTGGTACTTATACCTGCTTTATGTTTTCCTTGAGGTTTAACTGTATCAGTGCAAAACTACCACTACAGAAATGAATTTGACTCATGATTTTAACTACACTTTCAAAAGAAAATCATTTTATTCCTTCCTTAAATGTATTATTAAAATTAATGAACTTGAACTGTAGGAAAAAAAACACACTTTCACTTGCTTTAAGATTTATCCATAATAATAAATTCAGAGATATTTATTCACTCTCAATTTCCACTGGCTTCTTCAACAGAATATTTCAGTTAGTTTGTGTGATATTGTTAGTTGTGTGATGAATGTTACAATTCACCTGTGTTATTTCTGATAGTCTGTGGTTTCATATACAGGTGACTCTGTAGCATTCTTTTTATTTGATAAGCTTCAAAAGTACTTCTGATAAAATTTCATTATTTTAGAGCTTTAAAACTCCCAAAATAAAAATTTGTGATTGTTTTTATTATTCAGTACTTACAAAATGTAGTAACATTTTTATAGAGTTATTACCTTTCAGATTGCAATGCCAAACACAAGGTTTATTGTCAAATAAAGCATCATTTAGGCTTTTTTGATTGCCTGCTTTAGGAAAGTATTGCTTCTGTTCTGTAATTGCCTGTACCAAATCATTTAATTGGTTTTGTTGACTTCTAATTCTGGAAAGAATCTCAACCAGAAAATAAACAGAAAGTGTAATAGCATGGCCAAGTGATATGAACTCACAAAAATTATTTTGGAATTTGCTCATAATGAAAAAAAATCCAAATAAAAAAGCAACGAAGTACCATCCTAAACTGCTTAATTTTCTTTCAGATCCATTTCCAGTAAATGTTGCTTCCAACTGTATTTGATGATGGATTTCATAGACATCACAGAAGGTCATTCAAAATTATAAGACACTAAACATTCTTTGAAAATAGAGTATGGCGATTCAGTTTCGTCTTGGTCTAATGCAGCCTGTAGCTGATATCCGTGCATGTTATCAGCATCAATTCATAGGCATTGTCATCACTCAGTCTCTTTCAACGTTTCCATCATATTGGTTAACAAGCACAATTTCACAAAGATGTTAGCAAAGAAATGAAGGAAACTCTCCACATGCTCCTTCCCTATCACACCTGGGCTCTTTTTCTTCCTGCAAGCTCTATCACAGGCAAATCTTGGGCTCTATCCCTTTCTCACACCTCTGCTCTAAGGGAGCAAGCTCTGCTAAGCTCCTGCCCGTGCAAACTAGAAGAGGAATATCTGAAGTATCCATCATGTCTGAAGTATCATATACACTCTCAATACCTGTCCGTTGCTCTGATACCAGGATTTTCTTGGGAGATCATCTCTTGGGATTCGTTTTGGGAGTCCATATGATTGAAGATGGCAGAGTGATCCTGTTTCCAAATGATTAAAAACATTCATTAAGGTTCACACTGTTCTTCTGAGGTAAGCAAGTAATATTCCATCATGCAGCTGTGCAAACTACAATCCTAAAAGTTTAAGTGTATTTTTCTGAGGTTCCTACTGAATCAAGTGCCAGTTTTGGAGTGCTGCAGCACTGAATCAAGCCTCTCCTGGCTTTCTGGCTTCTATTCCAAGTTTCCATTTGACTGTATTATTTTACATCAAAACCATGCTAAAGGGAAAGGAAGCAAATCAGAGTAACCATGATAAAGTATTTCCCTGTTCACTGCCTCAAATCACACAGGATGTGGAGATGTGGCATGGTAGCGCCCTATTTCAAACAACTGCATTCTTCTACTCTGTGGTTAAAAAAAAACAGCAGTCATATTCACAATACCTGCTGGAACTGAGCAAAAACATGAAACAGGGGCAGAGCTGTTTCATCGCAAATCCAGGTGTTCACTAGTCATCTGGTTATCAGAAGGTTTTTTCCAGAGAAAGGATTCACAGCTTCCACCACTCTGATCTCAGCAGGAGTGGGACACCACTTTTTAGTTCAGAAGCCAACAGTTTCAAATCAGCTGTAAAAGGGAGGAGGCCTGGCTCCAGCAGGTAATGTTGGCATAAACATTTCATCCTCTTCACCTGGTAAACTGAATATTTCCAAAAGGTTTTATGTATATCCTACAACAGCCAAAGAAAATGTAACGGGCAAACAACAGGCTGTCCTAACATCTCTTATAAATAGAATAAGGAAATCCTCTCCTCTGTTCACCACACCTTCCTCTGAAAACAGCCTATGTGGTTCTCAGTATCTCTTCAGTTCAGCTTTCAGAACAGAAGGAAGAGGCAGCAGCATCTCCATGCAAACTCTTCAACTCTGCCATGATTCTGAGGCCAACAAAGTCCACCCTAAATGAGACTACAGGCAAGCTGATTTAATCTGGGACAAATTCTGATGCTATACTATTATATACACATAGTCAGTGAAAGGCTGAAGGATGCAACTTGCATAAAAAAGATAAACAGGCAAATTCGCCTGCTGCATTCAGCCACTGTCACTCAGAACATCAAAAAAAGCCCATCATTTACTATTATTATTATTACTACCAAAGAAAAAAGTTTGCTGTTTCTTTAGGGTCCTTCACCCTAAAACAGGTGATCTCAAGAATTTTCCTTAGAGCAGGTGTGCCCAATTCGTGGCCCATGGGAAAGATGCGTCCCTCCCCAGCCCGACCTGTGGCCACCCTGCACAATCATTTAATAAAAACTTGTGATTCTATTTCCAACTGACATAAATAAATTACCTGCAAATTTTCAAATGGAATGTACGATGTGCAACCAGATATTCAACTCAAAAATCTGATCATGTCTCTTTACCAGAGTTTCATAAGACCTCTCTTACCAGAGAAAAAATATCACTTGTTTCTTCGTCACACCTTATTGAATGTCATTGCTCTCCGGCACAATGTACATTTGTGAACAACTATTTTCAAGGATGAAGCACAGAAAGAATAAAATTTCTTAAAAATTCTCATATGAGCACCTTGAAAACTCACTAAGAATTGCAACCACTGCCATCGAACCAGACTGATGCAATAGTTTCACAAAAGCAAGGCCACATATTACACCAGTAATATTCACCACTCTTATTCATCAGTGGTGAAAATACATAGCTAATGATGGTGACTATGTTGAAAAATACTGTTTTGTAGTTGAGAATGTGTGCTATCAAATAGTGTTATTGTGCTCTTTGTATCTGTTGTAGTTTCCATGGAAATAAATCGAAGACTTTGATTTTGGTGCAACTTCTTATGTATATGCGGAACAAGGCAATTCCGCTTCACTCAGTGTGGCCCAGGCAAACCAAAAGGTTGGACATCCATACCTTAGTGCATGTCTATGAATCTGTCCTTCACGGCTGTAGTCAAAAAGTCTGCAGCACTTGATAATGTTTTTCACATTCATTGCAGTCTACAAATTACAGTTAATTTCAATAAACAAGAAGCTAACACTGACATAGCTGACACAAATGACAAATGCAAGCACTGGAAAACTGCAACATATACTACAGAAAGTTATTGTATTGCTACTTTGATCTTCCAGTACTACCTTTCCTGATACAGCAGGAAACGTTACAATAACACTCCTTAAGAAATGAATATTTTGCATTTAGTGATGGTCTAAGGCAATTTCCTCTTCACATGGCACTAGTAAGCTTCAAAGCTCTTTTAGGCAAGACAATGAATTTCAGATACAATTCATATTTTTTAAACAGTAGGCCGAGGATGATTGTCCTTCAATGACTAAGCTTAGAGATTTGCTAGAAACCAAATACCAAAGATGAAGGTAGGTATACACTTCATAATTTTCAATGCATTTCATAATACAAGTGAATTCTTTGTTCTTGCAAATATTGAGTTGTTTGGTTTTTTTTCCTTTTCACTTCAAAAATTGTGAGAAATCAAGATTTAGGGCATTGAAAGAAAGAGTTTACATGAGAAAAACTGGTAACTAAACCTTTAAGCAATTGCAACTCTCTTTATCAAATCTGTTAAAAATTTTAGCAAGCTGGACTTTAGAATAAGTGTAAATACTGAAAACTGACAATAAAAGGAATATCTAAGGATTCTATGCATACTTTGTCCTATGTTGAATTTTCTCAGTCCACAAGTATAAAGCCTTGTTTAAAAATATCACTCTTTGTAACTGCTATTTCTGCAAATACAGCCAAGGAATGGAAAGTCAGGCTGTGGCTGTGTTCCTTCTGGCCCACATAATGGCAGCAATCATCAAGATTCTGCCACTGCTCCTTTCTCATTCATTCGAACACAGCTGTCTGAGACAGCTAGCTCAGTTGCATATGTTCTGCAGTGCTACCAAGAGTAAGGAGGAAGAAAGTCCTTGGAGGAAATCCTGATCATAGCGAAGTCAAATTTCAATAGAGCCAAGACTTTATGCCTCAGTTTAATTGAAACAGTTGAGATTCTAAGTCCAGTACTCCCACTACTAAGCATCTAAACAGAGTGAATAGACCTATTTGTGGCACTAGCTATCTGCTGATGTAAGCAAAGGCTGCCCAAAGGTGGGAAGCTATGAATAAGCCAGATGTTACTGCTCCTAGGCAACTCTGCCTGGTGAAAAAGGATGAAAGAGGAGAAAGCTTTTTATCTTTCTAAAGACACAAAGAACGAAAAAACAGCTTTTATTCATAAAAAAAGTCATTTCCTTGCAGTGATAGAAGACAAGGGAAAGTCAAATAAAAAAGGAGTAGACTTCCTCAGAGTAGGCTACAATATCTTGTCTCGCTGTGATTGGCAAAATATTTCCACCACAACTCCAAGTTTCTCATGGAGAAAAAGTACAGCAGTCTTGATTCATTTCTCCCTGTAAACAGACTTAATTAAAATGTTTTCTTTAATGGATGAAACAAAGGTTTGGATACTGTGGTTCCTGGCACTGGCGGTATATTCTTCTGCCAGTTTGACAGGAATGCTTGTCCTTACAGGTTAGATAAGCTAAGTACCAAGTAGTTTATGTTATCCATATCTCTCAGCAGAGAAAGGCAATGTTCCTGTTTGTTCTCCAGAGAATTAGTGATATTGCAGCACTTTTAGCAACCACAAGGCTTTGCCACAGTGTCTTTGGCATAATGTTCTCTGTTGTCACTGACACATGCCAGCTGGCTGCTGCTCCCCACCCCAGCAGTGACTGTATTTCAGTGGCGTTTATGCATATGAAGCACTCGGGGATCCCTTGGGAAGAGAGAATACAATTAATATTTAAAATACTATCTCATACTTCAGAAGAAATATTTTCTTAGACTTCAGGAAGACAAAAGATATCCATTGAAAATACATCCTCTACAGACATTGTAGCAGAAAGAAGTTTAAAACATATCTTTATGCAGATTTTCTGTCACAAATTTCGAAGTTCATTTTGCTTCGTAATTTGTAATGCAAGTATTGCCAACCACTGTATATCAAAGCATTTTCCTCAGCAACCACATGTCCCATGGAACGGGCCTTAGAAGGCATCACCTACATCACGTGCTGCTTCACTCACACAGCCTTAAGGAAACAATTTGGTGTCTTAGGGTACCTGTCAAGGGCAGGAAAGAGATCTGGAAAGGGGCTTTCCTGAATTCCCATTACCTCAAAATCTTGAATTCTGCCTACAATAACACATACAAACATTCTTTTGGGTGCTGATGGGTCTGAGAAGCATTTCAGGGAATCCCTGAGACAAGCAGGCCCCTAACATTAAAATTAGGAGAAGAATTGCACTTCGCAGAGAAGGCAGAAGGCTGAATGGCAGGACAGAGAAGATCTGCACAGATGTGCTTCAGTGTCTTGTCTCTTTAGGGGGATATGCATGGAGGAGCCTGGGGCAGACCCAGTGTTTCCTCTGCAGGAAACAAAAGCTGCTTGCCCTAAATACAAGGATCAGAATCTAAATTCTATGTTCAAACTTGTGACTGCTGCTCCTCATAGGAGCTGCACAGTCACCCTAATAAACAACATATGGGAAATCTGGGGTTATTAGTTGCCAAAAAAGCAAAAATAGCAAAAATTTAATGGCAGCAATGGCATATTCTACAGAAACATGCTGCAAGGAATAATTTGGGGACAGAGCAGTAAAACATGCTGCTTTCTTCCTTTTTTTTTTTTTTTTTTTTTTTTTTTGTGAAAATGTGTCAAAAATGCATAAATTAGTAAAGTAAAACCCATAGTATAACACCTGGCGCTCTCTCTGGCAAAGGCACTAGAGCTCAGATGTGCTTTCAAGGCAAACCCTGCAATGTAAAACAGCTTGGAAGCTTACCACCCTTCCAACCACTCCTGAAGGGACCGTGCATGAGATCCAATCTACAAAATGCCTTTTTAAAGACTGGAAGAGGTGCAATCCTCCATGTTAGGGAAAATGGACAGAGCAGGAAAAAGAAGGGCCTCAGTCACGCTGCTTCCAGTCTTCTACCTCCGGATAATCTGACAGTTGTTTGTAGCAGCCTTTGTCTGTTCCCTTCCATTCAGCCCACACAGAGATATAAACTTGGATTTCTAGCCCTTCATATCATCTTGCTGTAACAGGAACGAGAGGAAGAAAAGGGATGAGGAAGAAGCTTTTAGAGTTATGGTTGTGTGCCTTATCACCAAATGGAAGATTTCAGTGTGCAAAGATCTATCAATCTTACATATTATGCGCAGAGAAATACATCAGATTTTGTGTATTTAAAAGAAAAAAGAAAGAAAGAAAATAAATGCCTGAAAAATATTCTTCTCTTGCTATAAACACATCAGTGCTCATTTTCCCTATATTCTACTTTGGGCCATTTTGTGTAAAATCTTTAATTAAAGTTTTTCTTTGAAATTGTCATCATCAAACCAGAAGAAAGAAAGTGAAAAACGGAAGGACACAGCTGTGCATATATGAAGTGCTATTCAGTACCAAATGAATTGGAACAAAATAAGTATCGTGACTGTTATGCTCTTAGTTTTGGCTCTGTATTCTCAGTAGCACAGTCTAACTTGTCACTTTATATTGATTCCATCTGTTTACACTCTGCAGAGTATTGGCTTCCTACAGTGAACATTTCCTATTTACCAGCTGGTAAAGATAGGCCCAAACCAGATAGAAAAGAATTAGACTATTTTCAGACCCTCATAAACATAAAATCAAAAATTAATGGGGGAGGGGAGAGAAGGGTAGAGGGAGTGAGGAAAATATACAGGCCTGATGCTTATTCATATGGATAGCTTTTTATAAGCCACTGGCAATTTTTAGAGACCTTGAAATTTGTGCAAAGAGTATACAAAATAAATCAATTTCCAGTCCTCTTTTACACTGCAATTTACATGAAGTGCTCTGTTATAAATGTGCATCAATCCCAATACTTCACTAATCTTTAAAGAGAAATACTCAGGGTCTGAACTTAGCTAACGTAAGATTCCCATTCACTCAAGCCAATCATGGGTGAAAGATCTCAATATAACATGGATACGCACCTGCAGCAGAGAGCCATCTTTGCACTCTGACAATTTGAGTTTTCATGATTTCTTCTTCCTACTTGCTGGATTCTTTCTTAAGGAAACACTCTGATTTGAGGAGAATGACTCCCTTCAGGAGACCCCCTTTGCTGTCATAAAGCAAGACAGCAAGCAAGCAAGCAAACAAACAAAAGATAAACACCCTAGAACAACAACAACCCAATGGTTCCAGGTTGCAAGCCTTTCCTGAACAGTTTTATTTTTTAAAGTTCAGAAACACCATCTCCTTGAAGTCTAGGCTTCTTTCTGTGGTGACATGTTCTTTTTCAAGTACTACTGGGAAAGAGTAATACTTGGCCCCTATATTTGGTGTCCCAGAAATCAAACTAGTATTCTATAAAGAAAAAGAAGGTAGATTTGGCTGCTTAGAAGATAAGCCTCCTTTTATTGAAAAGGTCTCAGGTCACTAGCCATCCAGAAGCGTGGAAAATAAGGGTCAGGTATTATATGTATATTCTGTTTCTTGTTACCCACAACACACAAAGCACATAACTATCCCAACTATATTGCTGCCTTACCTTCTTGAACATTCACTGAGTCACTAGAAAAAGAGCTCATTCGTGCATCATCATTTACTGTCTCCGGCTCGTATCTGTTCTGCATTTGGCCCTCCTTCCCAGTCTTAGTTCTTAGCTTAGAAGGCAGCATGGGGGATCCTAAACATCATGGTCACTTTTCTACAGTTTGCTGTTACTTCTCTTTTCTGATCATTTTTTCCCACTCCTTTCTCTATTTAAATCTGCCCTTCCCAAGACTGTGATCTTCAGCAGCTGCATGTGACCAGAGACGATGAGAGAACTCCTATAGTCAAAACTAAACTTAGCGCTTTGCCCTGGCATTTGAAATATTCAGAGTCTTCCTGGCTTATCATTGCTTTAGTGAGCAGGTGAGAACAACTACAGAGGCAGTAAGGCTTGCTTCCTGCAGATACTATGAATAGCTTTGGTGCCATAAAAACGTGCAAGGACAGGCTTGGATCATTTGATTAAATGAACTGTCATCATGGCTTGAATTTCTGAGTTTAGGACTGTGATGATAAAACCAAGTTTGTCTGTCAGGTCTTCTGTCCCCTTTGTCTTTTCACGAGCTAGAAGATGCTCTGTATCACAGCTGCTTTCTTGATCTCTTCATCATCATTAGTTACAATGTCTAAATACAACTACGTATGATAAGTGGCCCTAACGTAGCTTTCTGCCTATACAAGGAGATCATTACTAAACCTTATTTTATTGAGGACATTAGTTACTTTAAAATTAAACAAACAACCAAAAAAAAACCCATGAACGCAGATACAAAATTCAGAACCAACCACAATCACCAGTATAAATGCACCCTTGACTGATGACAGGGATCAATAGAAGCAGAAAAAGTTTTAGCTTAGAAAAACGTCGTGTAATATGTTAAAGGCAAGTATCTAAAAGACTGTATGAACTCTTAGTGTCTGAATAATTATGTGTATGTAGCTCCTTTACACATTTTGCAGTACTTAGTTAACTGAATTGTTCCTAGAAAATACAGGGAGCAGTAACCTTGCCTTAAGTTAATGACGTTTTCTGTTAATGTATTAAAATATATATAACTGCTGTATTTCACAAAGCGGTTAGTATATATATATAAACCCTGTAAATTTAATGTAGCAGACCTCTAATTAAGACTTTGGAGGATATTTTCAATACATAAATTCTGTAATAAGAATATATTTCAGCTGTTTCTTTTGGGATATGAAATACTTAACACGAAAACGTAAATGTTAATCTTCAGTTAGCTGCATATAGCCAAACGAATAAAAGCTATGGCATTAATAACAACTATGCCCAGTTATGATTGATAGGCCTTTCTACAGTGAGAAAAGATTGTCTTGGATACAATCTGTCCTAACAGCCTTGCGATATGTTAATATTTTATTCAGGCTAGAGTGAGGATATATTCAGATGTCCTACCCAGTGGAAGGGAAGCAAATGGGTTGCAAATACTACTGCAGCCCTGAGGTGCAATAACAGCTGTGAAATCAGAAAGATTTTATTTCCCCCTCCCAAATTACAGGCCAAGTCCATGCCAAGCTCAGCAGGAGGTTGAAATTTCCTTGAATTTTACATCAGGTTATGTTTAATGTATTTCTTCTTCTATGAAGTGTCTTACAGTAGAGGCAGTAAGACTGCCACACAGTTCTCTAGAAGGGACAGAATACTTTTCTGTGCGCTTGCAAATAGCAACTCTTACCATGATATGTGACATCAAGTTAATCTGTAAATGTCCAAATGCAGTAGATTGTAACGCTAATGGACAGGTTTGCATGGCTCAGTTTCTTACATAAATTAGTACATTTATGTTTCTCATAGCCACCTCTTCTCCAATTCAAAAAAGTGTTTTCATGCTGTTCAGCAATGTGTTTGAGATGTAAGAAGCCTGAGCTCTTACGCAGCTGAATACTTTCAAGAATACAAAATGGTTAAAATGCAATTCTTCCAAAGTGAGTGAACGTTTTGGAACTTCAGTCTTGCAAAGGGCTAAACAATTACAGAAGTCGTACTGGTATGAAGAATCTAGTTTCATAGCTAAGTCAAGCATTGTAATTCAAGCCATAAGCATCTAGTAACTAAGAAATAAAATCACAGTGGGAATATGCTAGTCCTATGCCAGAAGTTTATTGCAAGACTTGAAGAGTGCTTCAGTTTTTGGTGCTAAAAAGGGATTCGCAGCATAGATTAGAGACAAGAAGCTTTTAAAACACTTAGTACTCTAGCATAATAAAAAACCCAGTACAACCAAACCTTACGCATACCTATAGGATAAGTTCTTCATAATGCAACAAGTCAACATCCTCTTGCGTACATTACTAAACTGATAGCAATACAGCAAGAGCACTACCTACTTATCTGAAATGAACTACTACGCCAGCATGAGGTTTCTGTTATTACCCTGGTCAACATACTTTCTCAGTGAGCAGGAATTCCAGCTGACTTAATGTCATTCTTTGGTAACCTTGGTTTAATAAACTAAAAATAATAAACAAAAAAATGAACATAAACCGCAAGTGCATCACATCACTGTTGAAGACCATTGCAGGGACATCAATGTCAGAGTTTTGTCTTAGCATGCAAACAAATAAAAAAGCTAGAAAGCAGCTTGATCCTGCCTTCGTTCTGGCTGCTCTTCACCATTCTGTGCCTCTTATGGACAACATCACAAAATCTGTACCCCTGAGCAGGACGGATGTGGCATCCACAAACATGATGACCGCTAGAGTGGAATTTTTTTTCTTCGAGGATGCTTATTTTTATTTTTTGCTGCTGCACAGGACACAAATGGCTGGATCTCATCCTCGGGATGATACAGGAATCGCATGGTCAAGAAGTAGCAGTGACAGTTCTCCCCTCTTTCTCTCATCAAGTGTTCCTTAGAGAACTTTAAGCAAGCCTCCTCCTCCCCCCTCCCCTGTACAACTCTCAGATCTACCATCACCAGAAACATTTTAAATTAAAAATCTTTTTCAAAATAAAAGATGTATTGCCTTCCCTTTACCTTTCCATAATCCATTGACTTGCACCAAGCAACAGGCCAGGTCATTTTCAGAGTCAAATACTACCCGAGTGCGCTTTTCTAGTCGCCTTAGCAGACACCAAATCCTACTCTTTCCATGCTTGTCTCGTGTCTCAGCCTTAAGTAACTGCTTCTGAAAAGCTTTGCACAATTTTATTCATATTGGTATCTGTGGGATGAAGTCCTCAAAGCAAACTTCTGCCATAATTTTAGCCTCTGATTTCAGTGGAATTGGCAGATTTTTAAACAAGGGGATAAAGTCGTTCTCATAATCCCTCTTAGAAAAACTTTTGGAAAACAGCACCTGCACTGCCCTCCAGTGGTGGATGTGCAGATGTCTATTTCTAACAGCAATTCCACCATTACCTTTACTTCCCCATGCTGCACTGTTTCAGAAAAGATCCCTAATCAACGAACTGGTCAAAAGACAAGAGCTTCAAAGGATGGTCCCTATTTTCCACATTTTACCGAGTTTAAAAGGAAATCAAGAGTAACATTCCCCTTGAACGTTGGAGGAAAATCCAACTCTGAGTGTATAAAAAGCTTTACCATTTTATTATATTCCGTGTAATAAAGAAAAGATTAACCTTTTATTCCAGAAAAGATCCTTCATTTGTTATTTAATTAGTTTTCACTAATTAATTAGAATTTTTAAGCTCTCCTGTCTCTCTGGGAGAGAGTCCCTCCCTTTTTCTGCTTTTCTTTTGCTGCTCCTCTTCTTCCTCCTGCCTCCTTTCAAAGTCCTAATCCCATTTTTGTATCCTCAGTATTACACTCTCTTTGTCTGAGAGTTTTCTTAGCTTTGCTCTTGCTGGGAACAAAGTTGGACTGGAATGTACAGCATATTTTTTGAGGCCCAGATCATACAAGCCCACAGTACAAACTGAAGGAAAAAGAACTTCCCTGCAGATCCCCTTTCAAAATTACAACCTTTATATTTCACTGGGAGGAACAGGGAGGGGTAGAAAGTGTGGTGGTGAAAAAATATTTAGTGCTTCACTAAGAATGCTGCTGTGAGAGCACAGCTTTGTTTTTTATAATTATTATTTTTATGCAAAGTGCAGATCTATTTTCCATTTTACTTTTCAAATATCATCTTCCATCAAAAGGGAAGAACCCAGACTTAAGTTCTCAGATCACACAGAGTTGCCATCTTAATTTTACTGTTGAAAAATTAATTGCACTGAAAACAAAGAAAAACATGAGCTATTTAATCGTAAGGAACTGAATTCAGAAACATTTCAACATTCTGACTCCCTTATCTTGGCTTCTGCATTTCCCTTAAAGACATCAACTTTAGCAGCATGCTTTTCAATCCTTATGAAACTGCACTGGTTATAATTTCTTTCATATGGAGTAATTTGCAGTGTTGATTCAGTAAAGAGATAGTCTTAAAGATTCATATTTTTCCAGTAGCAGATCTATAGCTTAAGAGACTCGTCCCTTCCCTTTGGCAATTAGTCAATATTCTTACAGCAATTACATCAATTAAACATATAGGAGAAGCATTTTTGGAAAAGAATTTATTATATGACTATCTTATGAGAAGCTCACATCAGCAGGTAGATTCTGCTTTGAGAGTTAGATTCATGACTACAATTCAGGAGTAATTTGGCTGAGTAATATAGAAAGTTTAGTTTTTTTAGCATGCTGCTACCTTCAACAACTTTAGTGAACTTCGACAGGAAATCAACATAGGGCACAGTAGCCCTGCCAATATTTGAGATCTTTATTTCAATATACATAGATAAATACATGCATGAGTACATATATGTGTCCTTCATGTGCATAAACACGTACATAACATGTACATAGCATACATGTACATAAATATGTCCTACAATGTTCAAGTATTGGAACAGGCCCAGGGAAAGAGTGGAGTCCTCATCTTTGGAGGTGCTCAAGAAAAGGGTAGATGTGGCACTGAGGGACGTGGTTAGTGAGCATGGTGGTGTTAGATCAGTGGTTGCACTGATGATCTTAGAGGTCTTTTCCAAGCTCAATGATTCTATGATTCTTCAGTGATAATAGATAATTTAAATACTTCATTTGTATTACTAACTTATTATTTTCTTAGTAAAACTAAATTCATCTTATTTTTTCTTTTGTTCTGCATATTATGCATGACCACTTCTCAGCAACTTGTCTATAATTAAGCAGAATATAAATGTAATGCCTCATAAATCCTCCAGCAAGAAAGTACAACCTACAAGACTTTCCTTCAAGTAAGACGAATATTTCTCAACTCTCTACCTCAGTGATCTCTCACATGTATATATGAAAGTAGATTCATTTCCTTCAGCTCCTTCTCTTGTTCAAAACGAGTGTTTAAAGTGTTTCAGGTGTGTGTGTCCTCCTAAGGGCAATTTATTGTTAGCAAGGAATTTTATAATGATCTTAGCTGAAATAGGCTTAATCCATTAAAGACTAACTAGTTTTAAATGCAAATATTATTATATTTAGTTCAAGTACGTTAGGGAAAAAAAAAAAGAAGACATAAAACAATTGCCTACATTTACAGGACAAAAAATAAAGTGTATAATAATACTGGTACCAATTGTGCAATAGAATCCACCCTGTTTATGGCCAATGTCTCAGTAAGAATACCGTATTAATGCCCAACATTCCTTCAAGTTCAGTCCGACTTTGGTTCATAAGTTAACAAATTGTAAAGTGTCCTGACACACTCCCCATCCAGACAGAAAGCATCTGGTCTCCATCTCGCAACCTAATCCATGTACCTTTGTAACACTGCACATATATGAATTTAAGCTTTGAGTGGTGTCTCAAAGTCTGGTAGTAAATTGCAAATCTTTCAAAACGCCACAGTCAAATCTTTCACAAATCTTTCAACATGCCACAAACAAAATCTTCTTACATATAGGTCACTTTGAAAGTAATGCCTGCTATTTATTTCAGTGGAAAATACAAAAGATACAAAAAGCAGAATAGCTCTATTTGATAGAGCAAATTCACAGGTATGGAACACTATTTTTCAACATAATCAGCACCACTAGCCAATCTGCATGGATTAGCTATTTATTCACAATGCTTTTGCAGGCTCTCTGTTACTTTCACTTGAACTACTCATATAAGCAGTTTCAACTATATCTATTTGTCTTGAACCAGCTCTCCTTGGAACATGGAAATTTTGCTTCTGACAGATAGCCTTTAAATGGTTATAAACAGCAACGACTTAGCATACCTCTGCCAGCATAGCATCAATTTCAGATTCTGTCAGACGGATAAGAAAGGTTTCAGTCACTCTCCTGAATTCATCCTTTGTGACTATCAGGGTCTGAGCAGCATCAAGCATCTGAAATGCTTTTTTCAGTTCATCTTCTTTTTCAGTTGTCTTTTGAAGATCTGTCCAATGTCCTGGAAGAACACAAGGTCTAGGACAGAGCTCATAGATGTAGCTGTAAAATATATTAGACAGTCATCAGATACTCATAGATGGAGTCATATATATATTTTTTTCTGAGAATTCAACAGAAACTAGTTAATTTGCAGACACTATTTGCTACTGTTTGTCCACTGATTTGGATAACTTACGGATCTTTCATTCTTTCATTCCTGAAAGGAATAGTTACAATTTTCTCTATTTTACACACACACACACACACAAAAAAATAAAATAAAATAAAATAAAGGCTTCTGCACATCATTACTATAAAATCATCATATTCTAATAAAATATTCCAAGGCCTGTCTTTCTGGAACTACTGCCAAAACACTAAAGTTTTAAAAGTTGAAAACAACAAAGTACAGTGCATAGGGATGTTATGTGACAGTATCCCATTACAGATCTCTCTGCCCTGTATTTTATTCAGTTTTCTGTGGAGGCATCGCATACTAGAGGGCTCAGCATTCATTGCTTGTATGTTGAGCTTACAGGTGGCACGTATTTTAGTCCATGTCAGCCTCTTGCCTTCAAAACACTTGCCCAGCAATGGAAAAAGAGCAAATGTCTCTGACAGTGCAGTGTAGTGTGCAGAGATGCCTTGTGTTACTTCAGACACCTCCAGCTCTCATCGGACCTGAAAAAGAACTAGAAAAGGACCAGAAGTTTTTGCCTGATGTTTTTTTGGATTCATAGTGAGTGAAATTCAGACACAGCAAAAGCATCTAATTACCTGCAGAAATCTGAAAACAGAGATGAGCTCATCTGCATGCTTTCTCCAAATTTAATTTAGGATCAGCTCTTAAAGAAAAGATAAATGCCCTCAGAAGAAACTTTGTTTACAAAAAGGAAAATGGCAAAATACAGGTTCTTGTTATTGTTATCCTTGCTGCAGTAGTATAGGATCCTCTAGTAGCATTCTTATGATCATCTCTTTCTTGCCCAGAAAAGATACAATCATAGATGCCATATATATCTAATTTCAACTCCTACCCTTTCTGACAAAGGAAAGAATTCAGAAAGCATGGCTGGATACAGCTTCAGTGAAATCAGAAATTCTATCACTGCTTACTCCTACTCGTACTCCCTATATCTGAAGCTACATGGCAGGAGAAGACATGACATGTGCCATGACAGAGGAAGCCTTGCATGATAATAACTGGAAATTACTTGCAAAAGGAATGTCCACGTGGGGATTAACAGCAAATTCATACTTGATTGGAACAAACTATTAATCTTACTGCTTCAGAAAATGAACTGTAAAGGGAGCAGTCATTTCAAGTGAGTACCAAGGGACAAGATGGGCATCATATCTGGTAATGTGTTATAACTGGCAACAGTGACGTTGTAAGTGATGTAAGAATATAAATGAGACAGTAGTCCAAAGATCAAATCGACTTCAGAGAAGGGAATAAAATCCATTTTATGTTGTTTACCTACAAATACAGAAGCAATTATAACAAGCATTAGATGAGAAGGGCCATGGTTTCTTCTTCCTCCCTCTTCCTACCAGTAGATCTAAACTGATGTTGTTATGTCAACAGCAGGAATGTACAACCTACAGCCTGGCCCAGACTGTCCTGAGACCTCCCCCCATCCCACACCATCATGGTGGTGCCTCTGCCTTGCCATGCAGCCCAGCCCGGCCTCAGGCACGCACCCATCACTCAACAACAACCACACATCAGTGGGCTATTGAGACTATCTTGGCTGAAGCCAGGACACTGGGTGGGTTCAGTGCAGTGCCAATTCAAGTTATGGCAAATAACTGTACGCATTTTGATACATTGGTTAAACACTGTTCTGTGAGCAGAGAAAAATACACAGCTGTGCTTTCCATTTTGATAAAGGAATTTGAGAACAGGTTTCAATACTGCAGAAAAAAATCATCAATTTTTTTTTTTTTTTTGTATATTAGAAACTCCATTTTCATTCACCATAAATACAGTTTTCAAACTGAATGTATAGAGAATATAGAGAAACTGTGATATTCAACTCAAAATTTTGAACATGCCTCTTTACCAGAATTTTGTAAGAGCTCTCTTACCAGATAATATCCCTCGCTTCACAATCGCACCTTATTCATGTAATCACTTTTGGCAGTATTTGGCATTTGTGAACAAGTATTGTCATGGATGGAGCACAGGAAGAGCAATGTTTAATTGAAAAGATTTTCTGATGAGCGCCTTGAGAGCTCACTAAGAATTACAACCACTGCCATTGAACTGATGCATTTGTTTCACAAAAACCAAGGACAGATGTCAGACCAGTTCTTTGTTTTTGTTGTTCTTTTTTATTATTATTATTGTTTTAATAGAAATATTAAAAAATAAAATGAGCTTTCTTATTGATGTACATTAATTATATTACATATTTCAAAAGGGGTGCTCCAAAAGTAATGCCTCCTATTTTATTATTTTGGCTCACAATGTCAGAGACTGATGTTGGTGGTATGTCAGGAGAAGTTGAACCCTCCCACCAATATTCCATTATATTTTGTTGCTGTGTGACAAATGGAAACAGAGGGGCAGTCTGACAAAATGGCGTTTGACATGGAGGTATACATGAAGCAAAGGCACGTCACTGAATTCCTCCATGAAGAAAAAATGGCAGTTGTTGACATTCATTGACACTTGCTGAACATTTATGGAGATTATACAGTGGATGTGAGCATTGTGAGATGGGAAGTAAATGTGCCCCAAACCCTAAATGACAAAAGGGCTCCTTGGCCATCATGATTTGCTACACTGAAAGACAGCACTGAACCCCAGCAAATCATGCAATAAGGACTGAGAGGTCTCCCCTGGGTTTCTACCAGAATTATCGGAATATACAAGAACATAGGACATGAAAGGAAGTTGTGTGTCTGGCAACAGCAATAAGAGAAAAAAAATATTTCTTGTAACAAGATGTAATTTGCTGATTTTGACTGTAGCAGCATCCACAGATACTTTGAACTCCGTCCGGTTGCTGCTAGTCATCAAGAGCTACTCCTACATGAGCACTTTTATACAGTTTAGAGCAGGAAACTAGCAGTAAACTAACATCTTTACCAAACAACACAGAATTATCAGTAAAAACGCTTTTAGCCACTATCTTTAAGGCTATGCACATTAATGCACTCAAAATCATTAAAAAACAAAACAGAAGAAATATTTTTCAATTAGAAAAAAAAAATAAAAAAAACCCTTCTGTTTCATTAAACAGTTAAGTTACTTAGATGTTTAGACTTTTGTTTTTGCAGGAGGAAAACACACGTACCAGACATCAATTAATTACACTAATGAAGAGCTATTACTAATTTTTCTCATCAGGAAATCTGAAGCAAACTATATTGTAAGTATAAACAGAAAAACCAGCTGGGAAAATAACAGTCAGGCAGGGACAGTATTGCATAGTATATACAACAGTTTCATAACTATGGCTCACTGGTGACCTACAGGGCAATGTTAAGCAATATTAAATAAATATCTGCTCCATGCAACCGTACAGCTTCAACAGGCATTACAATTGCAAGCACTGTTACGTGAGCTTCAGGCAGAAATTCTGAGAGATGGCGATGCTCTATAGCTCAGAGCTTTGGGAGCTGTTGCTCTTTGGCATATTCAGATATGATGAGGTATAGTTTACACACTAGTGTGCCCAGTTCTGAGCCCCACCATACAAGAGAGGCAGGGGGTCACTGGAAAGAATACATCATAATGCCACCAAGTGATTAGGTGATTAGGCTGGAGAACAACTTTGTGGAAAGAGATCTAGGAGCTCTGTGCCTTAGCAGACAAGAGTCATTCATCCTCTGGGGAGTATCATGCACATCACTGATAGCCAATTTATGCTGGTAGTGGGACAGTTTCTGCACAGTGCCCTACAGCTTCTCCAGAAGAGAAAAAAAGGGGCACTCACTGATCTCTGCTCTCTGGTGACAGCAGAGGTGCTTGAGGGAATGGCATGGAGCTGTGTCAGGGGAGGGTCAGGCTGGGTGTTAGGAAAAGGTTCTTCACCATAGGGTGGTTGGGCACCAGAGCAGGCTCCCCAGGTTAGTGGGCATGGTTACAAATGCCAGAGTTCAAGGAGCATTTGGACAACGCTCCCAGACATAGGATTTGATTTTGGAGTGGTTCTGTATGGAGCCAGGCATTGGACTCGATTATCGTTGCAGGTCAGGTCCAACTCAGGATATTCTATGATTCTGAGGCACTGGAGCATATCTCCTGTGAGTAAAGGCTTAGACAGCTGAGCCTATTTAGCCTAGAAAAAAGAAGGCTCATGTACAGATACTTGAAGGGAGGGTACAAAGAGGACAGAGCCAGCCTCTTTACGGAGGCACACAGTAACAAGAGCTGAGGCAATCATAAAACAAATCATAGAATGGCTGGGATGGAAGGGACCTTTGAGACCTAGATTCAATTTCTCTGCCATGGGCATGGTTGCCACCCACTAGATCAGGCTGCCCAGGGCCCCATCTAATCTGGCCTTGAAAACTCCAGGGATGGAGCTTCCCAGCTTCTTAGGCAGCCAGTGACAGTCACTAAACACCATTCAAATAAAAAATTTCCTCCCAACATCTAATCTAGATCTCCCCTCTTTTAGTTCAAAACCATTCCTCCTTGTCCTATCACTATTAGACCAGTTAAAATGTCAGTCTCCATCTTGTTTAAAAGCTTCCTTTAGTACTGAAATGCCACAACGAGACCTCCCTGGAACCTTCTGTTTTTCAGGCTGAACAAGCCCAGTTCCCTCAGCCTTTCTGGAGTATCTGGAGAGGTACTCCAGTCTTAAGAGCTTCTTCGTGGTCCTCCTCTGGTCTTACTCCAACAGCTCCATGTGTTTCTTGCGCTTGGGGCCTCAGGCCCCCTCAGACTTCAGACCATCTGCTGCAGATGGTGCCTCAGACAGAGCAGAGAGGGACAATCACATCCCTCATTCTGCTGGCCACCACTCTTTTGATGCAGCCCAGGACACAGTTGACTTTCCAGGCTGCAGCTGCCTACTGCTGGCTCATATCAAGTTTTTACCCACAAGAATCCCTATGTACTTCTCTGCAGGGCTGCTCTCAGTATGTTCCCAGATACACATACCTGAGATTGCCCTTATGCAGGTGCAGCACCTTGCACTCGTTGAACCTCATTATATCTATGTGAATTCACTTCTCAAGCTTGTTCAGGTACCTTTGGATGACATCCCTTTCTTCCGTTGTATCAACTCCATCACTCAGCTTAGTGTCATCTGCAAACTTGCTGAGACTTCACTCAATCCCACTGTCTTGGTCATTGATAAAAGATATTGAAGAGCACTGGTTTCAAGACAGACCCAAGGGATGACCTGTCACCACCTCCTCTGGCTATAGGCATCTAACCAATTCTTTATCCGCTGAGTAGTCCACCCTTCAAATCCACATCTCTCCAACTTAGAGATAAGGATGTGGGACTTTGTCACAAACCTTGCAAAAGTTCAGTAGGCAACATTAGTTGCTCTTCCTTTGCCCACTGATGATGTTACTCCATCACTGAAGGCCTCCAGGGTGGTCAGGCACAATCTGCCTTTGGTGAAGTCATGCTGTCTCCTTGTCTTGCATAAGTCTTATCATAGCTTCCATGGGGATCTGCTCCATGATCTTTCCAGGCACAGAGGTGAGACTCACCAACCTGTAGTTCCCAGGTCTTCCTTTCTACCCTTCTTAAAAATGGGAGTGATGCTTTCCTTTTTCCAGTTACCACTCAGCCATAACTTTTTAAATATGATGGAGAGTGGCTTGGCAACTACATCATCCAGTTCCTTTAGGACCCTGGGATACATGTTATCAAGCCCCATAGACTTGCACTTCTTTAGTCTCATCAGGTGGTCTCAGACTTGCTCTTTGCTTTGCTTACAGTGGGAGGCGTTTTGTTCCCTCAACCTCTGCTTAGAGATTCAGGGATGTGAGAGACATGGCAAGTCCAACTGCCCAGGAGAAGACTGAAGAACTCACCGAGTATCTCAGCCTTCCCCATCTTCATCAATACTTCTCCCTTTTCATTTATCAGAAGGGATACACTCACCTTGGCCTTTCTCTCCTGACCAAAGCAACTATAGAATCTCTTTTTGTTATTTTTCAAAAACCCTTGCCAGGCTCAGTTCCATCTGCATCTTGGTTTTCTGATTACACCTCTACACATCCAGAGGTACAGGCATCCCTGTACTCTTTCCAGGCCCCTGCTTCCACAGCCTGCACATTTACTTCTTAGCCAATACAATGGCAGACGAGACAGTCACTTTCTAAGATAACATTTTTATTCCCCTTGTCGCCGGACGACACAGGGCCTTTCTGTCACTCCACTCCGAGTGGATCCTGCTGCTCTCGGACGCATCTCCTTGCGGGCTCTGGGACCGGGACCGGGACCGGGACCGGCATCTGCAGACGTTACATGCCGCCCAGCGGAGGCGGGAAGCAGAGACGCCGGCGATGGCAACACCCCGCTCTACTTCCGCCTTCTGCTGTTGCCGGGACGCGGTTGCCATAGTAACGACGCTCCTAGCTTCTGATTGGGCAGAGGGGCCCGCCGTTGGCATGGCAGCAGTAAGGCGGGCCCCTATTGGGTGCGGGGCTCAGCGGGGCTCACATTGCTCTTGCGCGGAAAGGAGATTCATAGTATCACAGAATCATAGAATGGCGAGTTGAAAAGGACAGCAATCATCATCTAGTTTCAACCCCCCTGCTATGTGCAGGGTCACCAGTTACTAGACCAGGCTGCCCAGAGCCACATCCAGCCTGGCCTTGAATGCCTCCAGGGATGGGGCATCCACAGCCTTTCTATTTTCCACAAGCAGGTTCAGTATGTCCTGACAGAGATAACCTGCAGGATGAACAAGATCATCGAGATCCAATAGACTGGCCAAAGGAGGGATGAGCGTGTCCTAGGGAGCCTGCCATGCATAGAAGCCCTGACTTCTGGGCTCTGCAAGCCTATCAAGGACCCTCCTTTGTAGGTATGCGTCCTGCCTCCTTTGCCGGGAATAGTCAGCATCATCCTTCCTTTCTCTGGTACGTTTTTCTGTATTCACTAAGCCCCACTCACTTGATGAGGCACAAATAAAATACCACGGGGCTTGAAATCCAGATGTTTTCCTTGGTTCTGATGTTGTTCGGATCAGCCCGCTCATGCTGAGTGCTTTGTGCTCACGTGTCTATGGCAGCCCTCTGCCAGCTGTATGGAAGCAGAGGTAAAGCCTGTGGTCACAGCACACAGTTCCACTGGCTGCATTGCTACTGAGTGAGGATTAAGTTGTTATCTAATGTTCAGTGTTGCCACAGGCTGGATTAAGGGAGCAAAGCTGGTGACCATGGGTTTAACATCAGTGTGGCAGGTTCTTTGTAGCTCATAGCAGAAGAGTTAGGATGACATGAGGAGACTACTTCTGTGTGAGGTGCAGGGCTGGAGGACATGCTCTGTCTCCTCACAACTGCAGCCCACAGATCAGCCTATGCTGAAACCACCACCTGTATCAGTTTCAGTTAATATGTCAGACTGCATTACAGTAGCTGAGGAGGCAGCTCACATTTGCATCTGCTGTCTCTCCTCCACAGTGGCCATTTCTGGCAGTGAGGCAGAGAGGACAGCTGCGGGTGATGGCTTTTAAAATTGTTCTAGCATGTATTCCCAGAGCTTGTCACCTGTGCACAGGGAGAACTCCAGCAAAAGTTGTCTTGTGGCATTATGATTTACTAGCAGATGAAGTTGCAAAATCCAGAAAAATGATACTGGCAGTTTGCTGCAGGAACCTCAGTTAGGTCCCTACATTAACTGGAAGTGCAAAGGCTTCTTCTTGTCTCTTGGTATTAACAGCTTCATTGTTTATAAAATTAGCTCATGGTAAGGAATCCTACAAGACTAACAGAGACTGATTCTCACGTAAAGTCATAAGGAACAGAAAATCACCCTGCACTTTTGTGAACTTTTCTTGCATTCATGCATTCTTTCAAGTTCATGCAGCTCAAATGTTTTCAAGATTCTGGATGTTATATGCAGCTGTGTATGAGTTAAGCATGAGGTCGGGAAAGAGGTTTTGTTTCGTTTGCTTGCAGAATCTGTTGTAGCTCTGCCATATTTGTGCGAGGTTATTTATATAGAGAGAACCCAAGATAGACTGGAATTGCTGCTCATTTCTTTGCTGCTCCCTGAAGACAGAACAGCAATTTTCATTAAAGTGTGACTCAGCACTTGAGGTCCACACCTCATTATGATGAGATCTGTTTAAGTTTTATTTTTTAAAAAAGGTGTTCGTTTTGCAGGCCCCCTTTCCATTTCATAATAAAGTAGATGGCTGGTTGCAATTACTTCTGTCTTCTCTGTGATATACAGCATTACAAGCAGCAGAAAATACACATCTGCATACGTTTTGTGATTCAGACACTAGAGGGCAGCAGTCTGCAGATCCTGTGGCAAAAGAAAATTAGTTCAGTGAACACGCAAATAGCCGAGAAGGATGCAGTGAGATTACCCACAATTGTTTCTCACTATGTCCTTTCTGTGGGTCACTGAGTCTGTGGTATTTTTGTTAATATTATTTGATTCAGCTATTGAATCTATTTTGCCTTTGTATTTTGATGGGAGAGGCAAATGATGTGACCCCCTTTAAACCTTTGCTTTTAACTAATAAGTGACATTACTTAGAATCCAAGCAAGTCTGAATGGGATATAATAATGGTGATTTGGGCCTATGAATCTTTATTATTATTGTCAGAACTATTTATGTGATGTTGTATATACAAATTTATATACAAACAGAATCTTTAATGATCATTCATATACTTTGTCTTTACTGCCCAACTTCACTGCAAAGAATTCTTAAATCTTTTCTATTCCAAACTGCACAAATATTTTTTATCTAGATCAGTTCCCATTGTGATTCCTCATGCCAGCACTTTAGGCAGGCTGCTTAATGCTGCCAGCATTTTAGGCACCCTTGGCTGAACTGCAAGTGTAGATAGCCAATACTGACAAAGAACAGGTTAGAGGTTTTGACCCTATTTCTTTGCTTCCATTTCTTTAAGAAGTAGCAGCTAGAGAATTTTGGTAAGCCCTTTTGAGTGCTGCTTAATGTGCACCTGCTAAGTGAAGGACTGAGCCTGGGAGGTGTTGTATTGGGTGTGTTCATGAAGGCACATGACAAATGAAGGCCAATTTGTATTAATTAATAGTAAGGGTACTCAGTGCTTTATGGATCAACTGCTGGCCATTTGAGTACCATTGCAATGAAACCATCCAAACCTTCCCCCTGTATCCTGCTGATTTGTACCACTAAATGAGTTACCAACTACATAACAATGATAAATCTCACTAACAGTGACTTCTAATTTTGTAGCAGCTAGCAGAAGAAAATTAGCAAATCTGAATGTTGAGGGAAGAAAAATAAGTTATTTTTATGGTGTTTTTCATTTACCCTAAGTTTATATCAGTAAGGCATTCTCTACAGATACATCGTGGGACACTTGGTCAAGGGACTTGTACAGAGAGTCACGTTGACATTGGTTGAGCTCTGAAGGTTCAAATTGTCAAAATATGGAGCTCACCACCTATTGCTTTTAATAGATTGAAATGCTTGGAAAGACCTGATATCCAAAGGTAAATTTCAGCATGGCTTCTATGGGAACAGGCTTTGGGCAGGCTTCTGGTTTGGATGAATTTCACCTAATGGCTCAGGGCAATGAGGTCAAGGGACTGGAGAGATGAACTCTGGCTAAGGAGAGCCCTTCTGGAAAGCAGATTCTTAGCACACAGTAGCTTTGTTGTCTAATATATGGAATTCCAGAATAGTTGTAGATACACAGTGGATTATCATAGAGGCTCTTGCTGTCTGTAGTATGTAGTTTTTTTGGATTGCACTAGCCATTCCTCCTCTAGCTTGTTAGCTGGTGACTGTACATACTAAAATTGGCATTAGCACACGTATAGACCTAAGTGTTAAAAATGTGGGCTTACAAGCCACCAGCTTTTGTTTGAGGCCTGAGGGTGGTTGTCTTCTGCAGCAAAGGAGATAGGCTGTGCTTGAGAATGGGAATATGATCCACTAGCATCTTCAGAAACACAAGAAGCCTTTTAAGTGACTGGTTAGGATAAATTATTTGTATGTCCTTAGGTTAAAACAACTTCAGTGGATTTTTTGTACTAATGAAATCTTTCTTCTGACTGAAACTTACATTAAGTGTGGGGAAATTTTGTCCTCTCTGTAGCAAGACACACAGGAGACAACTATTCCTTCTGCTCTTGCCTTCTTGAAGGCTTATCAGTTTGTGGGTTTTGGCCTTCTGTATGACAGACTAGAACTCCAGAACAGAGCTGCCTGGGAGCTGTAAGATAGAAGTGTAAAATCCTGAGTGGATGGAACTGTGACTGTATCAGCCAGCACAATTCAAGAACAAAGGAACATCAAATTACACTATGTGGTGACAGCCCCTAAGCAAACAAAGGAAGTCCTTTTTCTGCACTATGTGTGGAGTCTATTACCACAGGATGCTGTTAATTCCAGCAGAGAGGAAGAAGAACTCCACAAAGAGCTACTAAACACAAAGATGCTCACAGAATCCTACGCTCTCTACTACATTCTTGCAGAGGCATTTGTTACTGGCTGTGTCAGAAACAGCTCACAGGGTCAGACAGTGGTCTGATTTGATACTGTGTTTCTGCAGTTCTTCTGTCTTGAGTTTGGAGGTGTTGGTAGTGAAGAGGATCCATGTCCCAAGATGACATGGCTTGAATAGGAGGTCTACAAACTAAGCAAACCACAACGCATGGAACACATCTTTTATTCAATAAGCGAGCAAGCACAGAAGTATAATGTGTAGTGCTTAATATTCATACAGTACTAAAAATATAAAAATAGAAATAAAATTTCACAGAAAGCATTTTCACTCACAAATATACAAGGAAAAGTGCTGTCAAGCCACATCATGCTACACCACTTGCCAGCTGAACTGACAGCTTGTTTCCCAACAGAACTGAAACACCGAAAATCTGCTAGTCCTTCCTCACAGCTTTTGGTAAGATTGAGTATTTGACTAGCAAAAATGGGCCTCCTGCAGCTGAGAACCTAAAAGGCATTGTTGTCATTACCTAACAGAACAAAATCATTCTGGAGAGCTTTATAGTGATAGCAGCCTACTTCAGGCTGTTTGCATACCTGTCATAGAAAATAAAAAAGATAAAGTAATAAACTTGAACTCTGATTATAATCCAGACGAGTCATAGCTTACAATTGCTGAAACTATCATGCATACAGTACTCCCACCTGGTGATGTATTTTTAAACTCTCTTCCTTCAGTGCTGCTGTTTCCTCTCCCTACTTACTGCGTCACATACAACCAGCCTTAAGTTAGGTGTGATGGAGTCCAGTAGCACAAAGAACAGTACTGAGTGCTTTTAACTTTTGGTAGAACTGGAGGATATCCAGCACCTTATCTTCTCTTCCTGTATCTAACAGGTGAAATTCAGATCTACAAAGGAAACCAACATTAGTCAGACCAATTCCTGGAGAAAAACCTCTGCATCAGATGTTACGCTGTTAAGCCCAGTTTTGAGGGATTGAGCAAGAGCTGGGGGCTTAAAACTTGTTTTCTGACCTTCTGCATGGAGCTGAACTTCATCCATCAGGAAGACAACCATCTGAAAATGGGTGGGTTTTGTGATTAGAGTGACAATCACAGCTGTATTTCATAACAAGGCCTATCTTGCAGAGTATGCCAGTACACAGAACCTACTCAGAAATTACACAGATATGGGTGCGCAGAACTTAGTGTGAACCCCACTTTGATCAGCTACTATTTTGGAATGGGATTTATTTATACTTGATTTACCAGCTATAAAAATAAATATGATGATTAACCCCTGAGATCATTCTAGCATACAGTTTTGGCCTGTTACTTCATTCCCTCTGAAATAATTTATTTGGTTTATGGACAGTTATTTAGGTTCTAGTGAAAAGCTTTTATAAAACATTAAATAATCAATGTGGGGTTGAAAAGGTGTACATTCTAGTTGCATATATGATACATACCTTATACTGATATAATACATTCCATAACAGCTGAATATTCTAGTATTGTCTAGGAAGTTCTTGTGTGTGGATGAAGAATTAAAATACCAGAAAATAATCAGCTGTTTAGGATTAAGGATAACTGTATCTGCTATGGTTTACTTAGATTGATTTTCTTTCTTTTAATCTTGTTACACATAATAGCTACAGTAGTTTGTCCAGCAGGTAATAAATGAATGCATAAAGCACTTCTAGCTATATCTGGATATCATATGCATGCATTTTTTATAAATAAAAATCAAATGTGAGGTCACATTTTCCCATCTTCTGTTTATATACTAAATCAAATTTCTCATTCATTGAAACAGTGAAGATGTCTTTCCACAGCCCAACTCGACCTGAAACACAGAGAAGAAACACAAGTCAGAGAGCAGACAGGATACCAAATTTCTACAGTCTAGTTATGCAGGGCACAAAGTGTTATTTGTGAGAAGCTGATCAGTGTTAGCTTTTGCTGAAACCTCAATAAGACCTGAGGTTACTTTGTATCTTCCTCATTTGCCCACTGCTGCAACTCTAGCAAAACCTTAAAGTGAGTACCCTACACCATGCAGTCTGGATTTGGAGGGTATTACTCAGGAAAAAGTCAGATTACAAGATTTTGCTCTAGCCCTAATGAGCATTAAATACAGATTTTGTTTTGGATGTTAACTCCTAAGTTGATTTCTGGTGTCAGTGCAAAGTATGGATGTTTAATAATCCCATCACCTAACAATACATTTCAAAATGACTGTGCCTTTATCACACATGGGTTGGAAAACTATCCAAAAGGTGCATGGGATACAGAGCATTAAATAGATTATTGAATATCGATGAAATTTTAGCATAGCAAAATTCTATTATTTTACATTTGAAGATTAATTCAATGGATGACTTCATGTTTTTCAAAACTGAGGGCGACAATTTGTTAAGTACAAATACTTAAATTATATCTATTGAAAAGAATGTGTACCATACACCCACTTTGTGCCATTTAATTTTGTACATAAGGAGCAGAAAGCTTTCAATGGATGTGCTATGGACACTGAACACTTTTTCAGTGTATGGAGTATTGCCGACTGAAGTCAGCTAGAAACATAACTTGCTGACACTGCTGAAATCACCAGTCAAAAGCTACAGCTCCCTTAGGCGCTGATTCTTTGCAACAGATTTTATTTATGTCATAGTCAGTCAGGGTTATTTGTTGGTGTCTCACTGATACTGGGTATAAATAAAGACAAAATCCTGGCTTGTTCAGCTGGAATGAATGAAAGAAAAACTGAGACTGTGGTACCACTGAGTTTAATCATAACAGCAAGAGCAAAACTACACGCAGGGAACTTAATTATGCATTTGATGCATACAAAGAATAACCATTTAATTTAATTACTATTGCTTTTATGCTGCAACTCTATAATTGAGCCCTAAGATAAAATTGTTTGAAACCTCAATAGATCACACATTTACATGATGATGCAGTAAGTGCGGCAAGGACCGTTTTATGAAATCAGTACTGCCCTATAACTCCCAAACATTTGACAGTGTTGCAGTTTGCTTTCAGGATCCAAAGGTCAAAAGAACATAGAAGTTATAGAAAATACGTTGTATATATTTCTTTTGCAAAATTTGTCCTTTATCAAACAGACAGAACATTTCCCGCAACCTGATCAATATCAATATCTGATAATGAAAATTAGTTTTATTCTCGCAACTATAATAGCATAAAAGCCCGTATTTCCACTTCAATAATGTTAATAAAACATTTTCTTCCTCTACTTGGGAAAGATACATTTTTAATTTCTGAATCTCCCTAACAACACATATAAACAAATCATAGGTCTTATAAAGGGGATATGCAGTAGATTATTTGTAACATGTTTTTTGTTACCATATGAATGGATAGGTTGTCAAAAAAAGTCACCCACCTGGTTTATGATTTGAATCATGCAACTGTGTAAACTATGATGTGATATGACTCAAATATAAGTAATATATCTAATCATTTTTCTGCTTTCACAGAAGCTCAGGGTTATCTTCAGAGTAAAGATCAATGTGCTAAAAGAAAAAAAAATGAAGAACTAAAATAAAGCAAAATAAAGTAAATGTAACTAATGACAAATTAAAAATATTTGAAACAAATCACATTAAGCTGTCATGTTATTGCCAGAATTCTTTGTCACACAAATGAACAGAAGAACAAAGCTCTGTTAATGAAGCTACATTCTGAAGTAACAAAATATTGTAAAAGCCAAAGACAGTGAACAAAAGAAATTCAAAATAAGAATATTTTTAATAAAAAGCACACAGAGAGCAAATGACAAAATATTAAATTTGCTGCAGTAGCTGCCTTTCTTGTATATTACAAAACAGAGGGATCTTTTTGAAAGATTTGTTGAAGGTAAGAATAAGAGGCTCAGACCTTTGGGGGTTTGCAGGCTCTACTACAAAACAGTGAACACTAACACTGCATATGGAAGCGGGCACGCAACAAAAGCAGGCACTGCCCCATTTGTGTGGATGAACTGGGCAGTGGGGACAGTAGCTGACCTTTCTGCCTGCTGAAGGCCTCAGCAGCAGCTCTATTCTCTTTGTTTTTTCTGGCATTACAGCCTCACCTTCCTTTCACAACTGCCTTTCTGGCTTTCACTGGACAAGAAGGAGGGATTTTAGCTGTGCACAGCAAGTAGCTGCGGTGCTGCTTCACAGATCTCTAAGGCAGCAGAAGCTAGTACAAACCTAGGTTTCTGTGTTACTTCACACACTTGAACAGAGGAGAATATGGCTCTGTTTGCAAAATCTTGCTTGAAACTCCAAGGTGACCAGGATGCCTTACCAGATTCATTTTTTGATCTTGTTTTCACAGCCAAGAAGTGGGCTGGTAATCAGACAGGTAACCTGCTGTAAAATTCTACTGTAAATGAGATGGTTTGCAGTTTTCACACAAGATGCAAGTTGCGTTACATGTTGAATTTTCGGTCTGAAGAAGCTGGGGGAGAGTAGGATGAGATATCTAACAGCAGAAAAACACACTTCACAGTGGATACTCAGCTGAAAACTAGAGGTCTTTCATTAAAACTCCAGTCTTTTGTCTTTACCAGAATCTTAACTCAAGCTAACAATCTTGAGATATTTATTTCAAGAACTCATCATTTACCATAACTGCACTGGAGCAAAAGAGATGCCATATCAAACTTACATAGAAGTTCAGTTTTCAGACCTTACTGTAACAACTGGAGTGTACAGCTTCTACGTAATAATAACCTTTCCAAGCCAAGTTCACAAATTCACAGATAAAAGCAAGGATGTCTGAGCAACCCCTTTTTTAAAGTATGACATTCTGAAAAGTATGTGACAGCATGCACAGAATACAAATTAGTGAGGGTCAGTTACTCTGACTGTAGTCTGGGAAGGGGAATGAAAATTGGCATCAAGCTCTGACCAAAAAAGACAAAGGCAGTATAGAATACCAGTAAACTTGCTTTCATGGGAAATAGATCCTCTCACACAAACCTGACCGAATGTTCATATGATTATAGTCTGAATAATTAAAGGTGATTGCAAAGATACAATGGACTTTTTTAAGGCATGTGATTTTAGTGTTTTTTAGTACAATTATAAAATGTTCTATTGAGTTTACACAGAAAGGCTTGAGGAAGCTGCGAAGGTGGCTTCTGTGAGAAGAGCTCAGGAGCTGCTCCACACATGAGACAGAATCAGTTCCAGATGGCTCCAAAGCAGACTCACCACTGGCTGACAGTGACTCTATGATAACAAATTTAAGTACTAAACAGCTGTAAGAGAGGAGGTAGAAAAATATGAGAGAAACAACACAAAGTGAGGAAAAAAGGAGTGGGAGGAAGTGTTGTTCCAAATACCAGAGTGGATATTTTCCTGCAAGTACGTGGACAAGACCATGGTGGAGCAGGTTGTCCCTGTGCAGCCCAGAGGACCACGATGAAGCAGATTTCCATGCTGAAGCTTGTTATGGGTCACCCATGCTATGGCAGTTTTTTCCTGAAGTACTGCACCCCATGGTGAGGGCCCATGGCGGAATGATTCTTTGAGAAAGCCTGTTGGAAATACCTGTAGTGTAACAATTCGTGAAAGGTTGTGTCGTGTGGGAGGGACCCCCACACTGGAGCAGGGGAAAAGTCTGAAGAGGAAACAGCAGCAGAAAGTAACTGTTATTAACGGGTTCCCCATTCTTCCTGGGCCACTCAGGGTTGGAAAGATGTGGGAGAATGAGGACCGAAGTCAAGACTTGAAGGACAAGGCATGAGAAAAAGGTGCTTTTTGTTTAGTTTCACACTATCATACTCAATTTTTACTTGGAAATAAATTAATCTTCCCCAAGTTTGCCCATGATGTAATCTACCTTTCTTTATCTTGACCAATTAGCTTTTTCATTCTTTTTGCTCTTCCAATATTGCTGAAGGGAACTGAGAAAGCAGCGTGGTGGATATGTGGCAGCCAGTCCCATATTAATAAATAAAATGTATGATAAATGGCTAACTTACAGTAAGTAGTCAAGAAGGACTGATGATATTTGATGTTTTTATCAGACATTTGAAAATACATATAAAAATTACAGTTAAGAAAACTTGCAGATAACGAGATTGGCTGAGAGAAGTGATGTGGAAAGGGCTCCTACACAGGAACCTAAGAACAAAAGGTATGCAGGTCACACTGCCTGGGTAAGCAACAATAACCTTTAAACCACCTCCACTGAAAAGACTCTGCAGCCATGGTAAGCACAAGCTTTACGAATGATGCTGTAACAAAAAGTGGTAACATGGCCACAGACAAACGAGAGGAACCAAAAGTTCCAGTTAAAGTTGAATTGTATCAATGGCTAAAGTGATTTCTTTAGTTTGAAATCACTGTGGAAAGGGCACTTGTGAAGCTGACACAGGAATTCTCCATCACTTTCTTAAGCCCTCATTTTCAAAAAGAATTGTTAAGTGCTATGTTAAATAAGTTGAAGGGCTTCTTGAGTTTGCTCTTCTATGCTTATCAGAAAAAAGAATTATAAAAGAATTGATTTCTTGACACTGTCGAAGGACAGATTTAATAGATGAAAGAGCACTCTGGATTCCTGCAGAAAGGCCTCAAAAGAACAAACATCTATAAGCTAAACACATTTTAGACAGCCAAGGCAGACAATGAAAAAAGCATATGGGAAGAACTACATGTTCTTGTCATTTGATGACTTCAAACTAGAATTACCTGCTATTCCAGAGAATCTCATACAAGGAAAGACGAAGGTTTTTAAACCAGGACAAACTGTAAGAAATTGTATGTGCTTTGACATTCCAAATGTCAGAAGGAGCCAAGTGGTCTTCTCAGCATCAGTATCTTATCCAGTTGAATTAAGCCAAAGACATCTTGTCTTCTTGAACAAAGCAGTTTTGATGGTGTTGCATATAAGCTGTTGAGCTTGAATGTTTCTGCTCTTTTTAGTCATTTCTATCTTTATTACAAAACAACTCCCAAAATTACACCAAAAACCAGTTTTCCTCTCATCATTTATATATCAACATTTTGCCAACACCTTAACATATCTTGAAGGTTACTAAGCTGTCAGTTGCTTTTCTCAACTTCCACTCTTTAAGATTTTTACTGTGGGTTTTAAACGTACCCCTGCCAACAGGAAGTGCTTCCGCATTACAGCACTGATCAATGAGTTGATGGCAGTGTTCCACCATGGATTCCAGCTGTGCTTTGTCGTAAGAAACTCCTAAGAACCTCACCAGTTGCTCAACCATTGTTGCCAAGTCCTGTAAGAGAGCATTTAAAGATGAGTTTATTTTGCAATTATTTCAAGTGAATTTATAAAATGATTTCCAATATTTCAAAATGATTTACATCATGATTAATGGGAAAAATACCAATGCAGAAGTTCCAGAAACAACACTGTCTTAAAATGCTGCTACCTTCTGATTTGCTGAGAATAAGCCCACACATTCCAAGTAATTAAAGGAGGACAAACAGGAAGTACAAAGATGCTGTGATGCTACCAGCTTTCATCAGCAACCCTCAATGCGCAGATGAAAATGAAAAAGTTATTCAAAATCGTGGGTTTTAAATCATTGCTACTAAATTATCAACGTTATTCTGGTTCACTACATCTCCTGTCAGAAAGTGCAAGAAAAATATGATCTGAAATTGCACGTTTATCCAGCTTTATTGGGTTCTACCTTGCTCTTGTCTTTCTGCAGGTTTAAAAATAGAAGCTGGATTCATCCTATGCATTAAATTTCCAGTCAAATATCATAGAAATCATAGAATGGTTTGGGTTGGAAGGGAACTGAAGGATCATCAAGTTTCAACCCCCATGCCACAGGCAAATCAAGTACTAGATTAGATTGCCCAGGTCCCTTTAAACACCTCCAGGGATGGGGGCATCCACAACCTCTCTGGGCAGCCTGTGCCAGCATCTCACCACTCCCTCAGTAAAAAACTTCCCCCTGACATAAAATCTTAAATCTCTCCTTTTGTTTAAAACCACCCCCCTTTGTTCTATTCCTATTTACCCTTGTAAAAAGTTTATTTTCCTCATGTTTATAAACTCCCTTTAAATATTAAAAGGCTGCAATGAGGTTTCCCTGCAGCCTTCTCTTTTCCAGGATGAATAAGTCCAATTCCTTCAGTCAGTCTTCACAGGAAAGGTGCTCCAGCCCTATGATCATCTTTGTGGCCTTCATCTGTACCCTCTCCAAAAGCTCCACACCATTCCCGTGTTGGGGGCCCCAGACTTGGACACAGTACACCAGCTGGAACCTCATGAAGGCAGAGTAGAGGAAGACAATCGCCTCCCTCACCTTCTTGGCCACTCCTCTTCTGACAGAATCCAGGACACCACAGGCCTTCTGGGCTACAAGAGCACACTACTGGCTCATGTTAGTTTTTCATCAACCAGGATCCCCAGGTACTTCTCAGCAGGGCTGCTCTCAAGGTGTTCTCCTCTCAGGTTGTATACATATCTGGGATTACCTCGATCCAAGTGTAAAACCTTGCACTTTGCTTTGTTGAACCTCATTAGGTACACGTGGGCTCACCTTTTGAGTTTATCAAGCTCCCTCTGGATGGCATCCCTCCCTTCAGCTGTATCAACCACACCACTTAGCTTGATGTCATCAGAAAACTTGCCAAGGGTGCACTCAACCACATCATCTATATCATTGATAAAGATGTTAAAGAGTACCAGTCCCAAGACGAACCCTTGGGGAACAGTGCTCACTTAAAAAATTTTTATTAATTCTCAAAAATATATTACTGCTATATAGGAAATGGAAAATAGTTGTTCAGTGTAGTACTTTCATTACATTTCTGATTAAAAATAAAGTGGATTTATCAGCCAGCATGCCGTAACAACCCTAGAAGTTCACCTCATGCTACATGATCACCTCAAATTGTTTTTAAGATTCACAGCAGACAGTAAGGACAACCAAATAATCAGAATAAATGTCAGATATGTAAGACAAACCCCTAATGAGAGAGACTTCAGTTCTCATTGATACAGCACACACTAAGACATTTATTTTAAATGAAAGTCAAGGAATGTATAGCAAGTCCTGACAATTGCACCTCCCTGCTCTGTGTGAACTGTTGACCACCTATGCAAGCAGGTAGATTCCTGAGTAAATTACTAGGTTTACAACAGTGCTTATGGAAGCTATGATGCCAGTGCTTTAAAAATGGTATCAGACATTAGAAAGCCCAAACATGGGCACAAGAAACAATTTTTTTACTTCATATATTTTAAACGTTATGACATTTAATGTGTTTAAAATACCTCTTTGTTACATCTAACCTACCTTGTGCATATCTTCATACTTGAGGAAAAGTACATTGGCATCCATATGATGTTCCCAAAACTCTTGGACATGTTCAAACCATGAACCATATCCTACTATAGAAATAGAAGATGTTATGATCGGTGTGAGGAAAAATTAAAACTGTTGTTATTAATTCCCCTTCAAAAATGTAAAACTGAGAAAACTAAATTAATTAAGGTGGTTTAACAGCCTTAAGAGAATTGTCTGTTTTTGTTCCACTGCCATGCACAGTGACTAACTTAATTGAAAAAGAACATTTCTACCAGTTTGGAATATTCAAAAGAGCTAACCTACCCTAAAGAAAAAATAGTCAACTGAAAGTGCAACCATATTTCACTATGGGCCTCTCTGGAGCTCAACATTAGTAATGCCTGACTACTGCACTGACGTTGAGCCAATATAAAAATTACAGAGATATATTTGCAAAAAGTAAATTTTCAGTGGCTCTGCCCTGTGCGAATTCCTGCAGTCAGTGTTATCACACTGCACCTTCCATTACTCAAAGCTATAGACAACATACATAATGGAAATCTATATACAGTGGAAAGTTCCATAAAGCATCTGCTGTGATGGACAAAGAATTGCTAACAGCCATTATCCTTTCTTTATTACACAAGTACTGAAGAAGCACACATATTAATATGCTTCACTGTCATTCTCACACTACTAAAGGTGTACCAACAGAATATTCTATTTATCTTTTGCTTCCTCTAAAATCTAAGACTTACTCTCTTCCTTTGTCACTTTCTTAGCATTTCCATGCAACCTACGTAGGTATGCCAGAACATGGTCTTAAATATATTGTAGCTAAGCTGGTACACCAGGAGGGCCCATGTTCCCAGCACTGCTGAGGCAGTGGTTAATGGAAGCTCCAACCCCCTTATTTTTTTTTTTCCTGCTTTATTTTCCACTTCTCTGATAAAGTCCACATTTGGACTGATTTTTGTCTATCTCTGTGTGTAGCAGAGGTACAGACACTGGCATTTATTATCTAACGAGCATGTTTTGCTGCCAACATTATCAGAAAGGAAAGCTAAGGAGAAATGCATTACAGAATCATAGAATTGCATAGGTTAGAAGGAACCTTCAAAGAGATCATTGAGTCCAACCCTCCTGCTAAAGCAGGTACCCTAGAATAGGCTGTACAGGTAGATGGGTCTTGAATTCATCTCCATAGCAGACTCCAAAACATCTCTGGGTAACCTGTTCCAGTGCTCTGCCGCACTTATTATAAAGATCTTCCAAATATTTGTATGGAACTTCCTACATTCAAGTTCTAAGCCACCACTCCTTCTCCTATTGCTACAGACCACCAAGAAGAGCCTGGCTTCATCCATTTGCCTCCCACCTCCCTTTAGCAACTTATAAAACTTTATCAGATCTGCCTCTCAATCTTCTTTTCCCCAGGCTGAGCATACTCAGGTTACTGAGCCTTGCCTCATATGGAAGATGCTCCAGGAGCTTTATCATCTTCGTGGATCTCCGCTGAACTCCTTCTATGAGATCCCTGTCTGTTTTGAACTGGGGAGCCCAGAACTGGACACTTAGCACTCTAAATGTGGCCACATCAGAACAGAGTAGAGGAAGTGGATCACCTGACCTGCTTGCTGGACATGTTCTTTCTAATGTATCCCAGGATACCTTCTTGGACACAATGGCACTCCCTCAAAGTATCTCAGATAATCAAGGGAGAAGCTAAGCAAAAACAGTTCTTCACATTTTCTCAGTATTTCTCATGTATTTTGTTTACAGCAAAACAGCCTCAGAAAAGTATTAAACATCATTTCTATTCTTTATAATTTTAAAGAAATTCATGCATGAAGCTTACACATCAGTCAGGCAAAAAAAATCCTTTTCCTAGCTGCTCTCAACCGCACAGGACAAGAATTTGTTAACATTATGGTGGCAGAGTTTACCTGCATTTTATGTAAGAAATTCCCTTAAGCTCCAGAGAGTAGTGATGAAGAATTAGCATATTCAAGACTAATCCCCCATTCAAGAGCTAGCATGTACTAAATCTCTTTCCAGATGGACAGATATAAGGTAAGGGGTAAAAAGAATGGGACTGTGTCATTTGGATTTATTGCTTCTCCTTCTTGCACTACTTTGAATGTTTACTTTTTTTTTTTGTTTCTATACTGCATCTGTGAGATGGAAACACTTAAATAAGTACTATATTTACTGTATTACAAGACACTCACTTTGCATAATTACGGACACAGAACACGCTGCAATGTTTTACTGACTCTAGAAGATAATGATAAATCACATAGCTGCTATAAGATAAAGATCTAAATAGCTCCTGGGATATTTACATGAAAAAGAATGCAGAACCTTCCTCCCATCTTAGAAGAACCTGTCTTTAATATGTTTCCAATGTAGAAGCTCCTGCTCATGGGTTGCAGACAAGATTCCCATTCTCGGAGAATGCAGAAGAAAAAGTTGAAGGTGGGATGGGAATGGAAGGAGATTTACCCTCCTGCTCAAAAGAAAGTGGCAAGGATTATAAAGCCTGTTAACTAACCTCCATTGGCAGGCTTTTACCTTTTTCTTCCTTTTAGTATTACACAGCTTCTTTAGCATCAAGTCCTCCAAATCCCAGATTGAAATAACATTTTCTGAATCTAGAGGAGATTCTGGTCTCAGAGCACACCAAGGTGTCTAGTGACTTCTTAGCATCACATTAGGGTACATAAAGAAGATCTTATAGAGAAAGAGAATGCAGTAAAAAAAAAAACAACTGCATTGTTTTGTTTTTCGATCTTGCTACAAAGCATGGCAATCCAAAATTTGGATTGGAAAAAGCTCAGTGACAGCTACTTACACAAGAACAAAATCCTTTGCTCCCTGTAAGGTTACTAAGTTCATGCAATGGAGCTACTTAAGGTAGTGCAGCCTGAAGGTAACACAGTGGGTGGGTACCTAATGAAACAGCCTTCACTCACAGGAGTTAATGAGCAAGCAGCTGATGAGCTGTTGTAACACAACTTACATTACAGTAATAAATTTTCAGCCTACAATTACCTTCTTACAGGTAACTTACTTATTCCTACTGATGCGTGAGCTCAGTCTCACGCAAACTAGAATTTACCTGAGTGAAGTAGAATGCAATTGATCCCACAGGGTCAAATATTGCAAGACAGTTACTTACAAGGTATGACCACAGCTTGCACAGACAAATCTAAGTTCATGCAACACTGTATCTCTAGTAACCTCCTTGCAGTATAAACAAAATAAATGCATCTTTATCCACTTGCAGAGATGAAAATAAATGTGTAACAACATGTGCAGAGAGAATCGCTCCTTACACTTGTCATTCATAAACCTTCTGCAGAACTCCTGAAATGTTCCTCTGTAGCTCATGGTCCTTAGGGAACGGTGAAACTGGTAATAAGACACCACCAGGTCTTTGGGGTTGCGAGCCATGTATATTACCTACGACAAGGGAGGGAAATCATCTTAATGAAAGTTTGTTCTTTCCGTTTCCCTGAGTACATAAACAACTGTTGCTGGTTCAGTTAAACAAGCATGAATTAATTCTTACCTTTGAATTGCCATTATGGAGGTCTGAAGGCAAAAAACGATATGGTAGGTGGCTTTTTATGAGGCGAGGAGATGTCAGTTCCTAAAATAAAGCAGAGAAACATTTCTCACAGTGTATTAGCTTTTGGCACATCCTGAGTTCTCCTGGACTGATGTCCTTTACTGAGCCACATGCAGAAATTCACTTCTTAAATTAATAGGAGTCTGGACTAGAAATTAGGTCAGAGAATTTCATCTGTTTTAAACCAAAAGGGTGGATCGTTGAAACTACTCCAATTTGTAGGATCCTCTTAGGAAAACTAGAAGTGTTGAAGATTTTTAGCATAAAACTGATTTTGTTTTCACTGATGCTCCCACTAAAATTCAGTGAAAAACATTTGAAGGGCTGAACGAACAGCTTCAAAAAACCCTATCTTTAATTTACAATTTAAATTACAATCCAAAGCTTATTTTAGCCTCAATTAAACCCAGACAGTTCAAAGGTTTATCTGAGTATATAGACACTGCTAAAGGTATTTTTCTATCATAATTTGGAAAGAAAAATTGTCTTATGACACAGATCATCTTCCAGTAGTTAAAGGCTGCATAAACTACTACTGGATCGAGCTGTTAGCAGAGAGCATCCATAATGCGTGACCTCAAACTAAACCTCTCACTATTGCTCCTGCTTATTTGCGCTGACATACCACTGAGGTCTCACTAGACTGGGGTCACAAAGCAAAAAAGAAAAGCAATCTCTGGCCCCTGAATACCTATCCTAAAGAATGCCAAATGCTGCAGTAGTAAGTGACTGGAACCAGCTTAGATCTATCCATACTAGCCTTAGCTAGCTCAAATCAGCAAGCACTGTAGCAGTTCTGAGATGGAGCCTGGAATTTTGCATATCTTGGAATGATTAGGCCTGTATCTAAAGTAGGTAGCACAATAACAAGATCACACTTAACATGCCATGCCAGTAATCTGAATAACTCTTAACAATGTCAAAGTCATTTCATGCAAAATACTCCAAACTCCTCTAACTCCATTACAGAGTTCATAGATCCACAGACTCTGAGTCTCTTGGGAGCTGTGTGCAAATTCAGAGTAGAGTGTCTACAGATTCACAAATCTCTGTATTTTCTTCTGCAAATTCAGAGAAGAGATCAGAGCAAATCGGTCTCATTTGGAGAGCTTCCACTTACATAAGTGAGGTAGGCTTGTAACTCTTTTATTCAAGAAATCCGTTGTCAATATATTTAGGACATTGAGAAATACATTTTAAGGCACTGGAATATAATCAAGATTAATAAAACCAACTTCAAAATAACCTAATAATACTCTGAATCATTCCAACAAACTGAACAAGGACAAGGGCACAGGATGAGATGAAGTGATAAACGTGGAGCCTACAAAAAGATATCCAAATGCTGAATGAGTTTCTTTGTAGTAAATTGTACCTTGATGATGTCCAGACCAGGCTGAGGGTACTCTAGGACTGGAAGTTGTTCATCTATATTCATTAGTCCAATCTCATCTGGATCAGCTCCCTGACTCACTAGATAAACCACTTCCTGTAGCAAGCCTGTGCCTGCATAAACCAAACAATGAAAGAGAACAGATTGTATTACAGTCCTTATCTAAACAGAAGCATATGAAAGCAGACCCAGACAAAGAAATAACAACTTTTTCCTCAACAGTCTGCTCTGATCTCAGTCTACAGCTACTGTTTTAATATAGTATGGCTGCTCTCCTTATTTTAAATACATGAAAATCTCCAACCACATCAAGTATCTGAGATTTTTCTTTAGCAGCAACTTAAATATAAATCTTTCTGTATCCCAGTCCTTTTAACCTGTGAATTGGAAAGCATTTTACATATACTGAGCCTTTCACTGTGAATGTTAGTTAGGCAAATCTCACTATTTCAATTCGAGAAATGAAATAAATGAAGCAGGCAGAGGTCATCCAAGTTCACAAAATGCATTAGAGGCTGTACAGGGGAACAACCAGTGTCCTCTATCTAAATGGTAGGCAATTCTATGTTATATAATGATTTGAAAGTCTATTTATACTTCCATTTTATAGATTGGATAAACCAATGAACACATCAATGCACAGTGAGTTAGAAACAATCTTTAGAGGCCCCCATTATGTACCACTCTGCAGTCTAAAGACACTTACAAAACAACCGACGGATAATATAGCCTTAATGAGTGTGCTTTGGAAAGTAAAAAGGTATTCTACATAGCAATTAGAGCAGGGAAACTATGAGAGCTGCTCCAAAAGTAATGCCTCCTATTTTGTTCTTTTAGTCTATCATATCAGAAACAGGTGATAACGACACGGCAGTAAAGGTTGAACCTTCTTGTCAGTATTCCCTTACGTTTTGTTGCTGTGTGACAGATGGCAGCAGAGGAGCAGTCTGACAAAATGATGGCTGACAAGGAAGTGCAAATGAAGCAAAGGTGTGTCACTGAAATCCTTCATGTGGAAACAATTGCACCCACTGACATTCATTGATGCTTGCTGAACATTTATGGATACCAAACAGCGGCTGTGAGCACAGTGAGGTGGTGGGTGGTGAGTTTCAGCAGTGGTGACAGCAGCATGAAATTCCAGCCATGTTCCAGATGGCTGTGCACTGCTGTCACACCATGAAATTAAGAGTCTCCATCAGCTTATCTGCTCAAATCAGCAAATTGGTGGCAACTACATCAAAAAGTAGTGTTTTGTAGCCAAGAATTTGCTCTATTTGATAGTGCTATTGTGCTTTTTGTCTCCACTTGCAGTTTCTGTGGAAATAAATAGAAGGCATTACTTTTGGAGCATCCTATATATTTTAATTGATTTTACCTTCAGGCAGATAGATCTAGAGAGCAGGAAATTCTCTAAACAGGCAAACAAAAATTCAGAGATATCTGATACTACGAAGGGAAAGGCACGGGCTTTTGTTAAGATGCAAGAATAGAAAGAGCCAAGATCAGTGATGTAATAAGCAAGAGACCCCATGGTTTAAAAGATAAGTTGTGCAGACATGGCAAATCCTGGATGCTGCAACAGACTGACCAATTATTTAAGAACTGTGAGTGGTAAGGAAAAAAAAAACAGGATTTTTTTATTTTATTTTTATTTTTTTGCTACCTAAAATACTGAGTAATGCAAACCTATCTATTTCATATCTTTGGAAAGATAAGCTAAAAATCCATAAATCATGGCTTTTGGTCCCACTTATGTTTGCAAAGAACTTGCAAGTTGCAGGTAACTTGAAACAGTCACCAGGTAACTCATGTTAGCCAGTATGTCCATACACAGCAACACAGACACATTTTGCTCTAATTCCAACATGCTGTTCAAACAAAAGAAAAATTTGATTATCATTATTCAGATTTTTTCCTTTTGAATTGAAACTAGCAGTAAGGAAAAAAAAAAAGGAAAGAAATTCATGTACTGTAAGTGCTGTTTAGAGGGAATGTGGTCTGGATGCACTATGAAAAAACATCTCTCTCCAAGAACTGATTGAAAGAATAAGCACTTTAACACTTCTGTGTTCCCTGACTGATTGTTGGGTAAATTAAAATGGCTTGGAAAAAAAGAAACTTTCACATTATCATCACTGACAGAGAGGGCTGTCAGAGACTTAATATACACTCGCCCTTGAGGCTGTTCACTCTGCATTTTTAAGTTCAAGCATGTATTTTATATATTAAAATTAGCATACGCATGGTACTTCAGTATCAGTCCTTGTGACTCGGAATGAGCACAACCTTGTTCTCATTAAATATTTATCCTGACAGAAGACATCCTGATTCTCTATAATTTATTTCTGTATTTCCAATTCTGCTTGTAAAGAAAAACGCTATCACAGCAACCCTCTTCCATGAAAGGAAAAAGACTAACTGTAAGGATAAACACCAACACCAGTGCTTTCTGAGTCTCAGTCTTCCCCTGCTCGGCTGAACCTTGACAAAAAGACACTATCTCTGTGGTGCCTCTGAATACAGGATGGATGCTGAAGCGGGACTGCTGGAATTTCAGGAGAGCAGCATGCTTCCTGCCATTCTCCACCAGGTCAAACAGAACTAAGAGGTGAAGTCTGGGGAGCAAAGCCTTTGGGGTCTTACCTACTTATGTTCAGATCTGTGGACCTGAACTAGGTCCATGGACATAAACTAGGTTCATGCCAATGAAAACTGGGAATTTAACTCATGAGGGAATTCTGATTTTTTTGTTTTATTTGTCATCCTTTATTATCATTCAACTCCACACACACGCACACACACACACAAAAGCCATCACGTAACTTGATTCCCTGTGTTTAGAAAACAAACACACAATGCATTAATTTGATTAAAAACAGTAACAAAGAAAATAGCTAAGAGCCCTTATAGAAAAGTAAATATATTTAATTTCTTCACGTCTTCACTAGGATTAAGAACAACTCAAAACTAAATTACAAATATTAACACAGTTAAATGCCCATACAGCTTAGAAATGTTGGCTTATCCTAAAAACAGTCAAATGGCAGCCCAAATCCCAGCCCAAGCTCCTAGGGCAGGGTTTTGTAGTCCCTGAGAACACCAGCTGGCTGGAAACCCAACCAACTGGGGTACTGTAAACATGCACGCAATGAGCCACCCAGACCTAGACTGAGGCTTGCGGAGTTCATTGAAATTGTCACTGTGGAAGGAGAATGAGTCTTCTGGCATAGCCTCTAATTTCCCAGCTGGATGTAAAGCATCCAGAAATTGGCCATTTAAACCAAATGAAAGACCTCCTTCTGCATGAGCACGTACATGCATGCCTCACCTGGCACTGTACAGAAAGAGTTAATAGTCACAGATTAATCTGTCAGCCTTTGGGCATGAGGCACCAGATGCAACATTGATAAGTACCCATCAATTCCACCCTTCGTTCTTGCAGCTGCTGCAAATTCACATTTCATGCCGGAGGAAGAATACTGTCGCTGCTAGCTCCAAGGTCATACTGCCAAAACAGATATCAAAGCCATTTATGTCTATCCATTTTCAAGAATGAACCCAGTCAGCACCAGAGGAACTTCAGTGCACTGTACCTGAGAAACACTCTACCCTGATAAGCTCTTCTGTTATGTCTATACAGTGTTTCAGGAGAAACAGTGTCCCAATTTATCACACAGTATCTGGAAGAGATGGGATGGGAAATGGTAGTGATAAACTACTGTCAGAATTGGCGGGATTTTAGGAGAGCCTTCTAAATTACCTGTGAACCTGCACTTCTACTCTTTGTAAGAGCATCTACAAAAGGAGCTCAGGCACAGCAGTTTGAAACTGTGCAACTGCACTGTCCTTTGCAGTGCTGTCTAATGGTGCACAGAAATACGGACTTAGGAGTCCTTCCAGACTATTATCTTCCCTACAGGAGTCCCTGCAATAAATAGGAACTCATCATTTGTACCCTTTTTCATGGTCAATGCCTCAGCAACACTAGTAAAGTTAGCTCAAAGGCATAATGCTTATCAGTAAGGCTAACTGCTCCAGCAGCAACTAGACAAAATCACAGAATGGCCAGGGTTGGAAGGGACCTCAAGGATCATGAAGCTCCAACCCCCCTGCCACAGGCAGGGCCACCAACCTCCCCATATAATACTAGACCAGGCTGCCCAGGGCCCCATCCAGTCTGGCCTTGAACACCTCCAGGGATGGGGCATCCACAACCTCTCTGGGCAGCCTGTTCCAGCACCTCACCACTCTCTCTGTAAAGAATTTCTCCCTGACATCCAACCTAAATCTCCCCTCCCTCAATTTAAAACCATTTCCTCTTGTCCTGCAGTTATCTACCCTTTCAAAGAGTTGATTCCCCTCCTGTTTATAGGCTTCCTTTAGGTACTGAAAGGCTGCAACGAGGTCACCCCGCAGCCTTCTTTTCTCCAGGCTGAACAAGCCCAGCTGCCTCAGCCTGTCTTCATAGGGGAGGTGCTCCAACCCTCTGATCTTCTTAGTGGCCCTCCTCTGGACCCTCTCCAACAGCTCTCTGTCTTTCTTGTACTGGGGGCTCCAGACCTGAACACAGTACTCCAGGTGGGGCCTCACAAGAGCAGAGTAGAGGAGGACAATCACATCCCTGTCCCTACTGGCCACCCCTCTTCTGATGGAGCCCAGGATATCATTTGCACTCTGAGCTGCAAGAGCACACTGCTGGCTCATGTTAAGCTTTTCATTTATCAAGACCCCCAGGTCCTTCTCTACAGGGCTGCTCTCAAGGACCGCTCCTTCCAGTCTGTATGGATGCCTGGGATTCCTCCGGCCCAAGTGCAAAACTCTGCACTTTGCTGTGTTGAACCTCATCAGGTTCACCCAGCCCCACCTTTCAAGCTTGTCAAGGTCCCTCTGAATGGCACCCCTTCCTTCCACTGTGTCAACCGCACCACTCAGTTTGATGTAATCAACGAACTTGCTGAGGGTGCACTCGATTCCAACATTGATGTCATTGATAAAAATGTTAAAGAGCACAGGTCCCAAGACAGACCCCTGGGGGATGCTGCTCATTACCAGCCTCCACCTGGACATAGAGCCATTGATGACCACTTTCTGTCCGTGGCCTTTCAACCAATTTCTTATCCATCGAGTGGTCCACCCATCAAATCCACACCCCTCCAATTCGGAGATAAGGATGTGGTAAGGGACCATGTCAAAGGCCTTGCTCAGGTCCAGGTAAATAAACATCTCACAGTTATTTATTTATTTCTATGGAGGGAGAAATACTCTGTAGTGCAGCTGCTCCCTGCCTCCTCTCACTACTTTCTGGCCACTGATACATTCACATGCAGCTACTAAGCTTCACAGATTTGATGAAAATGAAAGGGCAGAAAAATGGATGCTTCCTATTAAATTTCCCTTTACTCCATTGTTCTTTGAGTCATTTATTTCCGTTTCCTCACCTCTGCATCAGCTAACAATGGACAAACCTGCAATTCAAAGATGTGAAGGACTCTGGTATATTCCTTCTATTCATCCCTTGTTTGGGAAGTCATATGGAAAAATATAATAAAGAAATACTAATGTTAGCATTAACAATTTTGTAGCACTCCCTATCAATTTCATCTCACTTCCCCAACCAATGCCTGATTGAGTTGCAACTAATACAGTGCAATAGACACATTATGACTCAGTTTTTTTAATAGCATCAGTAAATATAAGCACTCACTAAAGTGATTAATAAGTGATTAAAAGTGATTAATAAGATCCCCTCTCAGTCTTTTTTTCTCAAGGTTGAACAGACCCAGGTCACTCAGCCTTTCCTCATAAGCAAGGTGCTCTGGGCCCTTTATCATCTTTGTGGCCCTCCGCTGGACTCCTTCCAAGAGATCCCTGTCTTTCTTGTACCGGGGAGCCCAGAACTGGACATAGTACTCCAGGTGAGGCCTGACCAGGGCAGAGTACAGGGAGAGGATCACCTCCCTTTACCTACTGGCCATGCTCTTTTTAATGCAGGTTTAATAATGGAGATTAATGTGCTAGACTTGATAAAACCAGAAAAAAACCAGCTTGAGTCACAAGCTCCCTAAACAATGCATCCTGACTATGCCTAGGCCAATCTGCCACAAGAGGCACAAGGCTGGCCTCTTGTTAAGGGCAGCTGGCACAAAAAGCTGTTTCCTTCCATCCCTCTCAACCAGCCACAACATTCTCACAGCCAAGGGAATTGCAGCAAGGAGTAGGTGCAAGCTAACAGCACTAAGAACTATGGGTCAGGTCCACAGACTGCTTTCAATCCCTAGATTTTGAACAAGATAACACTGCTTTGCCTTCTGACTGATGAGTCATGATTTGAGTTTTCAAGCTTGTCTCCACATCCATGATTCCACCATAACTAGGTCTTACAGATTTTGTTACAGGTCTTTCACTGACAGCTGATACTGGTTGGTAGCTGATATCCAAAGGGGAGAAGTATTTTAATTGTGGACATTCTCTTTAAGCTTTAGCTATGTTAGTAAAATATTTCCCTGTCGGTAGATACTCATCACATCTGTACTGTATGTCACCACCAATGGAACAGTTTCTGTGAAGTTGCCCTAGTTCACTTGAAACTGTATCAGATAAATTAGCTGAAGGAGTTTATCTTTTAGGCATAAACTCACCTACCTAATTTTGCTGAAGACAAACTAGAATGCATTCACACATAATGCTCTGCAGGCAACGCTTTAAGAAGTGACAAACAGCAAGCGAAGGACACTAAAATTTTGCGCTACTGCAGATGGTTATAAAAGAGGACATCTATCTGCACCCTTAGATTAATTCTTTCTCTTTTTGCTCACCAAATTAAACATGCTCCCATGGTACAAGCCAGCACAAAGAAAAAATGTGCAGTATAACCTCTCTGAAAGGAATGTGAAAATAAAAGATAAATGAATTAAAGCTCCATTCTTGCTTCCTGCCTTACCACACTCTGGCAGATGGAATTACATCCCTCTTTTTACCCCTTTCCATACTTACTCAACTAATCAACTAAGGTTGATCAGGTCAAAAGTCATCCCGGTACATTCAGTTGTTACTCTCTTTCCCTGGGCTTCACTCTTTGAAATTCCTCATGATCCAGAGACACAACTCCTTTCATAACGGCATACGAACACATCGACTCATGCAGTCATACCAAAGGGTAGGGTCACCAGGACAGTAATTCACGGTGAAAAGAGTGCTTTCAATTGACTAACATATGCTACAGGGCAGATCCTACCTCAAACACGAGGAAATAATCTGACAAATGGTGGCCGTGTAAACTGGCAATGGCATTTCCTCAGGGTATTCCTAGATTTTTCAAATCCTACCTTCTCTCTGGATAGTCAAGAAGGTGCAGGTCCTTACCCCAATCTTACTTCAGCTGTATCCTGCTTCTTCCTTCAGTAGTCTCATTCCCTATATGGAAAACATGCCCAAACTGCTTAATACATTACCCAGCAGGAGCTCCAGTAATGTGTCCCCCACACCGGGTCTCATTTCCCTCCATTTTCATACAGGTGACAACACTGTTCCAAAGGATAGAGCAGAAGAGAACACTGCTGTAATGACAAGTCATTGTTTTTAAAATTCATCCTCAAGGATTTCATTAAGTTACAGAGAAGTGCTTAGTTATCCTTAGAGTCATTGATTTCCTAGGACAACTATAGCACTATGTCCTGTTCTACACTGTTGGAATACTGGTCTGTGACTAAATGCAGAGCAGCACAGTGAGCTCTGCTGATTGAAAGAGGATCCAAAGGCAGGAGACAATGGGCCATCCATAATAGAAACCCGTGTTGAGGTTGTCCTCATAACCTTTTGTTGCGAATCTGTTTCCTTCCCCTACCATAAGCATATTCTGAAGGATGTTTGTCACCTCCTGAAGTGCCTTGGTCGGCATTCAGAGTTGCATAGTGAACCAAAATGCAATTCCATGCCTTGGTTTTAATCCCACAGTTTCCCAGGAAAACCGTTAGACAAAACATGCCTACACATTTATCACTGTTTGCATATATTAGGCAGTTAAAACACAAGAAGGCACTTCACCAGTAGTATCACGTGAAATCATTGCAGATACGAGATGTGAAAAAAAAATGGAAAAGAAGCTGTTTTGGAATTTCAATAAACATTTTTTAACCTACGCATGAGACTACATAGCCTCTTCAGTCAGCTAGTGTAAGACCAAGGAGGAAGCCATTTGATGTCTGACAGCATCACCCTCAAATTACAGTTGCCCATCATAAGAGCTGCCCTGAGCAAAACCATTGCTTGCACACATTCCCACACCCCCAGTCATATTTAACACACTGTCATTCCTTCTGTATGCTGAATGACAGAACTGCAGTTCTAGACAAGCTACAGTCATTTCTATTCTATTTCTTTCTGTTATTGCTCTTCATAGAATCATAGAATTGCTCAGGTTGGAAAAGACCTTAAAGATCATCGAGTTCAGAATCAGAAATGGAAAGCGATCTACTTGAGAATACAAACAGGCATCTGCCAATCTGTGTCATCATGGGTTTACTTTGTACTGCTGCAAAATCCTTGAAAAGAGCACACTATGTCTCAGAGATACTCACATTAATCATTATTAATGCGCGCTTCAACTACACATGCATAAAGAAATCCAATTTTAGCAATGCCTGTAGCTGTTCTGTGCTACTCTGGCAGCAGCAGTAAACAGGCTTTTAACTGAATGGTTAACCTGAGTTTATGATTACCTTACATCAACAAGACACTGCAAAGCAGCCAAGGTACTGATCAATCTTGACTGCTGTGTATACATCCAGTGTTTATCTTCTGAACGTGTCTCATCTCACTTGCTTCACACTTGTCTCATTTTGTTGGCTTGGATGAATTTATTACTCATGCACTTGGACACAATAAAGGGCTAGTTCCACACCACTGTCTATATCCCATATGGTGACCTAATGTAATTACACATCATCCAGAACTTTCAGCCTTCCACTGGATGATGGCCTTCACAACCTGCACAATGTATGGTGTGCAGGTAACAGCACATGAAATCAGCTTGCATTTTTAAAATTACAAATGTGTTTTGATATCTAGTAACAAAAATCTCAGCTTAGTTGGTTCTCCAATGGTGTTCCTTTTCCTTTATATCTTTTACTGTCCCAGTCCCTGCCCCTGCTAGCTAAACTCTCCTTCCACACTTTCAGTCCCCAATATGCCTCCTTTCCTGACATTCCTCAGTACACCCCATTCTCCTCACAGTGGGTCTCATGAGAGTACACTCTCATTTGAAATGGTATTAAGACACGCTGGGTGCTTCACTAATGCTTTGCTTGTTGCCCCCTCCCATCAAAAAACAAACACCATAAAAAAACCCACCACCAACAAAAAAGGACACACAATAAAACATTCCAACATACTGGCATTCTTATGTGTTTATCTTTACTACCTAGATGCTTACTGCTAGATTATCTATAAAAATACAGATAGTAGGTGACACTTTTTGTCCAAAATAGTTTTTTCTTGCTACGTGTGAATTCTGGCAGACTAAATTCATCCATACACCTCAAATGGAAAATGCAAATGAAAAGACTCAATGACTTCTGCAAAGTCACAGAATCTCTAGAGAATTCGTAACAGATGTCCAATACACCAAGCTCTGCATCACTTCTGATGGGACAAAACAGGAGGTAGTTTCTTCACTTCAGTATAAGGTGTCCATTTTAGCGGAATCAGTAGGAATAAGAGAAAAGTCATTTAATAAAAGTCTGCACAACAAGAAGGAAGAGTCAGGTGTGCTTAATCCAATTAAGTCCTATGTTCAAGCATTTTGCTTCCTTTCATTAACATCTTCATTATGGAAGACGAATATTAACACAAAATGAGAATAACCATTTGTTTGGTTTCACAAATTTACATTCATTTTCTAATTCTTCAGTTTTTGAGGTCATTTTTATCTAATCCAGTCAACACTGATTTCACTTACGTCCAGAATACATACTTTACTCAGGGTAAAATCTTTTTTCCATTTTCTTTTCCGGAGCCAGCTTTCACAAAGCAAATTGGTTGAGTTTTGCACTACTTCACAGCAGGGAGGCAATTATGCTACATTTGCAGGAGACCTGCAATACCTATTAGGTAACAAGAGAATTCTTCCTCTTCTGAACCATTTGTTCCGTCTCCAACAACACATCTTCACTGTCTCGATATGGCTCATGAGAGAAACACTGATAGCTAGATAACCAAAACAACTTTTCCATAATGATACATTTTTCCTCTTCACCTACATTTCCTGCTGTAGGCACTTAAGAACCTATTCAATTCCACTCCCACTGAAATCAAGTCAACCACGTCAGTGGAAAACTTTCAGTTGTCCTCAATTATTTGTTATATGAAGTTTTTATTTATCATTTCTTTGCCTAGTGACATTTGGGACTGAGTCAATAGCAGCTGCTATTTTGAGCTACACATACACCGAACAAAAGATAATCCCATTTCAAAAGGGCTTTCAAAGCACAAAAATCCAAAGGCCCTGACCCCTACAAACACTGGTGTACAAATCTAACTTTCTGCACCTGGGTGGTCCTCAATGGATTGCATTTGAGAAGCAGAGTATTTACTCTTCCAGTAGTTGAAAAGAACGAGATTTGCGTCACCAAAACCAAGAGCATGAAATCAAATTCAAATACGAACCCTATATCAGCCTTGACCAAGACATCTCACAGGAAGTATCTCTATCACCCAACACAGTTTGCTTATCCTTTTTAGTCTGCACAATTCCATTCTTTTCTGTCAACTGGTATGAGAAACAAAGCACCTTCACATTGTATTAAAGAGGTATATGATACCTGAGCTTTACATATTACTCAAGATGGAGAAACTGAATAACCATGATGTTATCGGATAAAAGTACCAACATTCTGATTTCAAAGACATGAAATTGTTCATCCACATTCACAAAACTAGCAGAGGCCAGGTATCTTTTCAAGTTCTTTCCTGTGACCTGTTAAGCACACATAATGTTGCCTCACAAACCAGAGGGCAAAGGTAAAGAATCCCAAGTGTATTTTGTTTAAAAATCTCTTGATTTTTAAGTCAATTTTGTGACTTTTTAAAGCATGCCTCCAGGCCAGCAACATTGAATTCATTCTTTAGATGAAAACTGATAAAACTCAAGGCACCAAAATCCTGCATAGAGAACAGAACTAGCATAGTCTGGCTATTCTGCAAGAGAACAAACTTGTTAAAAAATATCTAGGCTGCTCCAAAAGTGATGCCTCCTATTTATTTCCAAGGAAATTACAACAGATACAAAGAGCACAATAACACTATTTGATAGAGCAAATTCTCAGCTACAAAACACTATTCTTCAACATAGTCGCCACTGTCAGCTAAGCATTTTTGCCAGCAAACAAGAACCTGCATGTTGTGCTTGTCAAAATCTGCACCAGTGGAGGTGACCCACTGTTGTCATCACCACTGCTGAAATGCACCACCCACTCACTGTGCTCACGTTCACTGTTTGGTCTCCATAAACGTTCAGCAAGCATTGATGAGTGCCAGTGGGTGCCATTTTTTCTGCATGGGGGAATTCAACGACAAACCTTTGCTTTGTTGGCACTTCCATGTCAGATGCCATTTTGTCAGACTGCTCTCCTGCTGCCATCTGTCAAATGAGAATAAAATGTAACAGAATATTGGCAGGAAGGCTCAACCTTTACTGCCACACCACCATCATCTACCTCTGGTATCATGGGCCAACATAAAACAGGAGGCATTTCTTTTGGAGCAGTCCTCATATAACAACAAAATTCTTGGGAAGAATTCCTTGTAAGAAGACTGGAAACCAAGGCAAATCAACTAATTTAGCACAAACATCCAGGTGGAGGGTCCTTGCTCCCTGAGGATCTTCAGCTACACAGCATAAGGCCTTCTCGGCCCTGCCTTTAACCAGGGTAAACCTCTGCGACCCACTGTAGCTAACTCACTTCCCCGTGTCTGACAGCTCCCAGTCCACAAACTCCTACAGACAGGGCATAACCTCGGGCAGCCTTTCATCCTATTCCCTCTCCTTTATGTCTGCACAAATCAGGACTGACAGCATTGTTGGGCCTGCACATGTCTGGCTAGGTGGGAAGAATCATGTTCCTCGTGTTCACATTTGTCAGACTGCCACATTTTGGGGCAGCAACTGGAACACGTTTGCCAGTTAGGCAGTAAGCCAGGACTCTGCAGAAGTACAGCATGCCATGCCACAGCTGGGTGTGCTCATGGGTAGGCAGAAGGACAGACGCTGTGAGTCCCTGAAATAGCATGTAATCATTGCAGCTCTGCAGATCTGTCACCTACTCACTAACTGCTATGGCAGGTAACTGCAGATACATTAGCCAGTGAGTTAGACGAACACAAAGTGTAGGATGCACCTGCAAGCATAGTTTATGAGGAACCACGTAAGGAATAATACTCTCCATGTTGAATAAGGGTGTTTTTGTGCAGTACAATAACACTCAACCAGCAGGACTGGTTCCTGCTTCAGGTATGTACCTAACAATCCTGTCAATAAATTGTATCATCTGAGGACAACAAGCAGGGTGGGATTGCACAAGGCAAAGATTTCCACACAAAGTATAGTCATTTGGTACACTTTCTTTATAGTATATTAAATTGAGAAGTTTTTCTAACCTGTTTTTGTAACATAGTTTCACAGACAGTTAAACGGAGTAAAAGGGAAGAAACAAGTGACCAGAGATAAGAAGTCCCTGAACAAATTTCACAGTTAGAGGAAAAGTATATGCAGATGCATCCCTCCTTTTGTCTCAAGTATAGCAGCTTGAGCGCTGACTCTGATAAAGACAACATTCTAGATGCTTATGAGCATAAATCTGCTCATTTTATGTGGAGAATCAGACAGGTGAGAAAAATGGGGCTTACGTTGAATGCTCTATATCTGGTTCACAGTCCAGAGGTTTCCTCCACTGCTGTAACTGCCAATGGATCAAAGAGCTTCCTCCTATACTGAAAAAAAACACCATGGGATGCATAGCGAAAGAATAGAGATTATGGTATAAGGAAAACAGGCTCTTGAAGAACGTACACAGAGCACCAGTATTTGACAAGGGAAAGGGAACGGACAGTACGATAAACCTGAGCTCCTCCTGGTCAGAGATGGCAACGTCCCAGCAAGAGAAGGTGCTGCATTCAGGAGCACTGGAAATAGAAGAGGTTAAGCAAGTGGTATGCATGAAGTGGGAGAGGCACGGGCAATTGGAGCAGGCAGAAAATCAGTGATGTGTGCAACACACTTATCAACAGATACAATGAGAAGCGACCTTCTTCTGTGCATACAGATTTAATTTCAGAAAATAAAATAGTCGAGAACTCAAATGAATTTTTTCTGGTTGACTTCATACAAGACTGAAGGTAAATGCTAAGCAAGAAATTGAAAGATAAGAACATACGCGTAGGAAAGTTGTTCTTGAACTGATCCGCAAACTCACTGTTGGCACTTTATAAAACCTGAGGCTTATAGTGAGCCATCATATTCCTCAAGTCAGTGGGTAGTGATAGAAATACAGCTTGGCAAGGAAAATTCAAAATGCTATCTACAAAAAGACAGACCTCTAGACAGGTGAAGACCATACCCAGCACCTGCATTCCATACCAGACAATGAGTCAGAAGAGAAAGAGTCCTCACGATCTGACTGGACTTAAAGATGATGTCTGCCACAAGATTTCAGAAAATTATTTGGCAAAATAATCAACACTGGAGAGACAGCTTTGTTAATAATGTAAATAGTTCACTTTAACAAATTGCCAATTTTGCAAAAGGCATTAATCTGTGGGCTCTGACCCAAGGACACACAATGCATATTCCTTCAGAACAAATGCAATATTAAGAAAGCTAGCCACTGCATACCACTTAGGAGTGAAGCAAATGGACAGATCATGTACAGTCAGAATTTGGCATCATAAGGCATGGCAAATAAAAAAACACCTAAGTGAACATGGAGTCAATACTCTATTTTAGGCATGGATACAATTCCACTGGAATCACTGACCTTAGCAAGTAGATGAACTAACTCTCGGCCACAGGTCACTGAGGAAATACCACGAAAGAACTTGCTTCTTCATCAATTCTATACTTTATTGAGTTCATAGAGAAGAATTTTAATTTTCAAGCAAGGTACGAAACCCCACAGGATGAGAGGGTTCAAAGAAAGCTATTATAGATGTAAAGTGTACTTCCTCTGGAACACTGCATCTCATCTGGGAAGCAGTCTGTTGTGTGAGCTCCAGTTATTTAGTGCTATATAGAATGATATTACTGTACACTTGCAGCTACCATAAATCTCAATGAATACTGTTCAGTTCTGCCTATTCTGTACTACAAAATTGCATGAAAGCTTGACTTAAGCTTTTCAACAGAGTAGATGCACGTCTGATTTTAAACTGTGTACCATGACAAAAAGGTTTCTCTATAATTCCTGGTCTAACATATACATATGTAAAAGCATAAGTGCACACTGACATTTACACACATCTGTATGTAAACAAGCCTCGAGGTTTTATGTACAAGTTTCTCCTAGTCCAGCAGCTACCAAAAGTTGTTGGCATTGATTAGGTGCAGGTGTTAGGATTAATGAATGATAGAAGGAGTATCATTATTCAGGCCTCCATCAGTGGAAATTACATTAAAGCAGAGTAATTTTCCATTAAGCTTATCACATTACTCCCAGTAAGGCCACTGTAACATTCAATTTTCTGCCATTACTGGATCAGCTTCTTCCTGGGTCACCCCGAATGTACCGATGTAATTATTTCCAAGCACTGTTTCCATCTCTCATTTAGGGCAGACTCATCCAGTCTTTCAGAGTATGCCTGCAAAATGGTACATGCGCTTCTTCATCAGTCACATAAACCAGCACATGGTCAACAGCTACTGATGGAGCCTTTTGATTTACACTGGACTATTACGCAGGGCTCAATAAGAGGCAGGAATTCTGGCCTCCCACATTTAGCAGAAGGGCTTGTGAGCATGTTCTTTCCACAACTTGAGCAGATGAAAAGCTGGTGGAACAAGAAAGAAAATTCATTTTCATAGCAAACGTTTTCCATTCAACTGATGCGAAATAGGAGCATTTTTCTCTTCTTAAAATTCTGTTGTTCTGCTTTACATTTAAAGATTCCCCAAGAATGCCAAAGTATCTCACGCCAAATTCATGGGATTACTATACTCTGTGCACAAAGTATGTTTTTTAAAACTACTTTTTGATTACAAAAATTCTCATTACTTCCAGTCAACAGAAAAATCTTTCTCAGCGCTTCTGAGAGACAGGAGGATGGAGCTGTAGTGAAGGTAATAGAGAAGAATGTGGAGTTCTGGATGTAATGTCTGGTTTTGCTGTAATTTTTTTGCGTGACCTTGGGTAAATCAATGAGAAATGACATCAGGACTGTCTAACTTCTGGTGATAGTCCTGTCCATTGTCATCAGACCCTTTCACAGTTGACTCAGAAAGCCTAAATAAGGCACTGAGCTGTATGCCATGTAGGATCAGCAGACAACGCAAACTCCAAGAGTTCCAAAAGCACTCAGGCCACATGAAGGTGAACTGTTTTCTCCCGGAGACTGCAGACATTATGGCTATGTTTGAGAGCCTGTTTCCATGACAAGAAACCAGATTCCTTAAGACCCACTTCAAATACTCTCCCCTTCCTGGCAAGTAAAATACTCTGACATCCATTTTCATTCTGAGGCCGCCCTCTACCTCCTCCCCACACCACTGTAGCTCCAGCTTGGGTATCCAGCTCTTAGTCTTCCATCTCCTTTGCTTTGAGACTGCCTATTAGTTACCCTCTTGTCATCCTCTAGCTCTGTAAGTAAGCAGGTGCCCGTCACTGACCTCAGGGCTGCCCTGAGAGACCTGCTATACTCATAAAGCAACAGTAAATCACATCTGACTCTGCAAGCTGGCTTCCCATGGCCAATTGCACAGCCATCAGAGCTAATCCATTGCCAGGTGCTGTATCAGAGCTATTTTGTGCCTGAAAACCGAGGTTAGCTGAGGATATGTAGCAAGGTGCCAAGCTGGGTGCTGTACTAGCACAGGAATCCAGCTTCCCAAAGCAGAAAATTTTAGAAGTAAAAGAACTGTGTTCTTTCTGCACTCTGCATGCTAAATATGTCTTTAAAAGAACGGTATGTCTGTGGCTGTCTCCTCCTAATCACAGCATTTCAGGGACCACCCACCAGCCCATAACTTGTCCCCGTGTTGTACTGATGGATGCTTGATGCATCCATCAAGCTTCAGGTAGTCTTTAAGAGCATTGTTCGTAATGAATTACAAAAAAAAAATAAAAGTGAAGACAAACATTTCAAACTCCTTGAGAAATGGTAATGTAATTAGATGCTGCATTTTTGCAAATGCGCATCTTTCCGAAGCGGCACACCAAGGGGAAACAGAAAAGAACCATTTTTTATGATGAACAGCGAAATGATCACACCTGGTCAGTAACCTGCGATACAGGGGTATTTACAGAGCGGAGATCAGTCACCTCCAGCGGACTTTGAATCTTCTAGAAAGAGATCGTCCTATTGCCGGGCAGTCGCTGGGGAGCGGGCTGTGTAAAGAACCCGCTCGCTGCTGCTGGCCTTACCAGGTGCATACAGAGCTACCATATTGCTGCCTCTCCGCAGCCAGCACCGTACCCACGTCAACTCTACTTCAGCACCTTTGCACGTCAGCGGGGAGGATAAGAAGAGAAGAAATACGATACGCGCTCGGAGGAGGAGGGCACACTGGGTGGATCCGGCAGGGCTAACCTGCGGCCAGCCGGCGCAGCCACAATGCGCTCGGGGCACGTGCGCGCACGGCGGGGCTGCGGAACGGACGACAGGTTCACCCGGTCACGTCGGGAATCACGCGTGCCGTATCTGCTCCCGCTGGGCGGCCCTCCTCGCCTCCGGCGGCGCCGGTACCCGGCCGCGGACGCCCTTCCCTCGGCCCCACCTCTCCCCCGGTGCCGCCCCGGGCGCGGCGCTCCTTCCCGGCCCTCAGCGGACGGCCCCCGCCCAGAGGGCGCCCGCTCGCCTACCTGACTTGGGGTAGGTGACGATCCAGACGTCGCTGTCCCTCACCGGGAAATTAGCGATCTCCTCCATCTTCCCCCTGCAGAAGGGCGGCAGCCGCACCCCATTGTACTCGAAGTACTTGCTTTCGAACTCGCCGGGAGTGCTGGGGGTCTCCGCTTCGCTTTCCGCCATCCTCTTCCCTGCCGGCCGCGGCGGGGCGAGATGCGGCGGCCCCGGGCGCTCCGGAGGGAGGGCGGGCTGGCGGCAGCGGGCGCGGCAGCCGCGGCCCCGGCACGCCCCCACGCCCGGCGGCGCATGGGCTCCGCGCGCGGTGATGTCATGCGCGGCAGCCGCAGCAGCGCCGCTGAGGGCCGCGGGGGCGCTGCCGTCCGTCTGCCCGCCCGCCCGGCAGGGGCACGGCGGCGGCGGCGGGAGGTAGGGCGCGGAGCTGGGAGTCGCTCTGAGGTCTGCCCGTAGCTGCAGTAGCGGCTCTGGCGAGGCCTGTGGGGCTGGCGTGGCGGCTCGGGCGCTGCTGCTGCTCTGCGTGTGTAAGGAGAGCAGGAAAGGTTCGGTCTCTGCTCGGCTGGTTTTATACTAAGGAAATGGCGAGTGTCGTAGCAATTTGGTCTGCTGTAGATAAAAGCGCCTCTGCTGGACCTCTCTTAATTCCAGAGAGGTCAGTGAAGAGTTTAGGTTCTATTTGCTTTTTATTAGCTTCTGATGGCTGCTTTATTTTGTTTAATGCTGTATGTTTTGCTAGTGATGTTAAACTGTAATGTTCTGTGAAAGCTTCAGATGTGAATATTATCTACATGTCTATAATAAACATATGGCTTAAAAAAAAAAAAAAGTAAAAACAACAAAGTAGAGGAGGATACAGTGAAATGGAAACTCTTTTCAAGCACTAAGGGAGCAAACAATAGCTAGCTGCGGTTTAACATGCTGAGCTGTGATGAGCAACCAGCCTTGTCAAGCTGTCCCCAGTGTAGGAGCACCCTCAAGGAAAACAACTGTGCAGATGGCTGAGAGCAGGAACTGATCCCAGCCTTTACACTTTCTTGCCCCACGGTGCGTCAGTCAGTGCTTTGACTGTAGTTCATTTGTTCTTAGCAGTAATAAACGGCAGATGTTAAAACTGTAGTTACAGCAGCTATGAGAAGTTCATCAAAAACTACTATAAGAAATACAGTTTCGTTCAATGAAAATCGTTTGCAGCCTTGTATCCATTGGAAAAACATGTATTTAGAGAGAGTGATTCACCCCAAAGTCAGTAATTGGCTTGCAAGACCTGCTGTAGAAACTGATGCTATATGTTCAAGTCTCCATCATGCCAAGAATGGTTATCAGTCGCTTTCTGCAATGTACCAAAAGTGGAATTCTGTAATGTCAAAAATAACTTTTCCTTTTATTTTTTTATTTTTTTTATTTTTTAAATACATATTCATAAAAAGAGGATTGGAGCTATTATCCAAGGAGCTGGTTGGTATTCTGTATTCAAGATAATATTGTGAACTCAAAAGTGGTTGGAATTCTGGAACTGGTGCTTCTATGATGTTTTGAGTGTTCATATAGCTAATGATTTCAAAGCCCACAAAATAGACAAAGATGGATTTTAGTCTCTTTGCTATTTATTTAATTTTGTTTCTGGAACTCCTCGCTTAAGCCTCAAGTGTGCGTATTTTGCTCTATATATCACATCAAAAGCACTTCTTTCGCAATGGTAAAACTTTCTCTGTTTTCTCCTCAACAGAATTTGTTCAAATGTATCTCAGAGTAGAATCTCTTTAGGCAGAGCAAAAAGCCAGGCAGATATTGCCAGAAGGGATGCAGCAATAATTGGAGCATCTTTTTAGCAGTGGATGTTTCCAAATGAAAGAGCAATTGGAGCTCAAAGTGGCTGAGAAACCAGGTGCCCTGTATTAACTGCACCTGGCAAGATCAGGTACAGTTTATTTGTTCTTAACAGTAATAAATGACAGATGTTAAAACTGTAGTTACAGATTCCTAATATAGGCATTTTGGACCTACAGTGTGCTGCTTGCACAGCTGATGTGTGCATGTGTATTTATACATGCTGGGATTACTGCAAGGGTATGGCTCATCTGCCCAGTGCTTACCCAGATCTGACATATAAGACTTGCTGGAAATTCAGACTGCTGAGCTACAAAATGCATGGAAGCATGTCAGTGGATGACCCTCTGTATAACATTGGATAGGAGTTGGAAAATGAGATATTAGAAAAATAATGAAATGCTTCATTATTATTTTGTCAGAGAAAAGATTTCATTTTAAGATCAGAGAGAAGTATTTAACCCTAGAAACGTACTGGCTGTTCCCTTGCTGTTTAGATACATCTAAACATGTACATGTGTTTTTGAGGTCTGTACCTACAGAAAGTACTCCTATAGACTCCTGAAGAGTCAGGAGATATGTCCTTGTCTTTGATATTAAATTTGTTTATCACATGAAGCTGTTGTGAAGAACATCCTTATCCTGAGGGGTGTATGTGTACTGTTACAAACAAAAATAGTCTTGGTTTTCAGAGTCTATCTGATGAAAAGATAAATTTGGCAGTGTTCTGCCTTACCTTTTTATTAAACCCTTGTAACAGCAACCTGCATCACATTTGGAGATATGAGGATATTCAGAATGGAAGAGTTTAAAGGAAGCTAGACTGTTGGCACATTTTAGAGTGCCAGCTGTTGTTTAGATTTTGACGTCAAACCTATAAACACTATCACAGGTATTAGAAGAGGCAGATTTAGTGAGATATAAATAATGGTACACAATACTGTATTAATGCAGCAAAAAGCTGTGTAGTAGATAGATGTTTATAGAACATTGCTTTCTGCTAGATATTTATTAATATTCAGTGTAGAGATGAGTGATAGTCACTTGGGATTTGTGCACGTGATCTTAGTACAGCATCCTAATTATTCCAGGGAATGTGGCTGATCATCAGTCAGTCTTGGTTTTTGTCTCTGGTATCCCTCATGGAATGAGGAGTGAGTGTGCTGGCTGCACAGCCAGAACAATAAGAAATTGGATCTCTTCTTAGATCCCTGTGTAATGGTAACTCAGTCTCCCCATCCTTCAATTCCCACCTCTAAAATGGTGGAAGTACTTAGAAGGCTATGCAAAGAGAAATCTCCCCTTATTATTTAAGTGCAAGATTCAAGGTCTTTCTAGGAGGCGAAGATTGATGCAAAACATATAGTTCTGATGCAGTCCTGATTGATACAGCCAGAATGCAAGAGTTTCTACTTCTCCAACATGTTCATAAGTGTTACTTGCCAGAGCCAGTTGCTCAGTGTCCCAAGTTGCAGAAGACCAGTCAGCGTTACATTTAGAAGCAATGTAAGTCACCTGATGTTCCACTGAGGGCAGGTTCTTACGATACACCATATTTCACAAATATGAAGTGCTTATGAGATGACAACGTGCAGAGTTTCAAATTTAGCAGACTTAGATCACAAATACACATAGACTTCACGTGCAGTCTTTATTCCTAGTACTATGCTTCCCAGCAGGCCACACAGGAGGATGTGTAGACAAGATGAGCCTGTCTTACTGTCAGTCTAATCAGTGTGAGGAAGCATGTGATCACTTTGCTGATGAGTCATATGCATCAAGCTTGAAATGAGGGCAGGGACATAAAAGGCATGTGAGTAAAAACAATCAGCATGCTGTGGTATCACCTCAAAAGTACAAGTGCAAGAGGTGCACAAATAATAATAAGTGAGCCAAAGCAAAGTTCACATGAGAAGATGATCAGGAAACAAGTTAACACTGCAGATTAATGGCTTTGCTTTTCTAAAACATCCGAATTGCAGTTCTGTGAATTACATCCCCACCTCTCCCCAGATTGTGTAATGATAATTCCACCGGGTAAGAGAATATGGGAATATCATGCATATGTGAACTAGCCACGCTCTCAGTACTTCCCTAGAGGGCTGTAGATTGCTTTTGTGATCAGCATATTTCCAGCTCTGCTTTATCTGCCCAGAATTTTGAACTTGGTGCTATTTTTAACACAGTTTTTATTCAAAAGAGTGCTATTGGTGGATAACTCAAGGCACAACTTTGCCTGGGATTGAGCCATAAGAAAAAAAACAGTTTTCTACTTAATCTGTTCTATGTTTCAGTGGAAACCTTCATAGAAGCCATGTGGCCTGCTAGGCACAGTGCTGGGACTTAAGCTATCTAAACTCTCTTGCACAAACTCTCTTGATCAGGCATTTCTGGCCTATAGGCTGCGTGCAGCCCAGAACACCTCACAGTGCAGCCCACCCCCCTGCCCTACACCATCCCAGCAGCTCTGTGGGCTGTGCACCCACTGTTCTGCAGCAGTCAAACCATCAGTGTGATCGGCACTGTCTGGGCTGGAACTAGGGGAGGGCTGGGCACAGAGTAGTACCTTCTTTTTTTTGGCCAAGATAAATAATATGGCACTTAATGGCACGTGCTTAATTTATAGGGAAACGCCGTCAGTTGTCAAAGATTACAGTTTGAAAAGACATTATCTGCAAAAATATGCTGCCAAATTTGCTGCATGTTGAGGAATGCTTTGTAAAGACAAAAAAAGTAGAACTGACAAGTCTGTCATCTTAGCAAAGTTGTTTTTAAAAAGTTAAAACTCAGACTCTGCTATTAAAGGTAGTAAAGTGGTAGCAAAACTGATGGCAAAAAAAAGATCAAAACCGTTTACTATGGTGAGTTTAGAAAGCAATGTTTGAAAAGTGTGGCGGATACAATGTATCTGCTAATATCTGCCATAGCTACTGATAGTGCTCCAGCAATGGTCAGTAAAAAAGAGGAACTTATGAAATTAATACAAGAAGTTGCAACTGCCACTGGCAACTCATGTTTGATGAAATATCACTGCATCATACATCCCCAAAAATTGTGCAGAATGGACATTGTCATGCAAATCATTACAGATCATTGGAACATGTTGCCCAAGGAGGCTGTGGATGCCCCATCCCTGGGGGCATTCAAGGCCAGGCTGGATGTGGCTCTGGGCAGCCTGGTCTGGTGGTTGGTGACCCTGCACACAGCAGGGGGTTGAAACTCGATGATCATTGTGGTCCTTTTCAACTCAGGCCATTCTGTGATTTTATGACTACCAGCACTGAGAATTGCATAAACTCTAATGGATTGAATCATCATCAGTTCCAGGAGTTCCTTAAAAATATGGATTATGAGGACATCATTTACTTTTCTGAAGGATCGTGGATAAGTCAGAGTAAAATGCTAAAAAGATCTTCTGATTTATGAAAACAAGTCCTTTATGGAATCAAAAGGAAAATTTGTGGCAGAACTTGAACATAAACAATGGCTCACAGTTTTAGAATTTTTGGTGGATTTGAATGCTCAGTTAAATGAGTTCCACATGTGTTTTCAAGGTGAAAATCGACTTATCTATTCTATGTTTCAAACCATAACAGTGTTTGAAATGAAATTTAAATTATAGTGAGCTCAAGTTGTGGCAAATAATTCCATGCATTTTGATGTGTTGGCTAAACACGGGCTTGTGAATAGTGAGAAATATGCAGCCTTGCTTTCAGTTTTGATAAAAGGATTTGAGAACAGGTTTCAAGATTTCAAAAAAATTCTTCAATTTTTTTTGTATATTTGTGACTCCATTTTCAGTTAGTATAAATATATTACCTGCATATTTTCAAATGGAATGTATAGAGTTGCCGTCAGACATTAAATTCAAATAAAATTTTGATGTCTCTTCATGTCTCTTTACCAGACTTTTATAAGACCTACCTTAACAGAGAAAAATATCGCTCACTTCACAATCACACCTCATTCATGTCATTGCTTTTTGGCAGTCTGCACAATTGTGAAAAATTGCTTTCAAGGATGAACCACAGGAAGAGTAAAATTTCATCAAAAATCTCTGAGGACCACCTTGAGAACTCACTGAGAATTGCAGCCACTTCCATTGAATCAGACATAGATGTGTTAGTTTCACAAAAGCAAGGTCAAATATTCCACTTTCTCTCTCTCTCTTTTTTTTTTTTTAATGTTTTAATAAATATACATATATAAACATAAGTTTTATTACTTACACACATTAACTCTATTGTATATGTTGTATGGAGCCCAAGACAATTCCTCTTTACTCAATGTGGTCCATGTAAGCCAAGGGTTGAATGCTCATGCTCTTGATACTTCCATAGGTGAACTTGGATGACTTACTTCAGCACCTTTAGCTTCATTCAGCCTCTCTTATACAGGAGGACAGATACAGTTTGTCATCAAGTATAATTTGATATCAGTATATAACAATGCTATTGGTTATGATTATTATTTGTGTTGCTGTTAAAGTTGAAGGAAAATGGGTTGGGGACAACTTAAATGGTCTCTTAAGTGAGATCAGGACTCTGGATATGGATGGCCTTTTCGAGGCAGCAATTAATTCAGCTTTCGCTGCATTCTTATGGTAACTAATTTTAATTCTCACTGTATTAGGAGAGGCAGATTACTGAGTAGCTTTTGGGTGTACAGGTTTCACTGTCCCTGCATAAGAGTTGTCTTGTATAATATCTGTTTACTTCAGTGGAACCTGGTTTGAACATCTCCAGTGGTTAAGTATCACAAAACCAAACCAGTTCTACAGGAATTTTAATAATTACAATTGTAACACAACAGCAGCTGACCAAATAGAAGGTGAACTGGTCATGGCTTTTTTTTTTTGAGTTAAGGGCTCAGTTTCCCAATACTTGAATTTAGCTGATGTTGTTGTTTCTCAAAGCAAACTGCTCTAGAAACGGGACAGATGCTGTTGTCTCTGAGAACTAGTGAGACAATTATCAAGTGTTTTACATTTCCAAAAGTCTATTAGAATTTGTTCCTATGTAAAAATTGGCTTAGTAATGTGATGATGGATTTTCTTCAAATCACAGGACTTAAACCACGTGTGAACCTACGTGTTCCTGAGTAGACTTTCTAGTGCATGTTTTTGTATGAGTTCTCTGCTGTTGAAACAGCTGCAGAATGTCATGCCCAGTTACATGGGTGCGTGTATATCTGAAAAGACAGCATAGTTGACTCCCCACAAGCCAGGCTGTGGCATAGCTAGGTTTGTCTTGTGATACAGGGAGGATTCACTGCTTCCAGACAGCAGCTCAGCCTTCCATTTACAACTAATTAACTGTGTGGATTTAAAAGCTTGAGATGGTATTGGACAAGGAACTCTGCACTGTACCTACCCTTTAGGCATTTCTGTAAAGCCACTCCGAGACCTGATGAGTGTCTTAGCAACTAGAGCTTTATAAATCTGGCCTCTAGACTTGAAAGCTGAAAAGATGTGTTAAAGGGGAATTAGCTGCTCCTGCTGTGCAGTCATTTTCATAGCGAGGATATAGATATCAGCAAGAGGCATAGAAAAGAAGGGAGCTGCTCACCTGGATTTCTCAGGAGTGTCCAGAGATGCTTTAGTTATCAAAACAGGTGTTGATCATGGTTTAGACTACTTATCCCAGAAAGCAGTAAATATGTCATCTTCCATGGTCTCTTATGTGAATGCAGAGACGTACAGAACAGTCTCCCCTACGGGTTAATTACAAATACTGCCTCAAACCAACACAGAAAACAAAATGGATATGCACAGCAGTGAGTCAGCTTTCTGCCTCATTTATTAATGAATTTGTGGGAGAGGAAAAGGCAAAAGGAATGGATTGATGGGAAGGCATTAAAAATAGATAAACAGACCTCTGCTACTGAGGTGAGCATTTGAAAATGACAGGGAAGGAACAGGATTATCTGAGAGAGACAATATGAAGGTAGTGTATGTAGAAAGCATAGAAGTGTTTAACAGATAGAGATGGAAGGATCTGAATGCTGCAATGAATGTGCCAAGTGCTTTCAAGTCTGGGTGAAGGCATTGGATGACACTCAGCCTGTTGTAGTCAGGAAAATTAAAGATCTCAAAACAAATTGAGGATGGTAGAAGATGAAAGACCACACAAGGGGCCTGGAGGAAGGTAAAAGATTTATATAGTAATCTCAAAATAAGCTTGTGTAAAGTTGTCTAGCACTTAAAATGCTGACATTGAACAGTCTGTAACTTGAATTATGTAATCCTTGTCATCAAGAACTTGGCTAGAACTAAAATTTTGTCACCTCAGCTGTGTCCTTGTTACTCATTTGGTTCATAGATGTGTGGAATACATACAGAGGAATTGTAAAAGACTCTTTTTAGTTCCTCATCTCTAATTCTGGGGAGTCCAGGATGACAGATTCTACAGAGCTAAATGTAATAGAGACCTACCAACTTCTGCTGCAGCTAGTCTGAGGAAAAGGGGATGCTAGACTCTAACAAAAAACTCAGCAGTAGGAATACAGGGGCTGGAAAGAACTTGAAGATGCAGAAGGAAGTGTGGTGACAGATGCCTTGAGTAATGTACTTATTCAAAGTATCAAAATGTCATTCCTGCGGCTCACACTAGAGCACAAGTCGTAAGTGTGGATTGTTCCCTTGCTGCCTGGTGAATGCAGGGCAAAGTAAATCTCCTCTCAGTTATTCCAGATGTTTGTGCTGTAGCAAGCAAACACTGCTGAAAAGGAGATTTTCTCATACAATTTTTGAACTACACTTCTTATCTGTGTAAATAACAGTGGACAGAACAGCTGCTAGCACTTGAGGCATTATGTGCTAGACTTTTTCTGTGCCTTTGTAAGGCTTATTGTTTAAGTGGCAGCAGCCACTTTATGACATCTCTCTAATACCATCTGTTGTCTTGTGCTAAGTACACTCCCCAAAGGCCTGTGTGGAGCAGGAAGGAGAATATGGGCTCTCTCTTTTTTCCTAACACAAGGAATCTGTTCCCCAGGGAGCAGGACAAGACATGAGCAATGTCTGCACCGGTGCCTGCATGGATTGTTTAAAGACTGATGCATGACTACACAAAACTGACAGCCTTCCCTGTGTAAGAAATGCCATGACTAGTTCTGTGACACTACCAGTATTAATTTGTAGTGGCCAGATGTATGTAATGGAAATTAACAAATCATGTTATTAGTGTACATGCTATATGACAGGCTTCAATGCCACTGCCCTGCAAATTCTGAAGTGATACACAAGTGGAAGAGCTTGGCTGAATATCATCCAGTGGCACTGTTTGTATCACTGGTAGCTTTTGGAAAAGAAACAGCTCATCCTTCATTTGCCAAATCCACATGTTGACAATTGCAAAGTTCAGAGATTTGGTTGCAGGCCATCTTCAGCTACATCCTGATCTAGTACTTACAGATAGCAATGCTATCTTCAATGGATCTTCAGACAAACAGTCACAAGGACTAAAGCACAGTATTGGTTGGCATGCTGGTGGTTTCACGATAATACTGGATGTATCATCAGTTGCATCAGGAAATCACCTGTGAATAGTTTGGATGTCATGTGTCTTCTGCAAATGGTTGCAGTCATTTCCGGTGGGTGGATCTGTAATGAGGATAGAGGTCACAGTGTTTCAAGAGCATGTCACACGTCCAGATGTAACTCAATAATTTGACTGGCCAGTAGCCTTATCTTTTTTTTAACACTATGCATTATACCTTCAGTAGCAGGCCTACCTGCTGAATATAACTTGAAGCCTTTGAAATATAGCAACCTGGTAGTGTTCCTAACCACCTTTATTACTATTGTTCAGGTACCAAGTGCTAAGAAAACATAAGGGCTAGATTAAAACAAATAAATAAATAAATGCTTAATCCTCTTTTGACTCTTTTTCTCAGTAATTCCTGTGTAAGTTATCATATGAATCAGGAATGTAGACTTATCTGATTTGTAATGTTTCTCTTTTTAGAAGTTGTATTTCAGGAAAGTTGATATTGTTTTACCAGCACATGGCTGGTAAAAAGAATTCTTAATTTCTTACCCCTGATTTGCTTTTATTAACCTTTCCATTCCTGCTTTTCACTACTTATGAAATGTATGGAATACTTCTGTTTCAGGAGTTTTGTGATGGATTTACCACAGCCTCTTCACCTATAGCAACCTCTTCAAAGCTAAATGTAGGAGTGTTTACCATGCGTCCAATGCTATGTTCTTTCTGCCACAAACTGTCTCATGTTACTTCATCGCTGTTTAAACTTCAGCCACATGGCAGGGCAACAGACTTCGTAAGAATAATGATAACTTCTTTCTTGTATGTGTCTTTTGTTGTAAAGCTTGGTTTCGTACCTCCCTCTAAAATAATTGTAACTGTACCAGCAGGACCTGTAAGCATGTCCGTTTAGCGAACAGCACATATCAACTCAGGGAACACCAGATGCCCACACATAGTTTACATGAGACAGGAATGATGTATTGGATTAATTGGAGAAATTAGGCTTCAGGGGAGCTACTTCTGAAGCTAAGAAAGCTGAGCAAAAATGCAATTTTAAGAGAGGCTGCTGTAATAAGCTTATAATTAAAGCCTTCTCGGAATGATTTAGACAAAATGACATTTGTTTGTATAAAATACTATCACAGAGAAGATAGTGGCTGGGGAAAGAGACTGTTGAAGCTCCTGACCAGAAATTTTGCATTGGGAGATTTGAGTTTGGCCTCATATTGCAAGCTGTTCTTTCTGGTTATGTCCAGTAACTTGTGTGATAAGTGCAGGAAGCTGTTTCAGGAGTAGATGGCAAGGACTATGTGTGCCTGTGTTCCAATGACATCTAAACCTACCACACTAAGCCTAAGGAACAAATCTGGTTTTCTTGCAGATGAACCTTTATGTTTACACCAAAGGATGGTCAAACAAGGTGCAAAACACATGTGAGAGAATCAAATTCAAATCTCTATCATCCATCTTCTTGGACTGTAGCCCACTCCAGAATGCTGGAGACCTCATTTAGCAGCCTAATTCTCAGCAGGCTAGGAATTAGTTCACAGCTCTAGAGCTCTGCAAGTAATGCTTCTTACCATGTTAATTATTCTTTTAGTTCTATTTATTCTTAAAAAATCATGATAGAGTTCCTCAAACTGAATGTCTTGAATTTTACTGAAGAGAGTTCTAATGAATGGAACTCAGACATTCTATGCGTAACTGCAGATATTATCACACAGAATCACAGAATTGTAGGGGTTAAAAGGGACCTCTTGAGATCATCACATCCAACCTCTTGCTAAAGCAGGTACCCTACAGCAGGTTGCACAGGTAGGTGTCCAGACAGCTCTTCAGTATCTCCAGAGAAGAAGACTCCACTACCTCTCTAGGAAGCCTAGTGCTCCATCACTTTCACAGTAAAGAAGATTCTCTTCTCAAAATATTAAATAGCAGATAGAAAACAGGTCAAATTCAGCCATCACTGAATCTTTCTCACTACTTTGAGATGGGTAGTAAAGGAGATTTCTTTGAATGTGTAGGAAAAATTAACATGCCTAAAAACACTAGGGACACTTATTGAGCATAAAGCGCATTGCTTTTCACCTTTCATTGTTCTCCTTTCACAGGGATGAAGCAGTCTTGGATTTAAATATGTATTGTAATGATTTTTCTTTAAAAAAGGGTACCTCAACCTAAGTAATAAGTGAAAAGAGAAAGCGAACAGAAGTTCAGCTATTATATTCTGCTTTCCTCAGCAGGTTTAGGTACTGCATGACCTAACCCTTCTAACATTTGTTCAAACTACTCTTTGTACTTTTACTTTGTATACTCTTTATATAATTATATATATAATCACACTGTTGCATTTGCAAAAGCCGGGCACATGTTCAATGGGGCTGTCAGAGCATCTTCATGCAATCATTTATTAAGAAATTCAGCTTGATGAATTTTGAACATCTGACCTTAAAGGGAGTGTTCCTTGTTGCGTGACAAACAGAACTCATTTTTAGTTCTCTTGCTCATGTTTTTTCTCACTTGCCTAAACCAGCACTGCATTCTATCCTGTTACATGCAGATGAAACAAGAAAAAATAATAAAAAATAAAAAATTGGCTTAATAGATCTATCTTTGGATTTGAGAAACCAAAACTACCATTGCTTATATATATATATGTATTTTAGCTGCTGAGATTGTAAACCAAACTTTCAGAACAAGACTGCATTAATCTGTGCTGTACTTGCTTTCTAGATTATTGCATTTATAGGAAAAACTGAAGAATTAGTCAATGATGGTTACTGGAATGTTTGTTACATATGTACTTGTAAATACTGCACCATCGTTCACTTTTTTGGTCTACGACATTCCAGCTCAGCTAAAACTTGAGCACTGGTTTCTAGTGAGATATGGGTCATCAGATTGTAACAAATCTTTGTTAGAAGTGCCAGCAAAGGTCTGTATATGATTCCTTGTGCCATGCAAGAAGTGGTTGATTGGCTAGATCTTAGATCTGCTTTTTCATTTCCCTTCTGCAAAGGAAGCTAACAGTTAGAATGAGAAAAACACCGATTTCCTATGTGTGTAACAAATACAGAGAACATTCTGTGATGCTTTGAATCCTGAAAATGTAACTGGATCTTATGATAAGAATGCTTTATTACTATATGTATTGTACTTGCAGATTCATATACCCTTGATGCTTCAGCTTGTGAAAATGACTTCTGCAGTGCAGTGTTTTCCTGAATGCAGTGTTCTCTGTTCTATCATCTCTTTCCTGATATTTTTGTTTTAATGGGTGCTTAAGGATTATAGGTTACTCAGTCCTTTATACAGCACTCTTATCTATTTGAGAATTGGAAATTCGACAGACTTGTTTGCATTGTCAATCTTTGCAGCGTTCTGAGAATCAAACTCATTTTGCTGCTCCTGGGAACTGCAAATTAAAGTTGACACAGGAAATTTTTTAAGCAAAAGATAAAAATCTATAAATAGAATTAGGATGGTCACTTAAATTCAATTAAAGCAGCTGTTTTGTGTGCGTTACACTTAACCATTCATATTCTGAAGCAATGACAGCACACGTCCCAGATCCCACTAAGATTAGCTTATGAAACAGCAGTTTTCAGACATCCACTTCACCATACTTTCTCTTGAACAGCTGCTTCCCTATGCCCTCCCTCAGCTGTTCAATCTTGCTTTTTTTTTTTTTTTCCTCTGTGCCAGCTTCTCAGTGGTGGTATTTTGATCTGCTTCTGGAGAGGATAAGCTGCAGTCTTCTGTAAGTGCAAAGTTTATTGGGAGGAGGAAATAAAAGGTACAAGGATGTTGATAGGAAGTGAGAATTTAGTGAGATCCAGGGACAGTTTCGTTTCACCTTTTCCTTAGTTTTTTCTTAGCTGAATCTGAAGTGTGCACACATTCTTCAGAACGAAGAATAAGTTAATGCTTCATTTGGAAGATATAGTATATTTTGAGGATAGGTTTGGTCTGGTTTGACTCCTCAGGAAAGAAAAAAGAATAATGGTGTTGCATTAAGCAGAGAAGTAGAACTGAAGTTCTGGGTTTACTAAAGTTAACAGTAGGTAATTAGGGAAGGAATGGATGCATCCCCTCAGTGGACACATCACAAGAGCTCACAAGATTAGGAGCAGTGGGAATACTTTTTTAGGTATTGACTGGATTTTGAGAGGTTTGTTAAGATCTTGGACTGAGAGTCTATAGAGTTCTCTACAGCTCAGTGTAAATAAACTGCTGGAATAATTTGGAACATACACTAGGCAAGATGTATATAATAGGTCTCCCACATGTGACCTTCTTGAATTGGACCTTCTTGTGCTTTATCAGTGAGGGATTAACAGCTGGACAGTCAAGAGCTTCCGGTAGAACTTTCCCATCAAACTATGAGGTAAAAAAACCAGCATACACTTCCTGTGAGACATAGCATTTGGAACATAAATGATGTGAAATTGTGTTTTTTGAAATGAACAGTGACTTGTAGCTAGTTTGAAATGGTCTTTAGACATCTCCTCACCTGCCTGATTTAAAAGCACAAGTGTGGCTTGTCTTAACATGCTCCTCATCAGAATTATAGCATTATATCTAAGCTGAGCTGACCCATCAGTAGTGACCTCCATTAAAATACTTTCAGCTGTAGACTTCATAAACCTCTTAAGGCCTCTTAAAGACAGCATCAATGTAAACATTTGTTGGATTATTTTTTCCATGGAGTAGACAGTTCTTGGAGTATGGGTTAAGGGCTAGCTTTCATAGCTTATACACTGCTAACAGGTAAAAATAGACTGCTTGTACTCAACAACAGTAGCAAGTCCCATATTTAATATTTCCTCTTTGAAAAAGTCCTTTGGCCAGATTAATAGGGACAGAACTGTAGCACGTGCTGGAGGAAGGTTGGAGGGCTTGATTAAGGTAACTGAGAAAGTAGTCTGCTACCTACAAAGTCTAAAAGGTGAAGGAAAATATTTACCAATGATATGAGATGCATGAGATGCATAAAACACCACATAGAACATATGCACAGTGACATGCTACGACATATGAAAAAAAGGGGACATACAAGGACAGGCAGGAATATAGACATTAGCAATCCTAATACCTGAAAGATAGTTGTCCTGGTAACATAAGTCCAGTTGGTGTCACCTTCTTCTAAGAGTTGCTGTAATGAGTCACCATTAGACAGCAGCTGATGAGTCGTGAGCAGGTGCTTCAGCTTGTACAGCCATCTGAGGTCATGGGAAGTCACCTGGCCTGCCACAACAAGCTTCATAAACTAGCTGAATGTCCACAAAACAGTGTTCTGTAGATTGATCAATTTGTTTCCAGGCTTCTTTGTCTTGCCTTCTGACCTTCATCATGTCTCATGTATAGCTTTGTCATGCTAGACTTGTCATTATCTCAGCTTCCTGGGAGATGTAAGATTCCTTCTAAGGAGCACAGATTGGAAGGACAAAGGGCAAATTCCTTGTAAGAAGCACCGGTACACCTTTTCTTTGTGAAAAGGCACGTGGATGTCAAGTACCTCTTTAAAAATAACCTCTCATGTTGGTATAACAGTTAGAAGTGGGAACTTTAACTTCAGCTGCTCCCTCTTACATTGTTTATAATGTTAACGACCATTTCCATCTCAGTAACTACTTTGTGTGAAAAGCAACCATAAAACAGACTCTTATGGAGCTCTGGATACACTCGCTTTAGGATTCTGTATGATCTCCTTTCTGCTTGTACGGCTATGGTCAGAGAGATCTGCCAAAACTGAACCAACTGCTCAGTAACAGCTAGTGGACATGGACTGAGGCAAATTGCATTCATCTCTGTGGCAGCTGATCATGACTGAATCTTGGTATTTCCAGATGTTGCATCTTGCTGTTTCAGACCAGGCTTTCTATGGTAGGAACATGGAGCACCATTCTTTTGATACTCAAAAGGTTGAAAAATGTAGCAGACACCAAGGTTAGTATTTGTCTGAGCATATATGTGCCTATTTAGTTAAAGCCTTTATGCTAATAATCCCAGCTTTGTCACATAAAGCTTGCATGGGTATTTGATTACCCAGAAGGAAGTAACATCTCAGACTACAACACTAAGGCAGTGAAAGACCTAAAAATGTATTTCAGTACTTATGTTCTTACTTCTCCTATAGATGTATTAATTTCTGTGGCACTATGGCAATAGGCAAAGCTATATGGAAGTCTTCTCTGTGTGAGGAGAATCACAGCTTATCCTGATAATAAACTGAAACTTCCCATACATGAAGCATGATTATCTAACTGAACTTTGAAATGTACCCATAACATCATGCAAAGCTTCTAGTTTTTCTTGGCAAATTTGATACAAGATAAAGATGAAAACTATCCAGTATGGTGGTTTTGTTTTCTAAATATGCAGAACTTGTGTTTATGTTGATCTTGGCAACAAATGAGGTTAAAAGAGGTAATCTAAAGATAAGATTGCTTAACTACCTGTGCTTTTTCTTTCTTCTATTATTCTAGTTAATCTTCTCTTGTACTATTGAGTAGCTGGGGGGAAGAAAAGTAATGATGTTTTTTCTTATTTAGTTTAAAATTAGCTTCCCCCTTTCCACGAACATGGAGAAATTTTGCTGAGGCAGGGAAAAACTGTTGTTGTGCTGGAGGGTAAAAAGTGTAAGAATTTGCTGTAGGAGAGGGAGTATAGTTCCTGGCATATGTTGCTGTCTTTACAAGCTTCCTTTGCCCTTGCTGTGTTTTTTGGGAGTAATCAGTATCATCTTAATCTAGTGTGCAGAGAGGCATAGCCACTTTGAGAGCTGACAAAGAAGGGGTTAATCTAGGTACCAGGACTGTGGTCTGAGTGTTATCTTTGGTTGAAAAGGGAATCACGGATCAGATATTGATGTGAAGGGTTTTGGTCTGTGTTTCACCTATGGGGCTGAGTAGGAAGTCATCAGACAGCAGACTGCAGACAAAATGCTTTCTTGAAGAATGGGAATAGAAATAGAAAATTTTCTTATTCAGAGCTTGACTTCACTGATACAAAACTTTTTTTCTTTGCTTTTAAAATTGACTGAAGCACATACCTTGCTCTTGGCTTATCAAAACCATGCTGTAATATTATTTGGTTAGGGGAAGGACGGTCATTATATTTACTCCTATTTCTGGAGTAGTGTCATGCATTCCATGTGACAAGTCAGGGCCAGATCTATCAATGGGGTAAAGTTGAAGTTAGGAATTTATCTGAATATACCAGTTGGAAATTAAGATCACGGTCCAATTGTTTCACAACATAACTGACATATCAATCCATAGCCAAATTTCCTTCAGCAAGTTGACATTTGGCATCTAGGGAGGGATAGAGGAGAAACACAGTGACCTAGATTAGTCAACAAAAATGGATTATGGGAGAGAAGAGAGACTATGATTTTTTGGAAAAGAATTTAAGGCACGAGACAATGGTGAAACTGTTAAGATCACTAAATTCTAAGCAGTGTGATCTCCAGTAGAAGTATATAGAAATATATCTCAACACGTGTGGGTTAAACAGCAGATTTGTGAGTAGAAGGGAGGAATAGATGAAAAAATCCATTTTTTTTCCTTAACTTCTTTTTGTCGTGCCAGAGGCTTCCAAAAGAATGAAGGTATATAGCCGTCTGGTTTTCAGTGATGTGTTTTTAGGAGTGAAAAAGGACAGAAGAAGTAAATGTTAGTCAATTCTCATGGCAGGCACAGCTGAATGACCCACTGACCAACTCTGAATGGTACCGTGTTGTGTCTTCTCCTTTGCACACTGAAGAGAGTGAAAGGAAGGCTGCCCACAAATCACAAGATGATAAATGTGCATCAGCATCCACAGCCTCACTGCACTGACCCTAATCTTAAGGTGAAGTTGTGTTAGACACAGCCAAGCAAATAGCTGGCTCCTGCCAAGGTAAAAGACTGTCCCTGGTACTTGCTATCTAGTTTTTATTAAGCCAGTTCAGCTTTTTAAACCAACAGTCTACTCACTCTTGTTGTTCTGAGTCTAGCTAAGTGAATTGAGTAAGCCTAAGATCAGAGAAATGACAGAACAGTGACAGGAGAATGAGGAAAGGATATTAGGCACATGAATGTGAAAGCAGACGAGGAAAGTATGCAGATTGGAAGGACAAAGGGCAAAAGGGTGAAATGTGGAAGGATCAGAAACTTGAGGATCCTTAGTCTTGTACTAGAGTAGAAGTGGAAGGATGCCAGTACTCCTGGTCCAAAGGAACACCTAACAACAAGCTGTATAATTACTTCCTTCAGAAAAAGAAATCGGTAAAAATGAAAAGGTCTTAAGGAGCTTTGTGCCATTCTGGCTGAGAGAACGGCAAAGTGACTATTACCAAAAAAGTGACAGAGAAGAGATGATAAACAGCCACTGGTATGTCATAGGAATACATTCATGCATTTTTGTTACAAAAACTATTGCTATCCGTGACTCTTTTTAGTGAGGAAAAGATAGCTGAAGAGTAAAAAAAGCTGTGACTTGCTGAATGTGGTCTGAGCTGAATTGTCACTAGTCTTATCTACATGTACAAATGAGGTTTTTTACATGTACAAGAGGTTCAAAAGTTCAGCTGAAGTATTAATAGTTATATAATAATCAGTTTATGTGAGTTCCAACTAAATAAAAGACAGCTCAACTTCATGGAAATGTGACAATTTCAGCAAAATTGCCCTTACACTTGTATTTAACTTCAATTACCAATTTGCTTCCAATAATGTAAAATATTTCATTTAAACCCATTTTAGCTGCACATTAATATTATTTTTTATTTAACATAATTGACTTGGACATGGAAACATAGCAAATGTACAGTGGCAGTGTACATGCATATTTCTCTTGAGAAACAGCAACAAAAACATCTGTAGCAGACAGCATTGACGTTGTTGTTGTTGTTGTTTAAAAAAATGCCTCTAAAATGAATTTTTTGCATATACAAAATCAGATGCCTGGACCAGCTACATGTATTAGTTTCAAAACGATTCATTTAACAGGGAAATGAAATGCTTGTATTTTAGCAGATGTATCTTAGGATAGTCAGTAAATTACAAAGCTTTGGTCTCCATACTGTGTTAAGTGAGGCCTTCAGCATTTTCCTGTGGAGGCCAATAGAAGTCTCTCTGATAGTACAGACCCTGCTACATTGTTTATGTATATTTTCTCTAGCCAAAAAGTGGCCTCAACTACAACTATGATACTAAATACTTAAGTTACTCTGTCAGTAGTGCCTCCTATTTACTTCCTTGGAAACAACAACGGATACAAAGAGCACAATAACACTTTGATAGAGTATGTTCTCAGCCACAAAAAACTATTTTTCAAGTCACCACCAGTAGCTATGCATTTTCATCAGTGATGAACAAGAGCCTGCATGCTGTGCTCATAAAAAAAATATCTGCACCAGCGAAGGTGACCCACTGTTTCACAGCTGCTATGATGGTGTTGTTGGCAGGAAAATGTTGCCCATGCAGTCCATTTTTCATCAGGCTGGACAGATGGAGGGTACCAAATCCAGACTGTATAGTGAGTGTGGTAGGACAGTCCAGCCCATATTGACAGTGTGCTCCACGGTCTTCAGAGTGGTATGGGACCTGGTTCTGTCTTGTTGCAAGACAGCTTCTCTTCTTTTCTGGCCTGACTCTGGAAGTTTGAGCCTTCAGCTTAGACAGCATCATGATGTAGCAGTCAGATTTTATGGTTTGTCCAGGCTCCAGAAAATCCAAAAATATAACCCTTTTTCTTTCTCAAAAGATAGTGTAAATTTCTTTGTCTGCCAAGGCTGCATCTTAAACTTTTTCTTTAACGCAGAATTCGCGTTGCAACTCCATTGACTGCAATTTTGACTCCAGCTTGTAGTGGTGACGCTACGTCTCATCAACAGTAACGATGCTATTCAATATGCCTTGACAAACTTGCATATGTTGTTCTTTCTGTTCCTGTGTGAGTATTCGTGAGGCCCACATTTTGTTCGGTACAAACTTTGCAACATTCCACCATCATTTTCAATACATTGAATTTGATATTCAACTCTGTGCACAGTTCTGTGCTTGGCTGCCTAGAATGTGCCTTTTCTTTCACCTCACTGTTGTCACTTCTGAAACGTACCACCCACTACCTTATGTGCTCACATCTACTGTTTGGTATTGGTAAATGTTAAGCAAGTGTTGATGAATGTCAATGGGTGCCATTTTTTATGTATGGAGGAGTTCAGTGACACACTTTTGCTTCTTCCACACTTCCATGTCAGACAGCGTTTTGTCAGACTGCCCCTTTACTTCCATCTCTCACATGGCAACAAAATATACTGGGATATTGGCTGGAAGGTTCAACCTCAACTGCCATAGAGCCAACATAATAAAACAGGAGACATTACTTTTGGAGCAGCCTTTGTATTAATGGCAAGAGGGGGCAAAAGCCCATCTTCCAGTTGTCATCCTACATGCTCTGAAATCCTTTTTCAACTTCTTCAGCTGTGTTACTTACAAGATTGTTGCACAGCAAGTGTGAGAAGTAGCAAGCCCAGACAAACGCTTGCTTTGTCGTAAGATTAGTTGTTTAACTCTCTCTTCACCATCACATTCTACATTCTTGTCATGTGAAACCGAGGTCCTAATCTTCCAAAGCCTTATGACTGTACTTAAAGGATATGTTCCAGAATCCTTCATCAAAGGAAAGACTTCCACTGACTTATTATAGGATTACAGAGTGAGTTTGAGTACAATGAGAAATTCCTCCTCATACAACTGCTTCAGAATTGATAAGGGGGTTACAGTGGTCCAAGCACACTAATCATGGACAAGGGACATCGGGTGACTTTGCCTTGTACATGTTAGAGAGAACTGATGTTGTTAAGCATTTCTGCTCTCACAGTCTGCCCCTCCTGTTTATTCTTCTTGGCTGCTCTTTTTCCAGGTCAGGTGGAGCTACAGCCCCTTTCTCCTACGTTTCAGTGACAAAAAGAGAGATGGTAGATCCTGTCAAAGCTCTCTTCTCCTCTCAAGCCGTAAAACTACAAGCAGTCCATTTTCTAGTTATCCCTGGTCCTCAAATGGAGTTCTAGAAGACTTGCCACGTAGATGTAAGTCACCTGTCAGCTAATCATTGCTGTCAAGTTTTATGGTTACAGAACAACATTTTATCTTCCTGGTAAAAATTTTATACTACTTTTCTCAGAGAAAAAAATCACTGAAACAAATGAAGGCCTATTCAAAGTAAATGTTTCACTCAAGTGGAGCAGTTTGCTGTTTTTCAAAACTACATGCAAGTTCACTAGCATGCAAGTTCTAGATTTGAAGAATATGTTGATTTACAGCAGTGCAAGATTTGGACCTGGTATTCATTGTAACTGTAATAACAACAGATAGGTAATTGATTTACAATGGCACTTAAACACCTAATGACATTGGAAGTCCAGAGTAAAATTCTTGCTGATTGTGAACTTCTGTAGGATTCCTGGCTAAGCTGGGAACATAGAAGTTTCTCAGTTTCTGCTGTGCATATCATCTGCCTACTGAACAGCTAAACAATTAGATATTATCTAATGTCAGCTATATTAAAATGAAATAAATACATCTGCAAGAGGAATGGGGTGTACTGGCTGTTTCAACGGCTACCTTGAAAAGCTTGATCCCCTAGGATAAAATCTACAGCCCTGAGTTTAGGCTATGCTTAAATTTCCTGTGCAACAAATGGAAAGAATTGTGAATTCCTCAAAAAGGGATCTGCAATAACCAGGGCTCAGCACAGTTAACAGCCTAAAATAACCGATAAGAGAATATGAGGATGGATGTTTACTTTAAGCCAATGAGAGATGCATAGCTTAGATGCATTCCTCACTGAGTTTAAATAACATCTTCCCTCTGTAAACAGATAGAAAAAGCTCTCTATTCCTGATAAGCAAAGTTATAGAATGAAGAGCCTTGCCCATCACCCTCCTTACATTAAGTCAGTAATTAAAACAGAGGCTGAGGCTGAAGAAAGTCATTTAGGACAACTTCTGTAACATCTCTTTGGCCCACAGATGAAGCTGTAGCCAGCTCTGACATTTTCAGCTACTTTCTCTAGTGGTATTCTCCACTGGTTGCTCCAAATTTCCAGCTCTTCAGCTTACTTCAGGGTCCTCTGAGACCTTTTGGGAAAAGGCAGACTCTATGAATTGCCTTTTTCATCCTCACATGTAGGAAAACTAGAAACTAACAAGCTACAATATTAAACTAGGTCATGACACACACAGTACGATCATCTAACTTATCTGCAACACCAGGATAATTTACAATACTACCCTATGTATATAGCACAGCTGTTCTGCTCAGAAAGGTTGCTAAACGCTGCATTGCATGCGTTGTACATCGCATGCATCTAGGCCGTCTCCAGCCTCAGCTTCCCTCCCCCAATATCTGCAAAGAATGCTCCTTCCTTCTGGTATTGTACAGCCCTTTTCCCCAAGTCACCTAGCTTGCAAAACAGCAAGAAAACTTGACCACAGTGAGGCTGTGAGTTCAGTTGTCTAGGAGCAGAATTGTTTATGTTGAGAAACACCCCAGAGGAGAACCAGTTATTTCTTGGTGCAGTAGTTTTTCCAGTCAGTCAACTGTACACAGATGTTTGTATGAGCACAGCAAAGAGTACTGACTTCTCAGGTTGGTATTGCTTTCCAAAAGCTTGGTATTTAATGTACTGAAAGACTAAAATTGTCTGAACTCCTTTGGGTAACCTTTGTGGCACTTCGCAATCCCTGATCCCATTATGCTCTCATTATATGGTTCTGTCATCCAGTCATTTGCAAAGTACAGCTGTTTGGTATCCATTTCTTCCCTTCTCCAACTGGAAGAAATAGAGAAATTTCAAATCTGTGATATTTAAAGAATCAAGGGAGCTAGGACTACTATAATAAACACCTGCATTTGTGCACACTATTTACTGTTTACACCCACATACTCTGTTGACAGCATCTTCACCTATGCTCATCTCCTTAATCCTCTCTCCAGAATTTCTTACCACATTTTCAAATGTTAAGAAAGGGGCCAATGCACGATAAGCAGCTTACTGGTTACCAATTATACTGGTTCCTATTTACACAAGCAATAATTTCCTTTCGTTACAAATGTTAGTTCCACAATTTTCTATTTTCATCTCTCAGTGCTGTGTGAAGGATCAGATGTTTCGGTAGCCAATTTCTCTACAGAATGGAAACCTCTGTAAGTAGGTGAATGCAAAATAATACAGAATGATCTTAATGTGGGTTCTCTAGAAATGTATCATAACTCTTGAGAAGTTTTCAGCTGGATAAATGATTCATTATCTACATATCTATCTCTAGAGCAATTTCCTGAATACCATTGGTCCTAGAGTTGGGAAGACAAGTACCTAATCTTTAGAGCAGTAACAGGTTTGCTTCTTAGGTCAAGCCCACAGAGGAGGCTGTGAAATTGTCTCAGCAGTTGTTGTAAGATGTTGATTATTAGACCTTTTTATGACAAGATAATTAGGTTTCTAAGTCACAAAATTATTTGCCACACAGCAGTTAACACATATAGTAATAGCTAGAATTATTATTTAAAAATATTGTTAATGTAGAAATGACACAGCTTAAAGAGAGAAAACATAATTCCAATAACTCCATTACAAGCAGAAAAAGGAACTTGTGCTTTGCAAGACAGGATCTGAACAATCTAACTCTCGTGGAGGTCTGAATTTTCCCTTGAGTTTGTTAGCCATACCCAATTTTATTAGTTTCCCATCTTAAAAATTCCTAGTCCTTAAAAAATAACTAATGAGAAAAGCAAAGGTTGCAAATCAGCAGTGGGCACAGGCATCGCTGTTTCTCATTTAGTATATGTAGGATATATAAAGCAGCAAGTGGTCTTTTGCAATAGACTATTGCCACATAGAAATCAGGCCACAAGGTTAGGAAACAAAAATGCTTTGAAAATACAGCAGACCAATTTTTGACCACATTAATGTGAAATAGCATTAAGCCATTTGTTCTGTGTAATAATTATGAAATTATGAAGAATAAAGGCAACAGCTGTGTTATCAAGCTGGAGAAGCAAATTGCTACTCTCAAGATTTATCTAACCTGGAAGATGAAAAACAGATCACACCAAGGAATTTAAGATATGAAAACTCATTGTTTCTTCTCTCACAACTAGTTAAACAGGTTCCAGCCACTCTCCAAATATGAAAATATGGACAATTTTAACTGATTTTTATTCAGTCACTGTTGTAATTCCTTTAGCATGAGGTGGATGCTTGTACTTTTGATTATAACCAGGTCTTGATTACTGGTGAGTGGGTTACACGTGTTACACGTGCTGCAAATTAACTACTCTCTTGCTAGCAGCGCCGTGATGCAGAGTGCATGACAGCATGTGTCACTTGCATCATACCTGAAATCTGTTCTGTTCTTTGCAGAGACAGAGTCAAAGCAAATGCACTGAATGTTTTGTTACTTAGCACATGTTTTGAAAACTGCATTAAAAAAAAAACAACAAACACTACATTTTCTCTTCCCACATCACTTTTAGTGAAGTTGGTGGTAAAAGCAGCATTTCAACAGATAGTGTATTTAGATGAGCATCGCTCAGAAGATCTCCTGTTTGGAGATTCAGCAATACTTACAAAATAGCTTCCTTGTTACCAGCCAAAGTAACCAAACAAAGTTCTTCTAATACAGCTTCCAGTACTGGTCTTCAATTTTCCAAGAGCATACAGCGTAATGTACTGCACTGAAATGTTCAAAAGCTGGCTCTACTATCCTCACGCTTCAGCCACTACTGGGAAAACAGGAGTTTTCTCTACATTCTCTACAGAATGACTTAGTGCTGGATCCTAGCAAAAGGTATGTGAAATTGCTGTTTTATTTTCTAAAGTGAACTGCATGCTGTTGTTAGGCTTTGTTTGTTTGTTTTTTCCTTAAAAAATATTATGACAGAAACCTGCAGAAAAGTCCAGAGATAGCTTTATCTGCTTATAGGTTTTTGTATTGCTTCTGTCATATAAATCTTCATGATTGCTTTCCCATTGCCCAAACCAGTGTCTGTTAGTCCACTGCCAAATAAAACTCAGAACAGGCCTCTCAGTTTAGTTCAAAGCATACATTAAAACTATGAAGTGAAGCTTGGAAGCTGCGTTGAAACTGCTTAGAAACTGTCAGCATCTACCATTAGCTGTGTACAAACCAATTTTAGAGAATATATGTTGACGCTTGTGTAGGCTTATTACTCCTTACTAAAATAGCTTAGGAATTTATTCACAAAACCTTAACCTGAACTCTAAAAATTTTCTCAGAGACTAGCAAGGTCAGACCCAAGGAAAAAATAGGTCAGTGTCTTTCACTAAAATGACCTTCTTTCAATCTCTTGCCAGTGAAACCTGAGCAGTTAACCTGAGGCCTCTGCAAGCCTAATGGACCGTGTGAACAGAAAAATATTGCCATAAACTATCTGTCTGTTTGTCAGTACAACTGTTTTAGGAAGATCTGGAATCCAGTTGTTGGCCAAGAATTATGTAAAGGCTAGTAGAGTAGAGAGTAATTCAGCTCGTGCTGCTAATAGATGAAAAATCATAACAGGGTATTTTCAGGAAAGTGTAAATAGCATTCTCAGTCCTTGCTCCCCAGAAATAAATCTTGTGGCAGAAGTCAGTGAGCAGAGCAGCAGTGTACATGTGGAGCCTTGGCACATGGAATATTATGGGACTCCTTTCCAGGTTATGATTAGTATTTGTCCTTAGCTCACCTCCCTCTGTAAGGCAACACTTCCTTGCCCTAGTCCTGTGGTTCCTCCTGCATTTTTAACAGCCAAGGCTTTGGACTTCTGACCCCCAATTTAGAAGATAGCACCCAAATAGTAATAGGATGTGCCCAAATAACACAGGTTGACTATAAGATATGAAATCCATCTGTTATTGATTCCAATTAATTCCTCTGACAAATTGGCATATTTGGTGTACATAAATGGGAGTTATGGAATAACAAAAAGACCAGAGCTCATACTCTTTCTCCCACCAACATCTTAAACCTGATTACTTGTCACCTGTCCAGCAGTGCTCCTTTGTTGCCTCCTACTTATGCTTTGTCCTAAGTGGTTCCTCTATCTATAAATGATATGCCTTCAGTAAACTTAGTACTTCAGTGGTACCTTTCTTCAAACTTGTGCTAAGTACCGTAGAAATACATTTTTATTTATTTCTTTTTACAATGGATTTAATCAGTCTCTTAGGAAAACGGCATACCTAAATCATAATTTGCACTGTAGCTAAGAGGAAAGGATTAAGGGAGAAGCTTACAGTGGCTACATAATGGACAGATGGCACGCCTGTTGAATTTACATGCCAAGTACTTGGTTTGGTTGGCATCTGTAAGCAGATGTTCAAGCTGCATCCACATTTCCTGCTACTCCGTCAAACCACACTAAATTTCTATTACTTTGCCTGAGGCTTTACTTCATTTCCCTGTACTTACTGAAAAAATGACTATGGAGTGGATTCAGTAAAGGATTTATTATTCCTGCAACACTGATTGCAGCATAGTATATGTGAGATATGTGATATGTGAGATAAAATAAGACAATTTTGAAATTGCATATTGTACAACTGCAGTAAGGTTGGTTGGCAGGGCTTGTGAGGAGGTTGCATCGGTTTTCTCAAATAGCCCAGTTTTCAGAGCTAGCTTATAGGATTTTTATACTAAAAAGCTGTGAGATTCAGAACAGATAAAGCTGTACCTGGGATTAAATGAATAAACTTAATGCGAACAACAATAACAACAACAACAAAAGATTTGAACAGGTTTTGAGAGGAAGACCAATTATCTTCATAGGTCTGAAGATAAAAAGGAGATGAGATAAGCAAGTGATTAGCCAAAGGCTCAGTGTTTTAAACAAATTTACCTTTTTGATGAGACAGTTGGTTTTCCAAGCAAGGGAAATAGGATCCATCCTGTCTGTATGTACCACTGGTAATATTTTGCAAGAGAAGCTGTTTAAAAAGCTCCAAAAATAGCAGCAACAACAACAAAAAAATCACCAAACCAAAAAATTTAAGCTGAGATGAAGAAGGACTTGGATGTATTAGTCAATCATGTAAGTAATCACAATTAGAGATTCAGCTTCCCCAGTAAAAACTGTAACTATGTGGCTTTAGTGGTGCCCTGTCCAAAGGACTGGTTACAGGACTGGTCAGGGCACATTTGCAGCACCTGTCTCATGACAAAGGGCTGGAGGAGCCCAACTACCTGAATGTCACAGATGAAGGCTGGCAGAAAATGAGGCTCATCACTCTGCATTGTCAGTGAAAGAGTTAATAAAGTAAAAGAACAGAGTGTAAGAACAGATCATTATGAATGGCTGTGTATCATTGTACTGTAGAGATGCAAAGACTCCTAACTGTTAAAGAAATGAGGTTCAGGAACAGACTTGTAGTGACAGCTTAGGGCTAAAAATAATTTATAAAATGGAGTTGATCTCTGCCTGCAAAATTGAGATTAGCACTGGAAAATCTCTTGATGGAATAATGCCCTGAGAATCCCTTGCTCCCCTGTTATTTAACTGGCTCTCCCTGTCCAGTTTCTGCAGCTGGTCAGAGCTGTCCCTCTCTGAGCACTTCAGTGCCTCTTTTCCAAAAGCAGGGATTAAGAAATGGTACTTTCTTGTATGTAAGCTCTGAGTAAATAGTGTGAGAGCACAAGGGGATAGAATATAAACAACAAACAAACAAACAAACAAAACCCCCACCAAAACAGAAGAGATGGCTCTTTCTTTTAGAAGAAAATGGGGAGGAAAAAGTGGTCATTCACTTTTAAATTTAGGAAGTGTAGGATGTGGCTCCCTCGCTATTTTCAGCTCCTTCCTTCTCTGTGAGCTGAATGAAGAGAAGCACCAGAAGGACAGGTAGGATTGGGCTGAGGACACTCTCTGCTCTGCCTATGGAAGTGGTGAGATGAACGAATGAAGATGAGTGGGCCAAGCAGATGCAGGTGGCTGGAGAGCTGTTAGAGACAGGGAATCTGAAAATATGGTCCAGTGCTTATGGTGTTCATTTAGAGATAAAATTCAGTCTTCCTCATGATAGCACATATTTTGTCCAAGGATTATTCAAGATCTTGCTGCTAAAACTACCTCGTGACTTTTCAGAATTGGCTTCAAGCCACTCAGGTTGAAAAACAGCTTGACTCTTGCTCTGTCTTCCTGGCTGTGTGCCCTGCAAATAAATTGCACAACACAACCTCCCCTAGGTGTGTTTTTGAAAGTGTGAGCTCCTCTCTGTCACTTTTAAGATGTTAGGAGATGATGGTGCATGCAGGTGGCTGAATAGATTTCCAGCAGTCCTGACAGGCACTTAAATCCTAAAGGTTTTCAGATGCTGTTCTGTTTTTCTTACAGCACGGCTTCGGGGAGCACACTGTGAATTCCCTTCTGAGCCACTCGCTTTCTGCCAGCATTACAGCAGGATCCTGATGGAAACTCTGGGATTTGTGGAGTTGGATGGGAGTCACATACAACTACTGGTTCCTCTTATACTACAAGAGGAAACCGGTGCCTTTTTCCAGGGAGATAAATCCTGCGCTAGATGCTTTTGAGATTTCCAGAGCACTTGAGCACAGAATCATTTACAGCACCTCTCAGGCCTGCAGTGCAGCTCTCCACAGAAATACCTGAGCTAGCGGCGAAGAAAACACCCTGAAGACCTGAAAGTGTGATGGTATTGCTACACCAGTCTGGGTGTGCTGACTCAAAGATGGCACCTTCTTAATCTGGGCCATGAGGCAGCTCTTCCACAGCGCTGCGCTGGCAATTGGTTCTGCTCCCTGGTGAGTTAGTGGGCTGCCATAGCAGTGCACCACACAGTGCTATGGAGACCATTGGTCTCCGTGGTACACAGAAGCATACCATGCCCATGGGAGGGCATGGGGTTGGTGGTGGGTCTTGGTAGGTCAGATGGTTGGTTGGACTTTGTGATCTTGAAGATCCTTTCCAACTCAATGCTTCTACGGTGCTGTATTAATCATTATTGTCAATCAGTGCTGCTGTGCTACAGAACTTCTGGAGGTGTTTGGGCTCGTGGAGCTGCCTGGCTCCTGCTGGTTCCTTGGGCTCTGTGCAAATCAAGCTGCTCTCCTTGTACTTGTCTGTAGCATCATGAAATGCTGTTTTAAATCACCACACGTACACTGTGATCTTTTGAGCCTAGGAAAGATTGATGAATCTGCACTTTCTACCCCATGCAGTGGGTCCGCGGCCGAGCCACGCAGAGCCGACAGCTTCCCACCGAGCAGCACCCACAACCACCACCCCCCCTCACCTACAGACCAAAAGGCGCGGGGCCTCGAGCGGCCTCCCGGCCTCGGCGTGCCGCAGCCGCGCCCCGAGGCGGCGCCTCCTCTGAGGCCGCCCGCGGATTGGCCGCGCCGCCTTGTGCCATCGCGACGCGGCGAGGGCCGGCGGGCGGCGCTGGGCGAGGCCGCCATGTAAAGGCGCAGAAGGGCCCCGCCAGCCGACCGGCGGGGCGACGGCGCCCTGCCTCGCTGCTGGCCATGCTGGACCGCGAGCGCGGCTGGAGCGTTTCTTTCGCCGGCTGCGGCTTCCTGGGCGTTTACCACATCGGTGCGGCCACCTGCCTGCAGGAGCACGCCCCGCACATCATCCGCGACGCCCGGCACATCTACGGCGCTTCTGCCGGGGCGCTGGCCGGCGCCGTGCTCGTCGGAGGCGGCTCTCTGGGTCGGAGCTGAGCTGAGCGGAGCGGGCGGGGGCGGCACGCTGGGTGCGGGCGGGGGCGGCGGCGCTGTGCGGGAAGCGGCCGTCACGGCCCGGCCCGCGGCTGGAGGCAGAGGTTTGGTTTGGGGGCGGTTCTGTGTGCAGTGCGGTGTGTCGGGCACCGTGATCGCCGCGAGTCCCTTCCAGCTCGGGGTAACTGGATGTTCCACCGGTCTGGCTGTAATTTAAGTAGTCGAGTTAGTGCTGTTTGGTGTCTGTAGCAGGTATTTCTTGATGGTTTGCGAGTAAATGCAGTCTCCATTGTGAAATATTGCTTGGCTGGCAGTGTGAGAAGTGTACCGCGCTTCCACCTACTGAGGGCTTATCAGAGCCCCAAAAGATTGGCCTAGTAAATGTGGCATGTTGAATTGGTAAAGCAGCTTGATACAATAAAATATCAAGCTGTTTGAAATAGCGGCTAGAATGTGTTTTGAGGAGCGTACGAAATTTCTGCCAGTCTGTTCATGATTCTTCCCTTTAAAACAAAAAGATCTGTTGGCGTAAAGGCTTGTGACTCAAAAGTGGCAATCTTTGTTCGTGGTACCCCGAACAGGCTTAGAACTGTAAGGCCGTGTATTTACGTTTTAGACAGGGAGGAAGAAGCAATGGGAGCACGTTTTGAACTGAGAGAGGGTTTGGTTTTTCTCTTCAGAATTTTGGGGAGCTCTTCACTGTAATACCAAAAGTTCGCTGCCTGTGAAGGGCTGAGGTGGTGAAATGCTTCTCCCTGCTGCTCAGTTGCTGGTCTCTATCGCTTCTGATTAATTTCTTCAAGGCTTTAAGCAATACACTTGCACTATTTAAATGTTTCAGTTGAACCTGAAGGTACTCACGTAACACGTGAGTTGTTATGAGCTTGATACCAGCTTTTAAAACAAATTATGTTTGTCCACAGTAGTGATTTAGTTTTAGTACATGTTTAGTATTAAGTTCTAATTAGTTGTAGATGATTTAAAAGGTCTAGGAAGCTGCTCTGAATGTTAGAAGTGCTTAAAAGCTCAAAAACAATTCATACTGCTTACCTGAAAATATTTGATATCAGCAGCTTTTAAGAATTTTAGTGTTTTAAGAACTAAGACTCACAAACTTCATTTTATTCCAGCATCTTTTCTTTCTTATGTGCAAGTGGAATTACCTGTAAATAATAGAATAATTAGTGTGTTTGTGAGCGCTACCCCTGGTACTGAGTTTTATGGGTGAGTGTCTCTCCTAGAAATTATCTTTTCTAAAGACACTTGAGTTATTAGAAAACATATCAAAAGCAGCCACATTCTAAGATCTTTGAATTATTATAACAAGAGGGAATACCCATGTTAATTCTGCATCCTTTTAGCTGCTAATTTTGTATGGTTCTGTGGAAGCAGAGGATCACCATTAAGGTCTTAAGAAACATTGTAATAATTTCATATACTTCATTACTTTGTACTGTGCAGCTCTTTTACACCGATGTTGTGTAATACACATTATTTATATCTGCAGCTGTGGCTGTACATCCCACATGTTTTCACAGTTGCCATTCACTGTAGGAAGAAAGAAAGAGTCAGCTCTTCTGAGAGATGTGTGGTGGAAGGGTGAGCAGCAGGGGCACAGCTGGAGCATGGGCAATTCTGAGCAGGTACTGGGAAATATTGGTGATGGGCAGACAGTTGAACTGGATGATCTCAGAGGTCTTTTCCAACCTTGGTGATTCTATGATACAAAGCAAAGAAAATCCCCATGGGATTGGGAAAATGTAGGGATAGGTGCCTGTAGAGGCAGTAGGATCTCTGTCCTTGGAGATGTTCAAAACTTGGCTGAACTCAGTCCTGAATTCATGTCCTTCTCTCTGCACATAAAACTACAGCTGTGTTTGTGCACGGGATTTCTGACTTAATTTGACTTGTATGGTTCACCTTTTGGAGGTTTGTACCTGGATGTTTTAGGTAAAGGCTTTCGTCGTGCTTTTTGTTGTCTATTGGCTAGAGTATGTAGTTTGAGTCAATGTAAGCAGCCACTGAACACGGGGGGGGGGGGGGGGGGGGGGAAGAGTTCTTTGCTGGACTGAGGGGAAAAACTTTGTACCGTGAGTTCGGGGAAAGATGAAGGGAGGAGGTTGGAGGTGGCTGCACTTGAGAGGATGATGTGCATTTTAGATTGATCCAAACAGGGGCTGTTGAGGTGCTCACAGCTTGGATCTTCTCCATAGGTGTCTTGGATACCTGATATTTTTGTCATGATGTGGCCATGCTTAGATGGCTCACACAGATCACTCTGTGACTTAGCATGCTAAGAAAGGTTGAAATATTGTTACATGAGGGGAGAAAATAATACTGTAGAAAAACAATTTTTTTTGGAAAATATTGAACTCAAAAGCTTAAGCAAAGTTCTTTCTAGTGCAGTGTTGATGGTTAGCTTGGTAAGTTGAATCCTATCTGTTCTAGGAAGAAGCTATGCAGGTTAAAATTTGCAGGTTCTGAACATGTTTGTGGGTGACCTTGTAATGTATCACTCGGGTTAATGACCTGTTACTTTGACCTTCCTTCCCTCTACTCCCCTTCCGCTTCCAAGCTGACTGGCTTATCGGGCAGTATCCCCAAAGTATGCCCTGGAGGAGCATAATACTCAGTGTTTAAACAAAACTTTGTCAGGCGGATGAGCTGTTATGTTAGTCTTGTTAAACATGACTGTGCATGTGATTGTTAGAGCAGTTTGTGTTCTGTAGGAACAATGGTTCTCTGTAGGGGTTTGCTCTAGTTTCTAAATGCTGTTTTAATTGGAGAAAATTTAAGCCAATACGTAACAGACATCTTACTAACAATAAAAAAAAGCCTATCAAGTGGAGACCTGTGTTGCATATCTCCACTGTGTTCCTTACCTATTGCTTTAAAAACTTAGCCTGCTGAGATTCCCTACCTGAAGTTTCCGCTAAATGTTTCCTTTGCTGTGTCATGTAACTCTGTAACAGTATTTGTTAATGTCAAACAAATATTCATCACAGCTAGTAACCTTCTTCAGCAGAGATAGCGTGGAACTTAAATCTGTGTGTTAGGTAATCTTTGTGGATGTTGCATATGGAATATATCTGTGCTGGTGGAAGGTTACTCATCTTTGTTTCTTCTTAAAGAACGTGTTTCCAGAATGAATAATTTTTAATTGGAGTATTTCACGTGGGTGTTTTACATCTACAATCTATCTGGAAATAACAAATATAAATAACTTGGTGGCTGGGTCCTCACCAGAATGCAACTATTTGGATGTCTTAGTGACTCTTTTTCTTTTTTTTTCTTTTTTTTTTTTTCCTCCTCAAGAAACTCAAACTCAGTTAAACACTGATGGGCTGTTAGTTTCTGTGTTAAAAATCTCTTGATGTTTTTTTTTTTTTTTTTCATGCTCACAGCCAGTTAGAGCTCTAGACATGCTTTAGTAATGGAAGTGTGGGGTTTGTTTGTTTTTACTTTCATCTCTAAATGAAATGTGTTTTATTTGCAGCTGAGGCATGTGCAGATGTTCTGGCATTAGCCAAAGAAGCTAGAAAGCGCAATCTTGGTCCTCTTCATCCTTCATTTAATGTGATAAAGATAATAAGAGATGGCTTGATGAGAAATCTGCCAGAAAACACTCACCTGTTGTCATCAGGCAGGCTGTGCATTTCACTAACTAGAGTCTCGGATGGTAAAAACACACTGATATCTAATTTTAATTCTAAAGAAGAAGTTGTGCAGGTATGTTTCTTTTCTGGCAACTTTCTGAGTAGCCTTGGTAGCTAGTTGGTAGCTTTGGTAGCCTTTAGTGTATTTAATGTCTTCTGTTGTGTTTTGATTTTACACATCTTAAGTCAAAGTAACAGTGACTGAACTTTAAAAAATAATTCAGAGTTTATTATGACACTCATTTACAAGTTTTTCCAGTTAATGTAACTGTGAATGGAGTAAGTGTGCAAGAGATCAGTCTTAAAAACAGATATGCCTTTAAAGTGCTTTGCATCTAAAGCAACTGTATCTGTCATGAAGAATATTTTGCAAAGTCATTCTTATAAAAGCAGTGGTCAGGAAGCGTTAAAAAGTAGCTCTTTAAAATTATTTCTTAATATCAGTGTGAAAGCTAGTACAGTATCATTCCTCTGGAATCATGCAGGTGTCCTGAAATGGTTATGTGGCTTACTCAGAAAATGTGTACCTTGAGGGAATTAAAGTAAACCTTTTCTTTCTACTTAATATTTTTACAGATGGTTGTCTTGTAAATCTTTTTTTTTTAGATGACATGTGATTACATTAATCACAAAATTGAATGTCCTCATCCTTTGTATGAAATAATACTTGATTGTAACTTTATTTTTTTTTTAAAGTAATTATGTAAGAGTACTTCCTGGGTTTTTTTTGGTTGCTTGCTCAGTTGGCTTTGCTAGCATCTGAAGAGATGAATGTAAATGATAATTTCAGTAACACAGCAGTTACTATTTAATTTATATAATCTTGTTTTCCTACAGGCATTGATCTGCAGTTCGTTTGTCCCAATTTATTGTGGCCTAATCCCGCCATCATTTAGAGGTGTGGTAAGTGTCTGTTAACAGCTAGAAATATTTCTAGGTCTTCTGAAAATAACAGAGTAACAGTATAAAAGAAATCCATTCATCAAAGCTCTTAGCACTCTACCTATATGTTTGTTACAAGTTGCTTGTCTGTTTCCATTAATGCACATAATCTCACGGTTACACAATCTCTTGATACTTTATGGCTATCCTGAGTTTTTTACTAAGTTGCATTTTCTTTCCTTCCCAATTTCATTTCCTTTAAACAAGGAGAGGGGGAGGAATGTGGGGAAAAAAAAGAAAGAACATTAAAAAAATTAAAAATCCTTAAAAGTGGTTGGTTACAGTCTGTTCTGGAGGCTATCTGTAAGTACTAAAAGGTCAAGGATAGCCATGAAATGCTTAAATTAAAGCAAAAGTGATTAGAACTGTATGGGGACTTTTCTTTATCTGCACTTCTAAACCTTGTATGTCTTTTTAAACTCCTCCAGATTAAAGGTGTTATGAAAACAGGACGTTGGACTGAATCCAAGGTTTAGGTGGATCCAGGATTATCTGGCTCTTCAGTCCTTGTCACCAGACAATGTTATTTTAAAAGACCTCATTCAGAGTACAAACATGCACAAGTGATGCTTTATGTAGCCCTATTTTGAGGGGAGGGAAAGAGGAGGGACCTTATCCTTTTGTTATTTGCGACAGCTTTGGTATCATTTTAATGCTTAGGAGACATGTTGGAACTTGGTAAAAATACTACATCTGCATATGCCTGGTATGATTTCTGTAGGGCTTAAACACTGTAGAATGTCCAGTATTTAAACTTCATAGATTCTTGCCATTTAGTGGCTTGGTTCTTTCTGCACATAATACAGAGACTTGTGGGAAGCGTTTAGTAAGTGTGCAATACTAGCAATGTGCAACAACAGCTCTTTACCTGTGTGCATCTGCTGCAACAACTGAAGTTTGGAGTATTTTCAGAGCATTACCTTCCAGACTGCGTTGCATTCCATTTGACAGGATGGCCAGCGTCAGCTGAAGGGCTTGCTGAAGGACTTCATAATATAAAACAACTTCAGTTCTAGGCTAGCTATTCTCTAAGTGGTAGAACTGCTGGTTTCTGTTGGATTTGAGGTCCTTCCCCAGCATGAAGTTTCCTTCTGCCCTCTTTTCTCCCTCCTGTCTTTAGTAAGAGACAATTGCCTTGTGAACAAACAACCAATGAAAACAATGACAACAACAGTCCCCATTGCCCCCCCCAAAAAAAAACAAACAAAAAACCCCAGTGAAAACCAATCAACATAATTCAGGCATGTGCTTCTACTTCTGAATAATTTAATGAGAAGGCTGCATTCTGTGGCTGTGCATTTCCTTCTTGGCCAGACATCTTATGATGATTCCGCAAAGGGTTTGGTGATTGCATTATATGCCTGTAGGAAGTTTGTCAGCAGCTGCTTACTGCTGGGTCTAAAGAGTGTACAAGAAAGCTGACAGGTAGGAACAGGCTTGTCTAGAAAAGTATGTTGAATGAATTGCTCTGGGTTGTCCTTTTCCTCATTCCTAGTTTGTTTCTCACAGCACTTGGGGAGCAAGTATCAATCCATATTAAACTGCTTAGAGCAGATTGCTCCTGCTCAAAGCCACCTTGCCTTTCCATTTTATAAAAGGACCCACAGATTCTGTGTGATGCCTGGTTGGGAAGGAGGAAAATGGAGCCACTAGAACAGCAAAGTTGGTAAGGAGGTATCTTTGGATGCTGTTGGAATAAACTGTCTAAAACTGGCCCCACTGGAGAGAAGGGTGCTTTGAGTGACTGGTTGAGTTTTGCAGCTGATGCATTATAGATCTGCTATCTCAGTATAGAACATACAGAACTTTTCAGTTCTTGGATCCTAAAACGTTTGAGATGATGATGTGTTAAAACTATGGTCATGGGCAGCTGAACACACAAAAAAGTTCAACTTGGGACAACTACTAAATCTGTGTGCAAAGCTTTTTTTTTTCACTTTTATTTGCAATTTCTTAATGTCTGAGTATTTATCATCCTTTGATTGCGAATTCTAATTGCAAGAGCAATTAAGAGCAGCTCTTTTTAAACAGAATGTTTTAATAGCGAGGAACCTGAAACTTGGAAGTGTAGAGCTGTTCTCTTCTGTTCTTTCTACAGTAGCACTGTGATACCTCTTAGGTTAGCGCTGTCCTTTGAGGAAGAAGAGACAGTTGTGCCAGTTATTTTAGAGCACATTGTGTGGGATTATCATCCTTAAAATGGATTTGCTCTTTCCTAAACACACAAAGAAATCCCAAATAGAACACTCCTAGATTTTCTGTGGAACTACAGGACAAAGCATGCTATTCAAAATGTTCAGACTGGGGGCATAGCAGAGACTGTTCTGTTAGTTGTTGTAAATGCTACTTAATTCCTACATGGGAAATCTACTGGCTAGAAAATGTCAGTGTTCTTTTTTACTTTCAATCTTTGCAGCGCTATGTGGATGGAGGAATCAGTGACAACTTGCCTCAGTATGAATCTAAGAATACCATCACTGTTTCACCTTTTGCTGGGGAGTGTGATATCTGTCCAAAGGGGAATTCTGCCAACTTCCATGAAATGAATGTGACTAACACCAGCATTCAGCTCAGTTTGGGGAACCTTTATCGTTTAACACAAGCACTCTTTCCACCAGAACCTAAGGTAACTCCCTGCCTTCATGTATTTTAACAAAACATTTTTCTGTATAAAAGGTTTGCTTTTGCACAAAGCTCCAGGAATCTCAGCACTTTATCTGGTCATATAAAGTTTTCTCATGACACTTCTTACTTGCATTCAGAGAGATTCAGAGTCTGTGTTAGTGGGTTTTTTGTTTTGTTTTTTAGTTTCTCTGACATAAATTGGTATTGTCTTGCTCTGTTTCTGTAGGAATTCACAGGATTCTATCATAAAATCCACACTGATAAATTAATAACTGTCAGTTTAGAGTCCCTTCACTGCTAACCAGGTTCTTCAGAACTTTGCAGAAGTTTTAAACTGTTTACATCAGATACTAGTCTTGCTAAGTATTTAATTGCAGACTTGATGAGGGAAATCACTAGAATTGCAGTTGCTGAAGCTGGAAAAAATTGAAGACAGACTGCCAGTTGACTTGGGATACACTACAGAGAAGTAATGTTTTGATCACTCTAGATGCTTTTTTTTTTTTTTTAAACCACTTGGAAATAGAAAAACATTAAATTCTACTTATGTACATGTTGATTTTTTTCTTTTGTCCAGGACTACTGTGCACGTTAGTAGATGAGCTGGTGTTGCATCTGCTGAACGATATTTTCATGTGGAAGGCTAAGTTTGAGCTGGAACATGAGAATCGCACAGCTGACCTTTTGTAGTTTTGGGAATTGGGAAGCATGGGGAGGGAAGAGGGGAACTGACATATTCCACCAAGCCACCCTGTTGCTTTGTTACTTGCTTCTGACATTATGCTAAAGGCATGAAATGAGAGAGGAAGTTCTTCTAAGCCATTAGAATGCTGTTCTTTTTACTGAATAATTCAGTGCATCTGTAAGATGACAGATAAGCAGTCATATGCATGACTGTGTGTCACACAATAGGCCTATTAACCTGAATCTATAGGACTATAGCAACTGTAAGAAAATTTTACACTAACAAGGGTAAAAAATAGTTGTAAGTGGCTTTTTATTTTATAAACTCTTGATCTGAATTTTGAATTTCTTTTATTTGTTTATTTGGCTGACTTGTTTACCCTCTGCTTACAGGTACTAGGAGAGATCTGTGAGCAGGGATATTCAGATGCTTTTAAATTCTTGAAAGAGAGCGGTATGTTACTCTTGTGGATAATTATTGGTGATATGTTGTGTGGTTTTTGTTGTGTTTTTTTTTTTTTAAAGGGTTGAGGGGGAGGAAGGGGTTTTGTAACTTATGTTATCATTAAGCATTTCAGTTGGTAGAAATCACAGTTTTAACTACTTGCCTGGGGTGGTTGTCACACAAAAACTACACTTTCAGGTTTTCAACATTCTTGTGTTAAGTCAGTGCTAGTATTGTTTAGTGAAATTACCAAAGAATTCTACTCATAATTCTAGAAAAATTATCAGTTTCTTTTGCCTTAATACCAAAGGATCGGAGTAGACTACACTCTTGTGCAATCTGCATTGTCTTATTTTCTCTCTTGTACTGTCCAAGTAAATTTGTAGGAAAAACATTACAGTCCAGAACTGGGAACTGTCTATCAATAGTGTTAAATAAGTAATGGATAAATCCTTTGTTTATATCATGAAAGACTTTACGAGTGGTCTTAAAATGTAGCAGTTACTGGGATCTGGATCAGTTCAGGAATAATTGAAAGAGCTGCTCTTTCTCTTGAATCAAAGTGAAATATTTATGAACCACATTCCTTGCTCAATTTTGAGACAGACAAGTTAGAAACAATCATTTACTATTTATCACGAAGGTAACTGTATGTATGAGATGCTATCCCCATACTCTTTGGGTGCAGAACAAATAGTGCTGGGTCAGATTATATGAATGGAAATTATGATGATGTTTCTACTAGTTAGTTTCTACACTATTAGAGTTAGTGCTAGCTAAAGTGCTGTAGTTGTATGCTTGTAGTTGTATCTTGATGTGCTCTCTGCTTATACTCACGCTTTATTCCTGCTTCCTTGATACAATTTCTTCATGTTCAAGAACATCCCAGTTCTGCTAAGAGCTTAACTTCTAGTAATATTGTTAAATAATTAAGAGAGTCCCACTCTAGATCCTTTGCAGGATAATTAAAAGCACAAGTTTTTGCAGAAACAAACATGCCTGTAGCTTGAGGCTGCCTGTGCTTATAGGCTGTGTTCATGTGCTGCACCTATGAGTTTCCTGTGTGCACACTTCCATCTGACTCTGTATCTGAGATTGCTTGCAGGTCTTTCTTGGAGTCTTCCACTCACATTCCCTATGCATTGCACTATTTGTCCTCATTTTCATACTAATGATGTGATACTTTTGTTCTTACTGTAGCCTTTCCAAACTCTTTAGTTATGCATCGACTTTCTTGTTAAGCTGTTTCAACTATAGGAGCTCCTATTTTTTTTTTCCCCCATCCAGAACACTTTGATATACATAACTTCTCTTCTAAAGACTTTTGTATATACTTCTGACATTTATCAGCAACAAATGCTAATTTAGTTTCATACTTTATGAAGAATGTATGAAGAATGAAGAATATTAAGAATGTATCTTAATATTTACCTCTTTCCTTCTGCACCTTATGACAGCACCTTAAAGTATTCTTATGATATCTTCTGTGTCAAATTTCCCATTCTAGTCTGATGCATTGTGGATGTTTTCTTTCAAATGAAAATAAGTCAGTTTTCCTCATCTCCTTTAAAACATTTGCTTTGCTGCTGGAAAACTACTTTGGCAAATGACTGTGTGTTTCAGATTCAGTCTCAATTGTTCACCTTTTTTCATTTGCTTTAGAATTTGTTTTAAAGTAAGATCTTAATCTGTGCAGGAGTAGTCGTAATGATGAATAAATCTTGGTCTGCTTATAAGAACAAGTGTATTTGACAATAGGTAGATAATGTTCCTTCAGGATTAGACCTCCTGTAATGATAAACGAAGTACAGGTACTGTGAAGACCTGTGGATTGAGCCTAAGTGGAAGCTCTTGACTCTTCCAGGTATTCTGAATGACTCAATTTATGTCAGCTTGTCCTTCACAAAAACAAATCCTCATGAAGCTGCACAACATATTGACTATACGAAGAAAAAGAATATGTCTGAAAACAATAGAGTAGAAACTTCACAAGTGGAAGTACTTGGTGACCAGCTGAAGCAAAATCCGTGGCCTCTGGAGAAGAGCATATTTGAGAGTTTACCTCCTAGGCTTCGTAAAGGTACATTCTTCAGACTGTGTTCTGTAACTTTAAATGGCAAATAGTCATTTCCCATCTAACCCCCAACCTTATTCTAATCTTATAATTTGCAAAAGCTATTTTATGACAGCAGAGGTTAGCTGAACTCAGAAGTGTTCTCAAAGTACTTAGAAAATGGAAATGTGTATCTTGATTTAGCTACAAGAGTAAGTCTGAAACAGGGCAAAGGAGTCACTTTGTGGAGACATGAACTAAATGCTCATGTAGAGTTGAATTTAGTTTGTAAGTCTACAGTATCTTTGTAAATGTATATTTAACAATAAAGCTGAACTTCAAATTCAAACACTGGTTACCCCTGTCTTATTTCTGTATCATACTTCAGTAGATTTCTAATTGCCTGGTTTTCCTGTTGTCTTAACAAGGTGTTAATAGACCAGGAACACTTCTGATATTTCTTAGTCTATAATTCTTGCCAAAATTTTCTTGTGGATGCTGATCAATATTTTCAAGATCTGAAATTTGTAGTCCTAGTGACTTAGGAGAATAAATACGAAGTGTGAAACTTCTGAAAACTATACATAACTGGAATAGGTGGAACTCTAGAATTTAAACTCCTTAAAGTTCCACAGTCTCAGACAAGGCAAGAATGCTGTCTAAAATACATAAGGTTCACATCTCCAGAAATACATCTTGTATGAAGTTAATACTTAAATTTACTGCTTAACAGTTCTGAGTAATGTCTTTTTATTTGTGTTATCAGCCAGTGCTTCCCATATTTTAAAATAGCACTGAGAGTACTTATGATAAGTGCGTTGAGATTGCTTTTTCCAGTTTCTATCTAAGCCTTATTCAGAAATACTTGATCATACTGACTGCAGATTACCAAAACGTGAGTGAATTAATTGAGCAGTTTCCAAATAGTCTAACATCTTTCTCAAACACAATTACTCTTAAGCGCTTCAGGAAGCTTGTAAAGAACCAAATGGATTCTATGCTCAGTTCTCTAAACTCTTCCCAATGCGGGTGATATCCTATCTGATGCTACCATATACATTACCTGTGGAGTCTGCTTATTCTGCTGCTTTACGGTAAGAAAGCTTTCATGAACCACTTTGTAATTGCACTTGGGTATAATTGAATGCTTATTCAGTTTTATAGGTGCTCTGGTTCTCTATAATTCAAATATTAACTGTCCAAAGAGAGTTATTTCTACCTACATAAGGTGCGTCCCCCTAAAGCCTCTACAATCTATATAAATAATCCTACTAAGAAAAAGTTTAAATAATAAATGTACTGCTAAAAGCTGTCTTTTAGTTCCACAAAAGAAGCACCCTTAATCCTGTGATTGTGCAGGTTATTCACTACTATTTCTGTGTTCTGCAGTGGTATTTGAACTCCATCTGGAGTTCTGTGCTTTTGCTTTTTCCTGAAGTCAGAAACGAAATCTAAGAGCTTATTTGCCAAATAAACTTTCTTATTGGGTTTGCTTAGGTTTACTGAGGGTTGTTCTCTTGAAACAGTGCTGATTTTTTTTTTTCTGACTCTTGAAAAGGAGGAACTATACACCATGAACACTAAACTGTGTTGAGTTGCTTAACTGAATTCTAGTATTTGTACTACACATGCTTTTACTTTATTTAGAAAATACTAGAAGAAATAAAATGTTCTGTAAACAGATCCAGGTAAAACTCCAGTAAAATATTTCACTGTGCCACTTAAAATGATGAAGTGCCATGTTCCTCAAATGAGAGGCAGTCAACAGAATTCTGTGGGTTTTCCCTCCCTCTCCCACTCCTCCCGTGTAACTGACTTGTTAGCATCTTAAGGGGAAAAGGCAAAAAAACATTTGTAATGTTATTCTATGTCTGCCTTCATTGTTCTTCCATTGTGCTTTTCTTTTGTTCTTGTTTCCCACATAACATTTAAACTCACTGGGAAGCTCCTACTACACAGAGGGGTCAAAGACAGGAATTTTTTGTAGGCTACCTAGAATTTGGTAGAATGCTGGTCGGATGCTCAGCATAGATCAGAGACGTAGAGATACGTGCTGCTCTTTTCTTTAGGTTGTAGAGAAGAGATGAGTGAATTAGACTGAAATCCAGACAGGTTGTGAAGATCTGGAGGTATTGTTGAGGGAGTTAACACAGCTGTGTTTCTCCCCAAGCTGTTTTGTTGGATGCATTATGTAGGAACATGACATAAGCTTTGTTTACAAACTAACTTGTATATTTTGATTGTAGGTTAGTAAACTGGTTTCCTGACATGCCTGCTGATGTTCGATGGATGCAAGAACAACTTCTTCAGATTGCTGGTACAGTTTATTCCCAGGCAAAAAAGAGGCTGTTCTGTACATCCAGGTAAGCTGGTGTGCTGCTGCGTGCAAATTATGTATTTTTAAAAGTTCTCTCTTAACAGAGCTTCAAGTACTAATAAGTTTCCCTCTTAAAAGCATTTGATAATTTTTTCAAGTGTAGCATTAAATGGTTCTTATTGCTTCTGACTCTTATTTATTAAGTGTGCTGTACAGAGTTCTTTGTAGTTCACCAGTGACTGCTGTGTGTTGCAGATGAAGGGGTGTTACCTATTGGTAGGGTTATACTAATTCTCTATTTCCATATAGAGAAATAAAACCCCTCTGTTTCCATGGAAGAGACCTCTTCTGTAACCCAGATGTAACTAGATTCATTATGCTTCTCCTATCAAACTGGTATGGGATTTAACCTTCCAGACTTAATGCTTCTGCTAGTCGTCTTAGTACCGTGCATACGCAGGAATTAGTGACAACTTGCCCTGGTATGAATCTAAGACTGCCATTTGTTTCACGTTTTGCTGAGGAGCTTAGTATTTGCCCAGGGATCTTGAACAACTTCTACAAAATAATATGACAGCCCACATTTTCCATTTAAAATAGACTTGTTGCTGTAACAGTGAATTGTGCAACCATGTCAGAGTAGAGCTGGTGTTCATAGGCAGTCTCTGAAGTCCAAATGGTTATTAAAAATGAACTCTCCTAAGATTTGGTTTGAAAAGGCAGAAATCCAGACTTAACTGATCAGGATTTGTGATGTGGTTTCCTACAAATAGCTGAACATCTGCCTGCTGATGGAAAGTAGTGAACGAATCCTTTGTTTTGGTTGGCTTGTAGCTTTTGTCTGACCTGGTAAACTGTGTTTATCTCAATACATAAGCTCTCATGCATTTCCCTTTCCATTTTCTTTCAACCACCCACAGCTAGTGGCTGTGTAGTACTTGTCTGCCTACTGGGGTTAAAGCACAGCAATGATCACTACCCACGGAATCATTTACACTGTTAAACTTTGAAGTTTTCTGAAGCCTTTCTTTAAACGGATTTCCCCTTCAGATGTCTAGGTCCCAAGGCTGTGTATGTAGAATCCTGCACTATATTCTACAGGTGACTCTTTGTGGGCTTGTACAGTCTTTCATTATTCACCAAGAATTTACTGTTGCTTTTCTGAAAATAAATAATCCCATTGCTTTCTCCTCTCTTCCTCCTGTGTTTTCAGATCTAGCTTCTCTTTTGCAATCAGACTCAAATCTCATAGAAACTTGAGCTGTTTACGGTTTAGGCATTCTTCTGGCAGCTTCACCAGCTGGGATGGTATCTTCTAGTGCATCTGAAGTTCAAGTATAGAGGAGAGAGATCTTTTAGGGGAAAAAAAACTGTTTTTCCTGGTGAATGTTGAGAACATGCTTGTTAATGTCCGGTAACTGCTGTGATTCATGAGTGGGCAGCTAGGGGAGATCAGAACTATTCAAGTAACACACCAGTTGGGTCTCCCCTTCTAAAAACATATTAGAACAGTGTGGTGACTTGTAATGTAACAATTTTATATATACTTCTGAGGACATCACATAATGGTAGGATGCTTTTCTTCTAGATAAAGTTGTTTTAAGGTCTTTTTCCTGTTGTTGTGTCCTAACTCATCAAATACATTTAGAATTAACCGTTTTCCTATAGTGTTCTTTGTCATAAAGATTCCCTGGAAAAAATCTGAGTAGGAATAGAGACATCATTGAAATGCTACTGATTTTTATCTTTTTTTTTTTTTCTTTTCCTGCATTCTTTCTTAAACAGGAAAGACAACTACACACCACTAAGAAAATGTCAGACTGCCCCATCTACTGTTGAATTTCATTCTTCATACTCTCATCTTAAAATGCCTCATTCTTCTGCGGATATTGAAACCTGGCTCTGGGAATCTTCATGCTACATGGACTCGGTTATGAAACATGCTTCTCCTAAGACAAAGGAGCAGTCAGACTTAAACTCCTTTCCAAATTTTCTCCCACATTCTGACGAGTCTGGTTTGGAAATAGATTTTGACTCCTCCTCAGAGGCAAGTTTCCAAACTGCTCCAGAATATTAATTTGGAAATAGATTCCACAGCTTCCAAAATTCCAATTTGGCAGAAAAATTTAAATCCTAAAGGACTAAATGTCACTTTGTTTATTGCCAATAAGTCTTGGAAAAATGTTTACAACTTCCTGAGAAATCTGCCTTTGGAATTCTGCTGTTTTATGAATCATTAAAACAGTGGCTTCTATAGGAAGAGATGGACTACGTGTCTGTCAAAGCACCAGCTCAGTAAACTATAGTAAGGTTTGTAGTAAACAACATCTCTCTGGAAATGAGATTTTTGTTTTTTAAATCTACTTTCAGGATAAAAATGTAAATTCTGTAAACATCTTGGTAAACAAGCACTGATAACAAAAGCTTTTTAAAAACAGAATTCCCAAGAACATGTTTTAGGATCATTTTTATAGCACTTAATGAAATTGGATTTGTACTTCAAAAAGGGAAATACACATCTGTGCTTTGTAGTGGCCTCCTATGTCTGTATGCCTTATGTTAAACATCTGTTCTATTTACGAAAAAGTTGTCTGCATGAGATAATGTGGAAAGTGTTAGTCTAGGTTATTGTCCATTGCACAGCTCATAATCACTGCTCAGGTTCCTCTGTGGCTCTTTCCCTTCTTAAATACTTCAGTGGAAAAAGTCATGAGAACTGGGATGCTTTCATCTGAGATGCAATCAGGTAGTTTCAGTGACTTCATAGGACTTCTTTGTACTCAGTAAGAGCTTAATACTTGACTAAGTATTGAAAGGTAGGTAAAATAGTGGCTGTGATTAGTAATTTCAGGTGTTAAACTTTATGGCAGATGTTAATGTACCTCAGTGTATATTGAGTGGCGGCTAATGTTTTGGTCTTCTCTCCAATTGCTGCCCGATCATTCTTGATCCATTTATTTCATTTCTAGCTCAGGACGTTTTTCTGCTCTTCCTTCACTTTCCTCTTGCTGCAGGAGAGTTGGGGGGAAGAAAAAAGGGTCCTTTCTGGCTCTGGAAGGCCTGACAGCTCCAGGAGAGCTTTCCAGGAACGACTGTCAGAGAAAGAAAATCTGTAAGACTTGGTGGAAGCAGCAGTATCCAGGGGCTGTGCAAAAGTCTCAAATAATGGGTTGAAAGTAAACTGGATCACATCTGTATTGAGTGTCAACACTGTATAAGTGTTGTAAACACTTCCCTCAATGAAGGTTCTGTGTAAATGTAATAAAGACAATGTATCAGTGTATGAATACTTGAGGAAAAGTAGTACCTGTTAAGATTAACTACCATTTTTGCTGATTTAGTATTGTGTCTTGGATATGTTTTTTTCCTTTTAAATGGAAGGAAGCAGCTCTGTCTTTGGAGGTCAGGTTGCCACGTGTTTGCAGCAGGGGTGTGATGTTTGCAGGCTTCCTGTGTGTGGATATGAATTCTGGGCAACCCTGCAGGGGCTCGGGGAAGAGGTGGAAGGGTGCTCAGGGGGAGCACTGCGGTGAGGGAGGAACAGGGCTGAGTAACAGGATGGAAGCGAGAGAGAAGGGAATGTTTCCTTCGGGAGTTTAAGTGTGGGTAACACAGAAGTTTTCCAGGAGCAAGCGTTTCTGCACTGGACCAGCCTTTAAGCAGTTTTTCAGCTGCCATTCCCCTAAGCTTGAAGTACTACATGGTACGGCATGAAAATGACGTTTTGCTGGGGGCCAAACAGCCCCGCTGTCACGTTCTTGTTATGGACACCTGGTGCTATTCCACTTCACCTGTTTTGTTCCTGTCTAGCATGTATGTATCCTCAAATGGAGATGTTATTGAAACCACGATTAAAAGATTAAATGTCCGCGTTTGGCGTCTTCTATGCGTTACTTTACGCCCCTCCGCAGCACGCAGTCCCTGGAGCGTCATCCTAACTTCCGGCCGAGCCGTCCCATTTCCGGGCCCCGCCCCCTCGCCCCGCCCCTTCCTCCTCCGTCGTCCAATGGGCGCAGGGGCGGAGTCTGCTGTCATGGCCGCCCCCGTGCCGCGGCCTTGAGCGCAGCGGTCCCGCGCCTGCCGCCTCCGAGCGCCCGCCAGCTCGCGCCGCCATGGGCACCGTGCACGCGCGGGTAGGTGAGCGCCGCGATGAGGGGGGAGGGGAAGGGAAGGGAGGAAGGGCCGGCGGTCGAACGGCCTTGGGGCCGCGCTCTCCCGGCGACCTTCGAGAGGGTCGGGGCAGCGGCTCCTGTCTGGCGGCGGGGATCGCCTGTGGGCGCTGCCATCCTTCTCGCTGGGCCGTGGTGCCGGCACGAGATGAGCGGGCGGCCCTCGGTCCGTGCTCCGCCGTGCCGCTGGGTGGAAGGCAGGAGGGCCGCGGAGGAGTCGGGCCGTAGGGGTATCGGAGGACAAGGTGGGAGAGGCTGGCGGATGTGTCCTAAGGAAATCGGAGCAGATCTGCGCCCTGCTTGGTAAGAGGTAAAGTGTGTTTTGCTTAAGCTGCTTTCCCCTTAAAGCAGCCACGGGGAGCTAACCTGGAGGCCAGTACAGCGTGGAATCACAGTGCCCCACGTTGGAAGGGATCCCGGTGCCCCACGTTGGAAGGGACCCTCGGGATCATCGAGTCCAACTCATGTCTCCACAGAGGCTCGTCCCAATCCAAACCCTTCATCTCAGATCATTGTCCAAACGTTCCTTGAACTCTGGCAGCCACTGCCCTGCTGAGCCTGTACCGTGCTGCAACTTGGGGCCAAGTTCAGTCCATTCCAGGGTCTGACCACCCGGTGGGGAACAATGTCAGTAGCCAGGTGTGGTCTGTGAGCAGCCAGCCTATCTGGGGAGGTTTCTCCAGACCCCAGGCCCATCTTCTCCACACACCTGTTGAATACGAGGAGGCTTTTATCTGGCACTTAATCAACTGAGGGGCATATTGCTGCAGGGGCCCCTCATGGTTCCAGAGCATCTAATTGCCATGCCTAACTTCTCGCATTCTTAGTTCTGTATTCATAGAATTAAAGAATGGATTGGGTTGGAAGGAATGTTAAAGCTCACCCAGTTTCCAACCCTGTGGTGCGGGCAGGGCTGCAACCCACCACCTTAGGCTGCCCGGGGCCACATCAGCCTGGCCTTGATTTCCTTCAGGGATGAGGGCACCCACAGCTTCTGAGCAACTGTGCCAGGGCCTCACCATTTGATTTTATTCATCTGCTGTGCATATTGCTACACAACATTGTGTGGTTGCAGAGCATTTCACGTGTGCCTCAAAACTTGCGAGCTAGAGAGGACACCTTGTTTATTTAACTTAATTCTGATGTGTGACAGCAGTTTATTACCCCAGTGCTCCCTAAATAATTCAGCGTGGACTGTATTAGTAACTTAAGACTAAAAGTGGATTTACTGAGTTACCCAACCCCGACCTCTGCTTCTGCAGGTAACCCTGCCTTCACTCACGCTTGAATCTGTCATCTTGTGATAAGAGTCTTACTTTAGGACTTCCTGTCGCGGGTTAAGCAAGATCTACCTGTGCCCGTGACAGGGGGGCAGCTGTCCCAAAAAAGGGAAGGGGAAAAGGAAATGGGAAAAGAAAACAGCGGCAGCGATCTAAGGAGGCACACTTATTTACTAAATGCTATATCAGAATACAGGATAATACAATATAATACAATATAATTGTAATTAAGCAAAAAAGAGAGAGAGAGAGAGTGAGTGAGTCCCAAAAACCGAAAGGCCTACTGTAAGCTCTAGGCAAAACGGCTGGAATGCACCCCACGCTCCGAGGATCCGAGAGAGTGTGAGATTTCAGTCACGGGAGTGAGATTATATACTGTCCTTGTCCCGTGACTTATCTCCTGATTGTGATGTCCTCTGGGAAACGTAGTCTTCTTCTGCGAGCTGAACCTCTGTGAATTATCCATACTTTACATGATGTTATGATGTGGAATACTGATAGCAAAATTACAAAAGTATTAAACCATGACATTCCACCCCTTATTCTACATCATTACATTATCCTTATACACACATACACATTTATATATATGGTTGTGAGTAATCAGCAACCTTATTTTCTTAACAATTTATGTTTATTCCATACAATTACCTAGGTTGAGAACAGAACTCTATAGCCTAACTTACTATTGTTTTGAAGAAATGGCAAAAAAAAAAAAAAGATGCCAGAAAGAGAAAAAAAAAAAAAAAAAAAGGAAAACATATCAGCGGTGGAGGAGAAAGGCAGCACTAGTAGGGCGTCCCCCACATCAAGGTGCACTCATCCCTTCTCAACCGCCACAGCAGACCTCCTTTTGACTTATACTTCTTTCCATGTGTGCTCTACACATGCATGGCCAGTGCACGATATAGAGCCCAGATGGAGAAGTTGCTTACAGAATGCCTAATTAAGGTATACAGAAAGTGTTTCCTAAACATTAATCCACTCTATCTTAACTCTTGTACCTAATTGGACATTCGTCCAAAAAAAAAAAACAACAACAAACAAACAAACAAACAAAAAAATAATTCTGAGACTCTACCTATATACATATATACAAGCAATCATTGGTGGCACTCCCCCAACATCAAATTTCCTTGTGATACACATTGGACATTCCCATTTTTGTCCATCACCCACCAAGTGCACCTAGGTCCCTGGGCAAAAACAGTACCCCGGAGAGGTTTGCCCTTTCCAGATGCTGGAAGGACCCAAACTGCTTTTCCCAACACACTCTTTATGTGTACTACAGGAACCTTATCTCCCTCCATGGTACGTAGGGAGCTGGATTGGTTAGGACCATCACGATTACTAGATCCTCGGGTGTTGACCAACCAGGTGGCTTCTGCTAAATGGCTCTCCCAATTTTTGTATGTTCCGCCACCCATTGCTTTCAACATAGTTTTCAACAACCCATTGAATCGTTCAATCTTACCAGAAGCTGGTGCATGATAGGGAATATGGTAAATCCACTCAATGCCATGATTGTTGGCCCAAGTGGTTACAAGAGAGTTTTTGAAATGAGTACCATTATCTGATTCAATTCTTTCTGGAGTGCCATGCCGCCACAGGATTTGCTTCTCCAAACCTAATATGGTGTTTCGGGCGGTAGCATGGGGTACTGCATATGTTTCGAGCCACCCAGTGGTTGCTTCCACCATGGTAAGTACATAATGCTTACCACTGCGAGATCGTGGCAAGGTGATATAATCAACCTGCCATGCCTCTCCATATTTATACTTTTGCCATCGCCCTTCCCCCCAAAAAGGTTTCATCCTCCTGGCTTGTTTAATTATGGCGCATGTTTCACAGTCATGAATAACCTGAGCAATAGCGTCCATGGTTAAGTCCACCCCTCGGTCTCTGGCCTACTTATATGTTGCATCTCTTCCTTGATGACCTGAAGTCTTATGGGCCCACCGAGCTAGGAATAATTCACTTTTGTTCTGCCAGTCCAAGTCTATTTGAGCCACCTCAATTTTGGAAGCTCGATCAACCTGATGGTTATTTTTATGTTCTTCAGTAGCCTTACTTTTAGGCACATGTGCATCTACATGGCGCACTTTTACAACAATGTTCCTTATTCGGGCAGCAATGTCTTTCCACAGTTCAGCAGCCCAAATAGGTTTACCCCTTCATTGCCAGTTATTATCTTTCCACTGCTGCAACCACCCCCATAAGGCATTTGCCACCATCCATGAATCCGTATAAAGATGAAGCATTGGCCACTTCTCCCGTTCAGCCACATCTAAAGCCAGCTGAACAGCTTTTACCTCAGCGAATTGACTTGATTCTCCTTTGCCTTCAGTGGCCTCTGCAACTTGTTGTGTGGGGCTCCATACAGCAGCTTTCCATCTGCGATGCTTCCCCACAATACGACATGATCCGTCTGTGAATAGGGCAAATTCCTTTTCGTTTTCTGGTAGCTCATTGTATGGTGGTGCCTCTTTAGCACGTGATACCTCTTCTGTAGGTAATGTTTCAAGTTTTTTACTCTCTGGCCAGTCCATGATCACTTCTAGGATTCCAGGACGGCTAAGTTTTCCCATTCGAGCTCGTTGTGTAATTAATGAAATCCACTTACTCCAAGTGGCATCAGTAGCATGATGGGTGGAGGGAACCTGTCCTTTAAACATCCAGTTTTTTACTGGCAAGCGAGGTGCTAGAAGAAGCTGAACCTCTGTCCCAACTACTTCAGAAGCAGCCCGAACCCCCTCATACACGGCTAAGATCTCCTTCTCAGTTGGAGCGTAGTGCTCCTCAGACCCTTTATATGCTCGACTCCAAAATCCCAGGGGTCGGCCTCGGGTCTCTCCTGAGGCTCTTTGCCACAAACTCCAGGTGGGACCTTTCTCTCCAGCAGCAGTGTAGAGGATGTCTTTCACATCCTGTCCCGTCCGTACTGGCCCCAGGGCCACGACACGGGCTATCTCTTGTTTTATCTGCCCAAAAGCCTACTGCTGCTCAGGACCCCATGAGAAATCATTCTTCTTCCGTGTTACCTGATAGAGGGGGCTCACTATGTGGCTGTAGTTTGGGACGTGCATTCTCCAAAAGCCCACTACTCCCAGAAAAGATTGGATCTCTGTCTTACTGGTGGGCGGAGACATAGCAGTGATTTTGTCAATCACATCTGCTGGGATGTGATGACGCCCATCTTGCCATTTTATACCTAAGAACTGGATTTCTTGGGCAGGCCCCTTCACCTTGCTGCGCTTAATGGCAAAACCAGCTTTCAAAAGAATTTGGATTATCTGTTTTCCTTTCTTGAAAACCTCTGCTGCTGTATGGCCCCACACCACAATATCGTCAATATATTGCAAGTGCTCAGGAGCATTATTCTGTTCCAAGACAGCTTGGATCAACCCATGGCAAATGGTTGGGCTGTGCTTCCACCCTTGGGGTAGACGGTTCCAGGTATACTGAACACCTCTCCAGGTAAAAGCAAACTGTGGCCTACATTTCGCAGCCAATGGGATGGAAAAGAAGGCATTAGCAATGTCAATGGTGGCATACCACCTAGCTTCTTTTGACTCCAGTTCATACTGGAGTTCTAGCATGTCTGGTACAGCAGCACTCAATGGGGGTGTGACTTCATTTAGGCCACGGTAATCCACCGTCAGCCTCCATTCTTCACTGCTTTTATGAACTGGCCATATAGGGCTGTTAAAAGGCGAGTGAGTTTTGCTAATCACTCCGTGATTCTCTAATTGGCGAATTAGCTTGTGAATGGGAAGCAATGAGTCCCTATTGGTGCGGTACTGCCGTCTGTGGACCACTTTGGTGGCAATTGGTACCTCTTGGTCTTTTACCTTGAGCAACCCCACAGCAGAAGGATCATCTGACAGACCAGGTAAAGCTGACAGCTGCTTAACACCGTTTGTGTTAACAGCAGCTATCCCAAAGGCCCATCGATATCCCTTGGGATCTTTAAAATATCCCATCCTAAGGTAATCGATACCCAATATACATGGAGTCTCTGGACCAGTCACAATAGGGTGTCTTTGCCAGTCTTTACCAGTGAGGCTTATTTCAGCCTCCAACATAGTCAATTCCTGGGAACCCCCAGTCACTCCATGGATATGTATTGGTTGTGTCCCTTGATGGCTTGAGGGCATTAGGGTGCATTGTGCACCAGTGTCCACCAAGGCTTTATATTTCTGCGGTTGAGATGTGCCAGGCCATCTAATCCACACAGTCCAGTATACTCTATTGTCCCTTTCCCCCCCCCTGGCTGGGGGCAGGGCCCCTCTATTGGTTACCTCGGTGGCTTGCAGCAACTGGAACTTTCCCCCTTTTGGAAGAGTTCACCTTGGTGGTTGTTTTGCGTTTCATTCGTGCCTGAAGTGCAGAAATGGGTGAATTATGCCACTTCCTCATATCTTCCCCATGATTACTCAGAAAGTGCAACAAAAGAAAACGCATGGTCTTATTGTTGTCATTTGCTTGAACACGAGGGCGTCTCTTTCTTATGGTTGAGACTTTTGATGATATGGGTCGGGAGGAACTTACGATGTTTAGCTTTCTCGATAGGTGATCATTTTTATTGGACACGTTATCCAATTTATCCAGCTTTTCATCTAACCTTTCCACTATTTTGTCAATGGCTGGACTATCCAGCTTAACTTCTGTAGCGTTTACAAATAATTCAAGTTCCTGAAGTCTATCAATTAGTTCACTCACAAGGGGTTTCCTTTCCCCTTTGCCATATATTAATGCAAGTGCACTGGCATGCTTTTCTGGAGCAGCCCTTGTAAAATCACGCCACATTTGTCGTGGAACACGGACTGTCTCAGGATCATGTAATTGGTTTGGGTCATTACGGTTGAAGTGGGAGCTGTATAGCATTCCCACTAGGGAACTTTCTCTCAAAAAATTGGATACCTTTTTCTATATTAGTCCATTTCTTTCTCTCAGGCTCCAAGTCCCATCTATCTTTTACCGCTATCAACATCCGTTTCCAGAGGGTGAAGGACCGATTTTGGCATGTGCCAATACCTCTGTCCACACGTGAGTCTCTGGAAATGCCACCCAGTTGGCGAGCTTCATTGCCATCGAGCCACACACTGCTGGCTCCATTGTCCCAACATCGTAGCAACCAAGTGACCATATGTTCTCTTGGTTGGCATGTGAAATCCTTTCTTAGATCCCGAGTTTCACTCAGTTTTAAAGATCGATCAATAATGGTTGTAATACTTGGCTCGTCTTTTGCTCTATCAAGGGTCTCAGGTGTTGATGGTGGCAACTGTGTTGATGAGGCCATCCCATCTAGAAATTATCGTAAAGAAAAATCTATCTTTTGGCTCCTCTTCTTCTTCTTCTTCTGACTTTTCTATTATTTCCTCCAACTTCCTCTGCTCCTCTAACTTCCTCTGCTCCTCCAACTTCCTCTGCTCCTCTAACTCTCTCTGGTCTTCTGACTCCCCCTGCTCTCCTAACTCCCTTCGCTCTTCTAACTCCTTCTGCATTTTCTCCAACTGAGTTGAAACTCGTTTTGTCTTTCGCCCTCTTACAGGGGCAACCAACATTGTATCTGGTGCCCTTGGTAATTGGTCAAATTGTAGTACATTCATTTCACCCCGGAGGACGCATAGCTCGGACCAGAGAGTGTGGTGCTCGGTCCGGAGGGTGTTGTGCTCTGACTGGAGGGCATCACACTTGGACTGGAGGGCGTCGTACTTGGACTGGAGGGCATCGTACTTGGACTGGAAGGTGTCGCGCTCGGATTGGAAGGCATCGTGCTTGGGCTGGAGGGTATTGCGCTCAGACTGGAGGGCGTCGTACTTGGACTGGAGAGTGTTGTGCTTAGACTGGAGGGCGTCGCACTTGGACTGGGAGGTGTCGCGCTCGGATTGGAAGGCATCGCACTTGGATTGGAAGGCGTCACGCTTGGATTGGAAGGCATCGCACTTGGACTGGAGAGTGTCGCGCTCGGATTGGAGGGCATCGCACTTGGACTGGAGAGTGTCGCACTTGGACTGGAAGGTGTCAAGTTTAGCTAGGAGTGTCTCCTTTTCAGCTTTGAGACTCTCTCTCTCAGTCTCAAGAACTTCCCTCTCAGGAATGGTATTAAATAAGGCCCGATAAGCATTAGCTAGGCCCCAAGTCATTTGTGCCTCCTGAGATCTGCCTGAGCCCCTACATTTCCGTCTCAAATATGCAATCAAACTCTCAGGATTCTGTAAGTGTTCAGGAGTAAAACTCCATGACACTAAAGATGTCTGTCTTTTAAAAATCTCTCCAAACTCTCTCCACACCCCCTGCCACTCAGTATTCTCTGGTTCTAGGGAGTTCCTCCTGGTGCTGAGTGAGACTAACAAAATGATGAACAGTAAGTTCAGGGAGATTGACATGATTTCCAGTGTAGTCCACTGGGCCAACAGGTCATTAAAGGATGCAAAAGAAAAAGGAGGAACATGCTCAAAAACCACCATTTCTGTACTATTGGTTGCATTAGCTGCTCCCTCCGGAGCTGCATACAGATACGAAATAAGCATTGCTATCCATGCTCTCAATCGATTATACATTTGTACAGCTCCAAAGGAAAAAGTGGCTATCTTAAACATGGTCCAATATGTTTGGAGCATCTCAAAAAAGGAACTAATGAAACGCAGTCCCGTGTAAAACAAATTTACTAGAGAGAACTTTTTTTTTTTTTTTTTTTTTTTTTTTTTTCTAATGGAGAGGGAAAAGGTAAAAAGACAAAGCTCAAAAGTGTTTACTAATAATCCGGGGTATTGGCTGTCCGCCCAGATTTTCAGGAATTTAAAGTTTATAAAATATCCCGGAGTATTGGCAGTCCGCATGGACTTTCAAGGTCAGGCTCGCAGGTGCAGAATCGCAAACCTAAGATAGCTCCTTAACAGAAAAAAAAACCGTAGCTCTGTTAAAAACTAAAAGAGCAACAGATGAAGAAAACAGAAAAAACAGCAACTCAAATTGCCAAAAAAATTCTCCACCAAAATCTGTCGCGGGTTAAGCAATATCTACCTGTGCCCGTGACAGGGGGGCAGCTGGCCCGCAGGGCCGCTGGCCCAAAAAAGGGAAGGGGAAAAGGGAATGGGAAAAGAAAACAGCAGCAGCGATCTAAGGAGGCACACTTATTTACTAAATGCTATATCAGAATACAGGATAATACAATATAATACAATATAATTGTAATTAAGCAAAAAAGAGAGAGAGAGAGAGTGAGTGAGTCCCAAAAACGGAAAGGCCTACTGTAAGCTCTAGGCGAAACGGCTGGAATGCACCCCACGCTCCGAGGATCTGAGAGAGTGTGAGATTTCAGTCACGGGAGTGAGATTATATACTGTCCTTGTCCCGTGACTTATCTCATGCCCGTGATGTCCTCTGGGAAACGTAGTCTTCTTCTGCGAGCTGAACCTCTGTGAATTATCCATACTTTACATGATGTTATGATGTGGAATACTGATAGCAAAATTACAAAAGTATTAAACCATGACACTTCCTCAGGTGTAGTAAAGAAAGCCATATTCTTTAGAAACAGTTCTAATTAAAACATTCACCTTGAAAGCTCTGATGGCTGGGACCTTAATGTCACATGGAAGGATATTTTAAAATGACATTAAAATATAAAAGCATAGAGATATATGTAAAGCAAAATAGTGCACTGGAAACACCTTTTTTTCTTTGCTGTTCATCATTCACACTCCTCCCAAAAACCCAAACTAAATATTGGCTCCCTGATAAAAAAAAAAAAGAAATAAAAATGTAGAGTTCATGTTTAACACAGGAAGAGTGCTTTAAAAATGAGAATATTCTTGGAAGAGCTAAGGATGTTATTTTTGAGAGATTATTTGACATAGAAGCTAGTTAGCTTTCACTAAAACTGACTACAGACATGTAGGTAACAAATGTGCTGTTAAATCCTCCCATTTCATGGTTCTTTTCAGCTTTTTCCACCTGTGATCTGATAAGCACAGAATCAGGAGCAGTCACCTTTCTCCTTTGCAGAAGATAACTTGCAAATCGCATACTTCATAAAATGCCATTTCCTTGTGTCCTTCCAGAGTTTGGAGCCCCTTCCAGCGAGTGGGCCAGACTTTGGGGCCTTGGGAGAAGAAGCTGAATTGGTTGAAGTTGAGCCTGAAGCCAAGCAGGAAATTCTTGAAAACAAAGATGTGAGTACCCAGGCAACATCCTGAGTTTTTTCTTAACAGGTGCTGCTCTTCACTGTCCCTCATAAGAAGTAACCTCATCCACAGTGCTGTTTAGTAGTGAGCCGTGCAACTGCCCTTAATCTGCAGGGTGCAGTATTGGCCATGTTTGAGTAAACTGCCACCACATGAATTGTGTTAGTATGGTAGATGGTAACTTCAGCAAAAGATGTTGATTTTTTTTTTTTTAATTATTTCACATGGAAGGGGATCTCCGCTTTGGCCCATACTGTGCTTAACCTTGCTAGATGGAAGAGGTATCATGCATTATCTTTGTTTCTATATGATTTATCCTTCCTTTATTCTATAGTCTACTCTATACAGTTGTAATAGATTTTGAATATTTATAATTTGTGGCGTTATGTTGCTTGGTTGTTTTTGTTGTTTTAACTCTTTCCATATGTGTAGCAGATAAAACACATGACTAGCTACAGTTACCTACATATTCTATCTTAAATGTCTAAATACCTTGATTGATTTCTGTGGTGACTTATTTGTTCACATAACACCTAAGAAATCCCAGCAGCAGTAGTCTACTATCTCTTCAGCTTGAAACAGCATTAGATTTGATTTCTCATAATATTGGGTAGCAGTAATTGACATAGGAATCTTTGGGTTTTTCATTTGGACGATAGTATGGGTGATTTTATGTAGGTTTTTTTTCTGTGCTTGTGTTTATTTTATGTGTAGATGGTTTTAGATGTTGTTAGATGCAAATTCAGTGTTTGTGCTTAAACATGGGTTGCATTTAGGTGGTCGTTCAGCACGTGCATTTTGATGGACTTGGAAGGACCAAAGATGACATTATCATGTATGAAATCGCAGATGTTTTCAAGGCTAAAAATCTCATTGATGTAAGTACTGTGGTGAATAACAGACCTACTGTTTAAAAAATCAGGTCAAGATTTTCTCTCTCTTTTCCTGCATTGGGCTGCTCTTCTCAGACGTGAGGCAAATTTGCCAATTTTTGTAGTGATTTTAAACTCGTCAATTAGAAGCCAAACTGAAACAAACTGGCAGATACTGTATTTTCTGATGTATTCAGCTCAATGGTGTTGAGAGATGGCAGACCGTTCTCCAAGATATTTTCAAGCTCACCGTTCTTGTTTGAGAGTTGTTAATTCCACAGTTGACACCTTCAGTTGATTTGCTTAAGAAAAGTACTCAGCACAGACAACCAGCACCCATAATGTGGCTGCCAGGAATTGTCTTCCTCTGGCTGTACAGGGCAATTGCCCATGTAGTCCATATTCTTCTTTTATATGCAATTTTTTTGCATATGTCCCCTTGTAGTGCCTGGTTACACTGCTGAATTCGTCATGAAATTCACTGAGTTTTATCTCCAGATGGGGTAGAAAAAGAGTGTGTGTGTGAAATGAACATGCTACCTTTTTATTTAGGGCATATCTGCTTTCAGAACTTTGAGAAGTGCAAAAAGGAATCAAGACTTTACCTGTAAACTAGGCTAGGTTTAAGTGGATTCATGTGTGTGTGTTTGTTTTTTGTCAAAAGCACAGGCCTAGTAAATAGGTGTATAAGTTCTAAGTACTGAAACCAATTTGAATAATAGGTTTAAGCATCTGAACAGTTAGATTGCAGGAAATCTAGCCAGATGCTCTTGGTTTAATTTCTTTATGGATTTGAGTGCTAAAGTAGTTGTGATCTGTTTTGAAAGCACATATATGTCTTTGTATACATAATCTGTGAATATTGTGTGGTTTAGCAGCATCTTAACTATTTCATCCTAATTATTTTCAGTAAGCTGAAGAACTGAGCTACTTATCTCATCCTCATCCTATAGGTAATGAGAAAATCGCATGAAGCTCGTGAAAAGTTGCTTCGTCTAGGAATCTTTAGACAGGTAGAAGTTCTGATTGATACCTGTCAAGGTATGTATTGCTTCAGTAATACTCACCTGTTTTACATAAACTCCTATAATGTACATTTCCCTGTGTTGCAGGTCAGGTCGTTTTTGTTTATATAATTTCCAAAGCTGTCTCATATACCTTTATATACTTTATTTGAAAACATAGGTGTTCTGTATATGAGAATATGTGTGTCTATATCCACTATCTGTATGAAAACAATGTATTTACATCCAAGCACACATACAGATTCGGCAGCAGATGGCTTGAGAGCATCCCTGAGGAGGAGGATTTGGGGATGTCTGTTGATGAAAGATTCATCATGAGCCAGCAGTGTGCGCTTGCAGCCCAGAAGGCCAACTGTAACCTGGGTTGCATGAGAAGGGTGACCAACAGGTCGAGGGAGATGAAGAAATTCTTTACTGGGAGGGTGGTGAGACACTGGAACAGGTTGCCCGGTGAGGTTGTGAATGTCTGCTCCCTGGAAGCAGCCTGAAAGCTGGGCTGGATGGGGCTCTGAGCAACCTGGTCCAGAGGGAGGTGTCCCTGCCTGTAGCAGGCTGTTGTAGCTAGATGATCTCAAGGCTCCATTCCAATCCAAACTGTTCTATGATTCTGTGATTCAGCATGACTGCATATATGTGTATATGTGTAACTATTGCTTGAATATATGCAAAACTGAGTTAACTACTACAACTGAAATAATTACGGTACCCGTGCCTTAATCCACATTTTCAGAGGAGGAATAAACACTTGAGGAAAAGCTTGAAAATACTTTTTGTACTATCATTTTACAGGTGGCTTATTAATCGGTTTGTTGTGCTTAGAGGAATTATTAGTAATTGTATGAGTGCTTCTAATTAAAAATGACCTTATATGGGGCAGCTGAGTGTGTGCAGGTTCCTCATTAAGGCATTCATTGCATTTTCTGTTATGTGGTTGCTTTGCAAACTTGTCAGTATTCTTTCCAGCAAGTGAAAGTCACACAATTGAGAAGGAAGAGCACTGCAGTCCCACAGGCTGTTAGCAATGGGCTGCTGTCCCAGCTGCTTCAAGCAGAATTAGGTACCCTTGACATCTGTGTTCTGGAACAGCTGCCGCATCCAGAGCCTGAAGGGAACCAGGCAATTTCCGTTGTTTGGCATTTAGCTGTAAGGTGCTGGGAGCTCTGCTCTAGTGACAGCATTCCTTTTGCTATGTCTGGACCACTGTACAAAATTCTGCATGCACGTGCAAATGACATAGAGTCATAAAATATCCTGAGTTGAAAAGTACCCACGTGAGTCACTGAGTCTAACTCCTGGCTTATCACTCAAAAACCAAATCCTATGTCTGAAAACGACCAAATACTTCAACTCCTCTCACCCTGGAGCCACAGCCTCTGCCCTGTGCAGCCCATTCCATGGCCCTACCCACCCTGTGGTGCAGCCCCTGTCCCTCAGCCCCACTGCCCTCCCCTGACACAGCTCCATGCCGTTCCCTCGGGCCCTGTTGCTGTCACACAGAGCAGAGCCCAGTGCTGCCCCTCCGCTCCCTGTGAGGAGCTGCAGCCATCAGGCCTCCCCTCAGCTCCTCTGCTCGGGCCCAACACACCAAGGGACCTCAGTCACTTCTAATACGTCTCTCCCTCCAGACCCTTCCCCATCTTTTTACCAAACTGTTTTTCTTCACAGTATGGTTTATTTATAGTAATTCAGTTAAACTAGCTTTCAAAAAACTGAAGTTGTCTTCTGTCTGTGTTTTTGTTTTCTAAATAGCTCTCTAGAGATACTGTTTTTACTTTATTTAGGAGACGATGCCCTTCCGAATGGTTTAGATGTAACCTTCGAGGTGACAGAATTGAGAAGGCTAACTGGAAGTTATAACACTATGGTTGGCAACAATGAAGGCAGTATGGTATGGATCATTTCAAATAATTATTAATTCCTTTTGACAGCCCTCTTACTTCCATTTTTCAAGCATAGCAAGGAATTTAGTGATTAAGTAAGTGAGGACTTGGTCCAAGCCAAATTCTTTTCTTGATCCCGCTTTACTAAAGCTTTGTTGGACTTTTGTCTTTAAAGAGCCTTTGTATTAGTCAGGCTTTCATTCAGCAAAAGCCTGTTTTGTGCTAGGGAAGTGTTGTACATAATGCAGTTCAGTTATGCCATCTCAGTATGTTGGATTTTTTTTTAATTCTTAATATTATTTCAATTACTTTTTATAATATTTAAGATACTTTATCTACTAAAGAGACTAGTAGCTTGGCATTTAGCTTGTATGAGATCTATTTAAATGTTGTTTTTTTCTTCTTCTCAGTCAGAATGCTTTATATTTGACTTAGAAGTTGTTTTTGTTTTTCACTGACTTCAGCCCAGTACCAGTTATTTTGGGCTGCAGAGTACTGGGTTTTTCACTACCACATAAATTGTGGAACTTATATCTGCTTGATTCACTTCAGAATGCATCCGATTAAAATCTTGTGTGAAGAATATTTACCAACTGAAAGAAGAAGCAAATGCTGTGCTGTTTTGTTACCTTGATGTTAACAGTAGTGCTGGTTTAAGTACATCCTGCTTTCTTATGCTTAGTCCTGCTCCCATTCTACCTTTGCATGTGCACAGCATGGCTCTTCCTGGGTCTGGTCCATAAGCCAGATCAAGGGACTCATCCTTTTCTTCTTAGAAGTATTTTTAACCTGGATAAGTTACTGCACGAGTCAGGTAATGGTGTTATGTAAGTGCAGGAAGAATTGGAACCAAGTGAGCTGAGAAATGCTTGTCCAGCTATGCTGCTGGGAGCAGTGTCCAGGATGTTGCAGTCCAAAAGAAACCAGTAGGGAATCCTACTGGAACCAGCTTCTGTCTGACCTCAAGCAGCTTCTGGACTCTTCTTACTGAGACTAATCCTGCAGTCCCCAGCTGTGAAAACTTTGCCACATAAATCTGATACGTTGTTGTAGTGCATTTGAAAACAGTCTTAGAGCTGCCTTGGTTTCTCTTTTTGTACTCAGCTTCCCTTTCTACTTGATGTTATTTTGTTACTGAGAAGTAAAATATTTGGGTGATAAGAGCATGGCACAAGCATACATCAGTTTTGACAGCAGCTATTGTTTCTTCAAGAGTTGAACTGACTTGACATTTATCCTAATCTGTAAATTCATCTCAAAACTGGAAGTTGTAATGGTATGTTGTATTGCTGTAAATATCTTGTTCTTCAGAAGAAAAATACCAGTGTGGCACTGTATTGATAATCTTCCATTGGCTTATTGCTATGGTTCCAACGATCCCTACCTGGCAGGTAGCTCTCCCAGTGATCTGCTAAAAGTCTGCAATCTGCAGTTGCCAAAGATTTATCCAGCCTTTTAGACTGCCTGGGAGATTTTGTTGGAAATAATAGCAGTACTAATTATACAGTGAGAGCACATAATGTCAGCAGGCACTACACAGCACTACAAGTTGGGTGATGATACTAACCCTAATGTGTGGTATCATGATGGCTGTTGCTGTCACTGCAAAGAAAAACCTATCTTATAAGAAAAACTTGTTCAATTGCTAGCATATTTAGTGCCTATTTTTCTCATTCTCAGGTTAGAGCTACCTATCTTCGGCATGTGATTAAGATGCAGCTTAGCAAACTGTGAAATGGTGTTTTTGTGTTTTTTTTTCCTAATTTATATAGGTACTTGGGCTGAAGTTCCCCAATCTCTTTGGACGTGCAGAAAAGGTAACCTTCCAGTTCTCCTACGGAACAAAGGAAACTTCATATGGCCTGTCATTCTTCAAGCCACAGCCTGGAAACTTCGAAAGAAAGTAGGAAATACATTTCTGAATATGTCTTTTTTTAATGAAGAAATATGGAACAGTTAGTAAGTTCTTTCACTGAGTAGTAATCCAGTCTGTTCCTTTATTGAGGATCTATTAGTCTTAAAGTATCAGAGCTGGTTTCTTAATTTTTTTGTGATAATGTAAAACTCCACCTACTTAAATAGTTTCACTTTCAAACCTACCAGTAACATTGTGGTTCAGTTTTTCAGTTAACCTGTATAAAGTAACTGGACAGTTCCCTTGGAGTTCTCTTCGTGAAACTGATAGAGGAATATCAACAGAATTTAATGTAAGTGTAGCACAAGTGTTTGTGGAGCACATGCTTCATTTACATTTAATTCAGGTCACAGCTGGCTTTCACAGATATCTGCTTTAATTTCTTAATGACTGAAACACTTTTACTTGTGCAAATTTGTCGTTGTTTGAAAGAGACCTTGGAATGTAATCTTTATTTTCGCCATATAAAAATACCACTGCATTTTTCTGTGAGTTTTCAATATTTAAAGCACTGTTTTAGAAAGGCAGATGGTTGCTTTGCTCACCATATTAACCCAGTTCAGGATATTTTTCATCTGGGCTAAATGGGGTAGCGTGCACCTATTTGGAGAAACTCTCTTGGCTGGAGCAGAATTACTCCAAAATGAAAAATTATTTCTCTCTGATCAAAGAATTGTGGAAAGAAGATGTGTAGGCTCGTGTATGAGTAAGCTTGAGAGAGAGTTTTTTTTTTTTTTCAGGGAAATGTTTGTTTTAATTTTGTAGCAAAACTGTCTTACTGTCTCAATTCTCAATTTTTTTCTTTTGTAGTTTCCAATCTGGAAGACCAATCACACACTGAAGTGGGAGGGTGTGTGGAGAGAGCTTGGCTGCCTTGCTAGAACAGCATCCTTTTCTGTTCGAGAAGAAAGTGGACACTCTCTTAAATCTTCTGTATCTGTAAGGCTTTTTCCTGTCTTAAATGGGGCGTATGTTATTTTGAGTAATAGCATTCTTACGAATTATTCCAAAGAAGCTTTTTGTCTTGCATTCTTAGTAGGTTCTGTGTTTTTCTTCAGATACGTTTTCTGCAGTGCTTGGTCGTTCACACAGTCATCCAGGAGATCCAAAGAGAAAATATTTTTTCCAAGTTGGCTGTTGCATTTTGACTGTTACATATGCTTCCCTATTCTTTCTTCAGAACTGTATAAAAGACCATCCTTGTCATCTAGCATCTGTTATTGCAGCATTGGTTACTTACTGTGTGCCAGCACTGTTAACCTCTGCAAATGAAGTTCAGTCGTTGCAGAGTAATGAATAGAGCGCATCCAACAAGTTGTTGCTGGGGATCTTGCAAGGCCACATTTCATTATCTTTCTGAGCACTGCCATCTTACCTCCCCCATGCTGCACCCACTTCTTTACATTGAAGAAAATAGGTTCAACAACCTTCTTCATCCTACAGGTGCTGTGCCATTTCTAAATACTGTTTCCTATAGCATTTTTTTTTGCTGATTTTTAATTTGTAGGTCAAATTGTGGGTTATAAACTATTTGCAGGCTGATATCACCACTTTTGTGACACACACTGGGGCTTTGTTGCTGCTATGTGCATATCATAGCCGAAAGTTATTACTAATCAAATATACAAATAAATGTATTTATTTGATGTGGCCTCCTCTGAAGTTAAAACTAAGTTTGACTGCTGAAACATTTTTCTCAAATCCTTGGAGCTGCTCAAGACTGGAGCTGTGGTTGTCTCCCTTTGTGTGCACAAGTTGTGTTGGAAAATAATGGTGTCACTTTGTGATATTCAGTGGATATGAGAACTGAAAAATGATTGTTTGATTCTTTCCAGCATGCCATGGTAATTGATTCCCGGAACTCTTCAATCTTGCCAAAACGAGGTGCTTTGCTGAAAATTAATCAGGTAGGATTAAATAACTTATATTGTTACTGGATATTATCCATATATGTAATCATAAACTGACTAGGATAGAGTGATGATGAATACTTACATTTTATCTTTAGAGTGTGCCATTTAAAAAACGTGATTTTTTTTCTTAATGGAAGCATATTTTCATTTCTGTGTCATGCTCAAACAGTGCAGTCAGTTTCTTGCCATCAGCACTGACGTATTTATTAGCAGAGATGCATTATCACAAGACAGTATCTCTTCTCCACACAATAGGCAGTAGTGGCCCCTTGTTTTCAGTTGATTCCAGAAGTTTCCTGCCACTATGCTGTAAAGCTACCAGACTTTGCTACTTGAAAAGTAAGATAGATGGGATAGAAATAACTCTGAGTGGTGTACACATGGATTTTACTCTTGTTGCATTTAGAGCTTTTAGAAAACCTGTCTCTTGTGCTATATGGTTTAGTACTTCAGAAGCATTAACTTCTGCACGGCTACAGAAGCAGATTGCTTTGAAATGCCATTGAAACTAGAAGTGTTGCTGCAGCAGAGAACTCCTCTGAATGAGAATGGCAGTTATAATTCAGGGTTTAGTTAGCATACCATTTCTTAGATGCTGTGTGTAACACCAATTCCGTCATTTGTTATATTCAGCTGTGGTCTGTGTAATACTACTATTTGTATTTGGTTCTTCAGCCCCACTTTAACACCTGAGAAGATTTCATAGTACTAAATAAACATCAGAGATTTGATTTTGCTTGATTTTCCAGTTTTTTATAATGTGTTCTTGCTTACAAGAGGGCTTAGAAAGCAACAGCCTGATTTAATATTTAGGAGAAAGATAAGTTTTGAGAGTCAGGTGTGCTTGGTCCAGAATTCATTTGTCTCAGTATCTGATATGCTTCTTACGCAGAAAGCACTGCTTATGCAGATGCACACATGATGAATTTTGAGTGGGAAGAAGCATGCAATACCCAGCACAACTCTGAATTTTGTTGTCTTCGCAGGAGCTGGCTGGATATACAGGTGGAGATGTGAGCTTTCTAAAAGAAGATTTTGAATTTCAGTTGAATAAGCAGCTTCTTTGGGACTCGGTAATTTTTGTAAAAGATATTTTAGTAATTGAAAGAATGGATGACGTGACTGAATCTGTGTCTTATGATGACTGTGGACTGAAAAAAGATGACGGAAATGAAAGATGGATGGTAGAGATCTTAGTGTGGGGTTTTCTTTTCTTTGGAAGTGAAATACCCTTATTTCTAAACTGATGTTTCTACCATGTGCATTCACTTGAGAATTGGACAATTTGGAGAGAAGGAATTGTCCTACAGTTCCCCTTCCTTTCAGAAGGAATGTTGGGCATTTCTTTTCTTTGTAATTTTTCTAAGATCGGCTTTTGAAAAACTGTAACCTTTGTTGTATGTTTTTCACCTGACTATGAATAGTTTGGTTTCTCTTTAGTCAGATTTAGTTAGCTTTCACCATTTGAAATTAGGAACATACGGCTATTAATTCTGGAATCATAGCATATTTTATATGATAATTATATCTGATATATAAAACTGCTGGGAAAGAAAGGAAAAGTGGTTTCACTATAACACTGAGAGCAACTTCCGTTTTGAAGATGTAAAAACTGAGGTGGCAATAATTTCCACCCCAACATACTAAATTTAAATAAATAATGTTTATAAAGTTGAGACAATCTCTGTTACTTAATAGCTTTCAAAAAAGGATTGATAGAATGAAGAGATTGGAAATATGTTACACCAGTGCTATAACTGGAAAAACTCAAAGGTAATTTCGTAGTGGAGATATTAATAAACTGGTGGTTCTGTAAGGGTCTGTCTGCTGTTTCATGGTTTTTTGTTTTTTTTTCTGAGGAGACTCAGCTCAGTGAAGTTTTGGGTTAGATCAATGAGGCCAACATAGAAAGGCATTTTAAAGCAGTTTGATTATACCCCTTTCTCATTACATCATGTGGTGGAAGAACGGGTATAGCATGATGAGCTTTTAGTCATCTTACATGTATTTGCTGACTTTCCATTGAATGAAACAGCATGTTCACCTGTGAAGTAATTTAATGACTTCTTGCAAAAAGGACTTCCTCCTTTCTCAGTCATGACTAATATGGCTACATCATGAATAAAAGTGAAGCAAATCTCATCCTAAGATATAGACAATTTTGAGATCTATTGCTTTTGAGTATGGACTGGTGTGCACCTGGCCCTTGCATATGCTGTGTACTACTTAATGAGATGTGTGTGCACTTGATGATGGGCTCATCTCTGATCATGATACAGAGATGTGTTGGGCCTCTGGGGATGGAAGGTAACAGGCTGTACACCAGAGAAATTGCCTAGCACCTGTAGCCTAATTGTTGACAGTAGAGCTCACCGCTTGGTACTTGTGCTTTGTACACAGACAGCAAGCAGATGATTAAATGTATTTTGTACACTGTTCTGACTTCCAGGAGTTACTGTATAGATAAGCAGTAATTATATGTATGTATTTGATGCCAATATAGTGATTTGTGGAAGATGGTTTCATTTAGTTGTAAGGCTAATTTACAGTCAAGTGATAATATAAAATTATTTCTATTTTCTGAATTTAACCTCCTACTGGTTTAAAATTGCCTGGAGTAATTTATGTCAGCAGGGTTTGTCTTATTTCACGGCATGAAAAACTGTAGGAAAGTCAGAGCTGGATGAGTGCTTTCTTTAGCTATTGTGAAAGCAGAGCTTGGTTGAAAATTTCTACTTGAAACTTCAAGGTGTAGCACTGCAAAGCGTAGAAAGAGGGCAGCAATGATCAAGAGTTTCCTAAAAAAAAAAAGTTCTGTTATTGAAGATCCATGCATGCACTGTGATCACCTGAAACTTTTGGTCAGACTGAAGGGAGCTGTGCCTTTACTGAGCAATGGCATTTTACTAATGATTTTTTTTAGGGAAATAGAATGCTACATATTAATAAAAAGGAAAAAAGAGAAACAACAACTTTTTTTCTCCGAAGGTTTTTTCAGCATCGCTTTGGGGTGGAATGCTAGTACCCATTGGAGACAAGCCATCCAGCATAGCTGATAGGTAAGGTTTCTTTTTAATGTCTCAATTTCTTTCAGTCAACCAAGGTAATGTATGAGAAACAAATTGTGCAGCAGAACAGAGAAGTAGAAAGAGTTCTGATTTGGGGGATAATAAAAACAAACTGCTAATTAGCTTTATGTGCATGTTAATAATCAAGACATGCTTTCTGGTTTTTATTTTCATATTGGGGAGGGATAATTCAGTAAGTAGTAGCTCTGCCTACCAATTTTCGCCTTTTCTAAGTGATACTTACCATCTTCAACATTTCATACTGGGCATAAAGAACACTGCAGGTATTTTTAGAAGTAAAGCCGTGTAATAACTTGGCTTTTTAGGCAATTCTGCCCTCCAGTGCCTATGTTTAAGGTCATCAACAGAAGGCATTTAAACTTGAATTTATTTACAATAAGTATTTATTGTCAGTTGTGTTAGCTTTACATGTAATAGATCTTAACTAGTGTATTTCTATCAAAATTCTTATAGCAGACTTTACTAGACTTGTTATGAAGTCACTTGTAGTTTTGAAAAAGGAAGTTAAAAGTATGAGTAGCTTCAAGTGAAGCACTGAACTAGATTTGTTTGTATTTACTAGGTTTTACCTTGGTGGACCAACAAGTGTGCGAGGATTCAGTATGTACAGCATTGGACCCCAGAGTGACGGTCTGAAACCTGTTCTTCTGTCAATACTGAAAATATTAATTCGTAACGAATCCTCACATTGTGTCCTTAAGCTTTCTGTAGCTTTAAGATAGTTGCTCCCTTTGCATTCTTTGATTCTGAGAGAAGTTATGTCTCTGATCTGTCATTATATATTAGTTCACAGTGGAACAAAATCCAGTAGTTCTTAGCTAAGCCGTAAGTAATTCTACAAACCAAGCCTGCCTTCAGACTTTTGTAGGTTACTGTTACGTTTGTTCTTTTTGTTTAAGCTCAGAACTTTAGAATACACGCAGTTTTCTAATGCTTCTTAAAGTGAATTTCACCAGTGCATGGCTTTACCTAAAATAAATGAAGAATATGCCAGAAGTCTTTTCTTTTTTTTTTTAATTTTTCCTGGCACCTGTTTCTTTTACTTTCAAGGCTCAGAACTTTTAAAACCGTATTTTTATCTCCAGGTTTACCTGTGGTCTTTAGCAGGGATGAACAAGTTTCAAACTTCCAGTATGTCTCTTTAATAAGCCTTTGAACTTAAAAAAGTCCTGAAAGATAGTAATAGTGGCATTAAATCTCTTTTTGATTCAGCATGTGTTCAGGTAGCTTAGGGGAAAGGCAATCTGATCATCGGAGATGTTTTGAGAGCCAGGAATTTCCTCAGTTCTGTTCCTTACTCTTCTGACTTGCCATTATTATAGACTATTCGCTTAGATGTATTGATTTCCCATTTTTACAACTGAGGCAAGTATGTGGAAGAGTTTCAGAAGATAACCTCTGAACTGCAAGTAGGTGCATGCCACAGGTGAGGGTGTGAAGAAAAAGATTGGTTCACTTGGAAAGCATAAAGAATGGTGTAAGTCCTAATTTCTACTTGATAGTTGTGAGGTTGGAGAGAGATAGAAGCAATTGGCAAAAGCTCTGAAAGTAGCAGTGCAGTGTAGGGCAACTTAAAGGATGTATTCTTGTCTCTTTAAGACCTGGTTCTTTTAAGATGTTCCACAGTAAATGCTTTCATTTACAACATTCATTTCAACATTTTCTATAACTAGGTGATTACTTAGGAGGAGAAGCCTACTGGGCTGGAGGTTTGCATCTGTACACTCCTCTACCTTTCCGACCAGGCCGAGGAGGGTTTGGAGACCTTTTCCGAACACATTTCTTCCTCAATGCTGGAAACCTCTGCAATCTTAACTATGGTAAACCTCAGAAGAATTGCACATAATAAAATCTGTTTCTCTCTTTCTCTCTCTGTCTCTCTCTCTCTCTCTATATATATATATATATATGTGTGTGTGTGTGTGTATGCTCTATATATAAACAAAAAGGAGAGAACTGTTAAGGGCCTATTGGCTCAAAAGCATTTTGTTTACTACATATATTTCAGTGGCTGTCAAAAAGCTGTTGCTATGAACTTGTGTATTTGACATATTGCCAGTAGTTTTCTTAACTCTTCACATAAATTATAGCACAACTAGTAGGAAAGAGAGCTGGCATGATAACAGTAGTATCTTTGTCATGGTGGTGTTCACAAATCAGTGTGGTTATTGATGAATTGGTATTATAGCGATATTATAATGGTTTTTGGAGTAAAAAAGTAAAAAGTGGTGGCATAGAAGGTATAGGTGTGGGTACTATAGATGGGGGTGTGGTGGCTGATGAGAATTTTTTTTTCTTCCATAGCCAAATTTTTCAAGATGTATTGAAATGCTTTTTCAGTATCTGTTTAATCAGTTCTGGGAGGTGATCTCAGAGGTCCCTTCCAACCTCAAGCATTCTGTAATAAGTAAAAGTGGAAGGAAAAAAAAAAAGTGATATAAAAAGCAATTGTTGGCTACCAGCTGACTGATGTCCAGCCAGGTGCTGAGGAACAGCAACCCATGGCAAACTCCCAGGCAGTTTTATTGCTGAGCATAGTGTTGCATGGTATGGGCTATGTCTTTAATCAGCATGGTGCAGCTCTCTTGTGTGTGTTTCCTTCCAACCTCTTGTTCATCACCAGCCTACTCCCTAGTTGGGATAGAGTGGATTATAGAGAAAGCCTTTGTGATGTGCATAAACAATAGCTGAAATATAAGTGTGTTATTAACATTCTTTTAGTCACAAATCTAAAACATAGCACCTATACGGATTGATATGAGGGAAAATTAACTTTATCCCAGTGAAAGTCAGTACAGGGGTATAGTGATATTTGATATAGAACATCTTGCTTGATGAAGAGGGATGGCATCCATATGGGAGTGAAAATGGGATAAATCCCCTATAAAACCAGTTGAGGTCTGCTACAGGATTTGGTTAAGGCTTTTCTACTCATTTCATGCAACTATGCTGGGAAATGAAATTCAGCCAAAGTCTTAGAAATGGGTAGTTTGAGTCCTTGGCTTTTGTGAGAATTGTGGGTAATACACTTTTAATCTACAGGAAGTGCTCCTAAGTAATCTGGCTTCTAGCTGTGAAAATCCAGCTAGCCTTTGAACATCTTGGCAGTCTCCTCTGATTCTTTGTTGTCCTGGTCTTTTGCATTCAGGTGATGGTCCCAAAGCTCACCTGCAGAAGCTGGCAGAGTACATCCGATGGTCTTACGGTGCTGGAATAGTGCTCCGACTTGGAAACATTGCTAGATTAGAACTTAATTACTGTTTCCCCATGGGAGTACAGTCGGGTGACAGGTTTGTTTCTTACACTGACTCCTTTAGTAGTAACTATTTTAAAAGGAACTTCACTTCTGTCTGATTTTGGGAGAGAAAATTGTTGTCTTTTGTTTATTCCATGCCAGTTTTGAGATATATTTTTTTTTTAGCATTTTATGCTCTTTTCTTTCAGCTGGCTATGTCCACGTTTGTTTCACAGTACTTCTTAGTTTAAGACTGTTTATATCTCAGGCTTCATAGTTCATTGAACTTGAGATCAGCTGTTGAAATGTGTGAATAGCTGTGTAGCAGATTTCATTTCTTAGGAGAAATGATCACTCAAACAGCTCAAGGGATTTTCCTGAGCCTTCCAAAAAACAAATGATTGGATAAATCACAAGTTTAATGTCTTTGCTTCAAAAATGAATGTAAGTGTAATTACAGAAAAAGAGAAAGGGAGAACAAATAATTTGTTAGCAACCAATTATTCTAGAATTCTAGAATATTATCTAGAATAATCTAGAATATTCAAAAAAATATTATAATATGTAATAAAATGCTTAAGCTTCATGCCTGTGTAGTAACAAAAGTACAGTGTGAGATACTGTTTCATATAGGACTCATGTTTCTACTTGTCATTCATGTGAATTGTGAACAAATAACAGCGATTTGAAAATGATGGACTTTATTTTGAAAATGTAAGCACTCCATATGTGTGACACACTGACAAAGCGTTTATTTAAAAGAGCCTTTGTCAGCTAAAGTTTGAACTGTAACCCTCCAGGCATTGAAAACCTTGGAAATTGAGGCACAGGGAAAATAGATTTTTATCAGTACCTTAATTTCATTTATGCTGTTTATTATTTATTTCTTCTCAGGATATGTGATGGTGTTCAGTTTGGAGCAGGAATCAGATTCCTCTAATGTGGAAATAACTCACATCAGTAACATGAAGATGAGCTCTCTAATGGAAATCAAGACTTCAGAATAGCTTGATACGGTCTAATTTTTTTCTTGAAATACTGATAAACATCTGAATGATTTGCCCCAAACTCCAGAAGAAATTACATTAAAAAATTATGCTCTAAAGGTTCTTTGTACCTCTGATTCTTATCAAAGATGGGAGAATATTTGTGGGATCCTAGCTATTTTAATTTACAGCTTTTACTTATTATTTGCTTCTTAAAATACCAGAACTGCATTGGAAACTGGTTCTTGGATTCTTTTCACATGGTTGTAGTTGTCATTGGCCTGCGCAGCCTTCAGGCTTCTATTTGCAAGTCGCACGAGAGTTGGGATGACCGAGCATGTGTATGGTCAGGTTTTTTTACCATCATTAAAGTGCATAAAAATGATTTGATGCAAAATTAGTGGTTATAGGTAAAATAAAATGTGCTGTTTCAAATATGTTTCACTTCTGTAAAATTACCTATATGTAAGTGCCACATACAATCTGAATTGCATACTGTAAATGTTCAACTCCAGCTGTCTAGCATAGGAAGTACTAAAATCCAAGAATATTACATGCTAGAGGGAAGGGATGCAATCCAGAGGCACCTGGACATGTTTGAGAGGAAGTTCATGAAGTTCAACAAGGCCAAGTACAAGGTCCTGTACCTGGGTTGGGGTAATCCTAAGCAGAGATATGGGTTGGGTAGAGAATGGACTGAGAGCAGCCCTGAGAAGAAAGATTTGGGAATCTCAGTTGATGAAAGACTCAACGTGAACTGGCAATGTGTGCTTGCAGCCCAGAAGGCCAACTGTATCCTGGGTTGCATCAAGAGAAGTGTGACCAGCAGGTTGAGGGAGGGGATTCTGCTCATCTACTTTGCTCTCGTGAGACTCCATCTGGAGTACTATGTCCAGTTCTCGGTCCCCTATACAAGAAGGACATGGAGCTGTTGGAGCAGGTCTAGAGGAGGGCTGTGAAGGTGATGATAAGAAGGCTACTGTATCTCCCCTATGAGAACAGGCTGAGAAAGCTGGGGCTTTTCAGCCTGGAGAAGAAAAGGCTGCAAGGAGACCTGATAGCGGCTTTCCGGTACCTGAAAGGAGCCTACAGGAGAGCCAGGGAGGGACTTTTTATAAGGGTATGCAGTGACAGGACAAGGGGAAACGGCTTTAAACTGGAAGAGGGTAGATTTGGACTAAATAAGAGGAAGAAATTCTTAACTGTGAGGGTTGGGAGACATGAAACAGATTGCCCAGAGAGGTTGTGAATGCCCCCTCCCTGTAAGCATTCAAGGCCAGACTGGATGGAAGTTTCAGCAACCTTGTCTTAGAGGGAGGTGTCCCTGCCTATAGCAGGGGGTTGGAACTAGGTGATCTTAGAGGCCCCTTCCAACCCAAACCATTCTACGATTCTAATTTAGCACTGACGATGCACTCTTTAAATAAAAAGACTGCAATTGTATGCATACTATTACCACAGGTATATATTGCTGTTGCAATAATACAGCGACTAAATCTGCTCCTGCTGATAGCTCACTTTCTAAAGTACAAAGCTCAGGATATGTCTGTGCAGAGCTCCAGTTAATATCCTTCCCCTTTTTATAAAGTTTTATTAATTTACATAAACAGGATCACAGATGTTCAAAACAAAAATTTGTGTGAATGACAGAAGTCAGATCTATTTCAAACATTTAACATTTAATATAAAGAACATCTTTTCAGTACGTGTATCTGACAGCCTTTATAGCAAATATGTTTAACAAAGCATTTCTGATTTTTTGTTATCATCAGAGATGACACTATGTTAAGAATGTCAACAAACATTAGGTTTTTTTTCTCCAACACCATCCACATTTTGACATAGAGAAATATTTTTAGTGGGAAGAATGGAAATGTTTAGATACCACAATTCTGTTAGGATTTTCTCCCAGGAGTTCAAAGTTCATTTTGCTCATATTGATAAAATTAGATGTATTTTATTGCCTTTGGAACTTGGGCTTGTGGATGTTGCTATTAAGGTCTGCTCAAGTTCAGTCCTTTAGATTCCTAAGCTATCATCGCTTGGCCATTTAGAGGGCAAGACAGCTTTCCTGAGTAGAAATAGTTTCAACTTCAGTCTCTGCACACTAGTAAGCTGATCCACAGTTGAGAAAACTGTGATCTCTGAAATAAAAGAAGGAACGGACAGGGAAACTTTGTTAAAGGCTGAACAGGCATTTTAAGCACATCCACTGACAGCCTGTGCGTTACCACACACTAGAGGATTACCTGTAGTAATAAATTGAGGAAAATCACAAGCCTTTACCTGAGTCACTGTTTCCCTGCCTGTATTGCATTATGCTGAAAGATCACGTTTTCTTACAGCATTTAAAAATGCACAAAATAGAGAGGAATGCATTCCCATATTCCTCTGGAAGCAACAGCCAAATTGTGCTGTTACTTGAGTATAATATAGATATGAAAAATTTAATCCTTACTCCTATCTGAAATTTGTTGCAGATGTTTGTAGTTGGGATGGATAAGACAGAAAGCAGAATCCCTGCAGAACTGGCTGTAACGCTAAGCAAAACCAGTTAGTGCATTTCTGGTCATAGAGTAAACGACTGGAAAAGGATAAATGATGTAAGGAAGGTCTGCAGTAATAACTGCAATTCAGAAGCATGGTGTTTGCTTAAATGGGCAGTCTTGGACACCACAGTACTTACAGAGAAGTTGAGCTGTTGCTGCTTGCACAGCCACGCTCTCAGTTTGTGACAGCGAGATGGTGATAAATATCTGCAAGTGCTGTGCCTGAAGCTGGACCTCATGGCTGCAGGCCCTTAATGTTGTGCGAACGGTGCTGAGGTGGGCAGGTACCATCTGAGGCAGTTTCTTCATCTGTGTAATTTCTTCAGTGCTTATAGCTCTTCCTGGGGGCTGCAGATGCGTGATGGAGCTGCATCCCCAAAGCTGTTCTGCACACAGCATAAGCTTTGCAGGCGGAGGGCCACTCAGCAGCTGTGTCACTGCATGGCTGTTGGCCAGCTAGATTGTTAAAGACTAACAAACACTTGATGAAGTCCTGACATAAGTTCTTCATTTCCTATTTAGAAGATGGCTGTTTGTTTGAACTCCACATTTTGCTTTGTTTGTTGAAGTGTGATCTTGCTTTCTTTTGCCATAGATGTTTTTTTTTCTTTTTTTTTTCTTTTTTTTTTTGTCTCAGTCCAGCTTCCTTTCATTTTGCAATAGGCTGACACGCTTTTTATTTATGCAGCAAATTGTAAAGTTTCTTTTATAAACAAACAAGATACCAAAGTGGGAGGTGAATGGATGTTTCTCTGCAGTTTTCTTTCAATTACTGACATATTTGCATGTAGGCCTTTACATTTCAAGTGTACTTCAGTCAGTTCATTGGACTTGCATAGCTTGTGAACCAGCTTCTGCTTTATTGGTTGGAGTTTGTACTCAGCTTTTCTGATTACATTTTCATAAAAAAAAATAAAAATTCTGCTATGAGAAGCAATTGATTTTTATTTTCTCTAGAGATTGGATAACAACAATGCCTTAAAGCTAAGCGTAAGCGAAGACTACAGCGTTAATGTTATGACATGGAACATCCACCGTGCAGTCCTGCTGCAGATCAACATCTGTGTGCCTCGGTGTGACCTGTAATTGTTGTACACATTCAGGTTATTTTCGATGCACTGGAAATTACATCTGTAAATGGTCTAACCTGGTGAGAGCATGCAAATGGCTTCCTTGTTAATTGTTTAATTTTGTGGGTTTTTTTTTCTTCAAAAAGATGTGTAATAAATGAAATGGGCAATTCAAGCAATAAACATCATTCTTTGGCATAAGTAAAGCTACTGTTCATTCCCACTCCCCCAGTCCCTCACCATCGATTTGTTTTATTGTGTGTATTTTTTTTCTGTTCACCCCAAATATTGATCTTAATGTTAACTGAAAGAGTGGAGATAACAGCAGGGACTATTGGTGTCTGTGGAGACAATGCATGCTTGGCCTTGAGCTCTTTGCTGCACGGAGTTAATTTACACAAGTGCTTGTTCTGTACAGTCCTATAGATCATGGGTGCCACGCAATGAAGATTTTTAGAGCATTCCAAAATCTGCAGGAGCTGTGTTAGAATGAACTTATTTAACAAATTTTGCAACACTTAATGCTCAGCATTGACACAGCCACCGTAGGTGATGCAGGCACGCTTTGCTGGCCAGCCTGGCGCTGTGGGTTTAGGGTATGGACATTCCCTGTGTGAAGGATGCCTGTATTCGAACCACATGTGAATCTGGGTGGCAACCTTGCATCTCATTAACAGCTCCAATGGTTGAGATGTTCACTGGAAAAAAATGTGTTCTAGTTGAAGCACATGTATTTGAACACAGGCGAATACTTGAAGTTTTTGGTAGGAGAACCCACTTTTTCCACCAGCAAATGCACGGCATAAAACTCCCCTGCCATGAGCAACATGCCTGTTAGAGGAAACAGAACATATTTGTTCTTCCAAAGCAGCAGTATTGATAAAAAGTATTCATCAAAAGGTCATTCACGTGTAAACACAGGGCAGTTTTACTTGCTGTGAGGTATTTGCAGGGAAGAAGGTGTTTGAGGAAGGCAGGGGTTGTCTAACACAGAAACAAACTGCCTCATTTTTAGTTCAGGTTTACCACACACGACAAAATCACGGGTAGCATAAAGCTTACAAACTGTTAAAGGCAGTGTTACCTGTTGGTTTCTGTACCAAAGCAAGGCATGAGCGTCCGGTGCAGCAGTAAAGACAATCTTCAAAGACAACCTGAGCAGGCTTGGGGAGGGAGGTGTGCATGTGAGGGGGGTATCTCATTAGATGAGGATCCAGAGTGATGAAGGTGAGACCATGAAGACACTGCTGTTTGCATCAGCTCCACATTAAGCACTGTGTGCAGATGGATCCTGACAGCACTCTCTCTTGTGTGCCCTATGCAACATAGATCACAGGACCTTGCAACACAAAAGATCAGAACCGAAGGCTGCTGGCAGGCCTGGGACGCTCTGAGGAAACAGGAAGAGAAGCTGAACTTATAACCAATGTCTTAAGCAGGATTTCCACTTATTGAAATTAATTTCTGAAATCATGAGTAAGAAATTCTGGAAAGGAATGAGAAAAGAGATTTTGTGTAAAGTTTCAGGATTGATCACTACTTAGATTACTCAACAGATGAATTAAACATGCCTTGACTTTACACTTTATCTGAACACCAGTTACTCACATCACTAGTGTCACTTTTTGGTTATGCTGTTCAGCTTGTCCAGCTCTTAAATCTGGTAAGGTGGTTCTTGTTATTCCAGGGGGTGCAACTCATCCTACAGAACTGCATATTGCTCAACACCACTGTGAAAGTGCTTTGCATGGGGGATGCGGGAGAGCAGGGCAGCTGGCAGGGCAGGCTGGGGTGCCTTACCTGTGTGCGCTCTGTAATGAATGGCTGTAACAAAAGCAGTGCAGTGCTACCATTGTGTCCATGATGGAGATTGATCAATCAGTGAAATGCACTCAGGTTTAGGGTCACAGGTTGCCCTGATATACACTAAGGCTTGCTGTGCTCCCCTACAGTCTCAAGCATAGAGTCACAGAATCATAGAATCACAGACGGCTTGGGTTGGAAGGGACCTAAAGCCCACCCAGTTCCAATCCACTGCCATAGGTAGGGCTGCTACCCACCACATCAGGCTGCCCGAAGTAACACCCAGCCTGGCCTGGATTTCTTCCAGGGATGAGGCATCCACAGCTGCTGTGGGCAGTCTATGCCACTGCCTCATTGCCCTCTGAGTAAATAATGAAGTCTCCCTGTGGTCTTCTAGCTTAACAAGCCCAATCCCTTCAACCTTTCTTCACAGGAGAAGTGCTCCAGATCTTTGATCTTTGTGGCCACTCCGGACATCCTATGAAAATACGGACCATAGGGTGGTCACAATTTGGTTTTCGCCTTGCTTGTTTTTAGAGGAGTCAGATTCTGTCAGAGAGGCTTTGCCCAGGTTTTCCCAAGCTGTTGGTCTGACACCAGTCCATTTTTAAGCCTGTGTGCCCAGGACTCCTGGTGGGAAGCCTAGCAGGGCAGGATCACTTCTCACCAGCCCATCTGGAGGAGCCTGATGCAACAAATCTGGCCTGCGGGGACAGCTGCTGCTGTGAAGATCTGAAATAGACATTATTTAGTAGAGTATTTTACTTCAGCTGTGTGGAAACAGTAGTGTAGTGGTAGTGTGGGGCTGGAGGAAATTCCAGATGGAGCAGCACTGCTCAGAGAACCTCATTCATCTGAGAAGCAGCTTCGGTCCAAAAGCCTGCAAAGCAGGACAGTACACGGCCAGTGCTCCCATTCCTGGGCTGCTTTGGGTGCTGGAGCAGAGACACGTGATAATAACCTCTAACCTAAACCATTACAGACAAACATTAACAGCAACTGCAGGTGCTGCTCCAGACTTGTAAGTACAGCTCGGATCCAGGCTTTGCACAGTCTTTGTCGCTCTCCTGTTGATCTGCAGAATGGAGCTGGAGGTGTGGAGCCCTTGAGGGGACCCCGTGGTTCCAGTGCAGATAGAAAACCAATAAGAGGCAGACTGAAGCAAGAAAGCATTGTTTTCTTCAATGCCATCAGTCACCGTGTAAAATAATACTTTCAACAAGGAAAATCAGAGCAATTACATGCAGATGCAATGGTAAGTAACGGCGTCCTTGTGCTGCAGGGGACTGGCCGAGGTCACGGGCACAACTTTAGGTATTGCTTCAGGAGTGAAGTATGCGCACAAGAGCTTGCAGGGTCCACCCTGACGCCAGGAACTCTCGTGGATCTGTTTTCAGCTCAGCGCAGCTCACAGAGCCCCCGTCAGGCCGCCCCGCGCTGTGACTCTCCGGGATCTCCCGTTTCCGTGCCCGCCCGCTCCGCCAGGAGCGCAGCGGCTCTCCTCAGCCCCGCTTTCCTCGCCGCCAGCAGCGCGGCTGGCCGAAACTTCACGTCTCTACCGTTCAATTTTAACCGCGCTCCTCGAGGCGCTCCGTCTGCCGGCGCCGCGAGGCAGCAGCCCGGCTCTCCCCGCCGTACGAGCCCGCCTCCCGCCGTGGCAGGGCGCTGCGGACGGCGGCTCCCAGCCCGCCCCCCGCCCTCCGCTCTCACGCCCACCGCCACCCGATCCCGCTCCCCGCCGGCTCTTCGCCCTCGCTCGCGGATCGCCGGGGCGCTCCCCCCGCTGCCGGGCTTTGTTCGGCTCCGCGAGCCGCTTTAGCCCCCCTCGGGCAGGGCAGAGATCGGGCGGGCTGCCCCGGGCGGAGCCCCATGTCCTCCGCTCCCATCCGCTCCCCGACGCTGCGGCCGCACAGGATGAAGAAGGACGAGTCGTTCCTGGGCAAGCTCGGCGGGACGCTGGCGAGGAAGAAGAAAGCCAAAGAGGGTGAGTTCGCCCGTGCGGGAGATGGCGGAGAGCAGAGCGCATCCGAGCCCCCGGGCAGCCCGCGGCGGGAGCGGAGGGGCTGAACCCCCTTTGTTCTCCGGGCGCGGGACGGCCCCGCCGCCGCGGGTGGGCGTGGAGGCGGTTGGGGCGCTTCGGTGGCCGCTGAGCGGCGCCGGTCCCGGAGGGGAACCCCGGCCCCTGCTTCTGTAAAATAAACTTTCGGGAATAAAGGCGGCTGTGGGCGTCTTTATTTCTCTGTAGAGGTGGTAAAGCTGCGAGGGAATGATCAAATCCACCTGTGTGTCGTATCCGTGGCTTTTATAGCTGTCTTGCCCGGTGCTCTTCCGTAGAGACGCAGCCCCAGTGCGCCGGCGTTCCCCGTCTGTGGAGGAGATTGTGACAGTGGGGCTGCGCCCATCCCCGGGCTCGCAGCCTGGCGTGCCGCCCCTGGCACGGCCTCCTCGCCGGGCGCTGCTGCTGCTGCCGCGTGTTTTGCCGCCCGCCCGTTCGCACCGAAGGCTGTGCGGAGATAGGACTGCGTGCTCTGAAGCGGCGCGGCTCCCTATCTGCAGAAAAGAAGTTGTCGTCTTGCCAGTGGACCTGATAAAGATGGCCTGGCCCTGTGTGTGTGTGTAAACTGTAACTTTTCCCCTAAGTGTCTGCTCCTTCAGGACTGCGCGCCTGTCACCCTCTGATTCCCTTACTGACCCAACGCCCGCTTCTGTGGTAGATCTCATCTCCTTGTTCCGAGCCGTGGCCATCTGCACAAGTGAAATCTGAATGTTGGTTCCATGAGCTGCGGTGCACTTGGGCTTTCTGGTGGGCTGACATCAGCTTTGGCTCGTTCCGGTGCCTGATGGATGTGGGTCAGGGAGATAATTCCAGTGTCAGTCTTCTGAGCAAGGGTGCTTTGCCTTTCGTCTGCTCACTGCCCCTGATATTAAGAAGGCATTTTGGTAATATCAGGGATATTTGCCCTCAAAAATGCAGCTTGGGGAAATTGCTTTCCTTTTCATGGCTGTTTTGGTGTGGCTTTCTGGTATTTCCTCTGTTATCTATTTTTAATCAAGTTTCTCCATTGTGGTTGTGCTGAGGAGCTGCTGAAGCAGCTGTGCCTTTTCGGTGATGTCACTTACTGCTGAAGGAAGGTGATGGAGAAAGCCCATTTCCAGGAGGGGATGGTGGCACATGCTTGGAAAGCATACTTCATTTGGAGCTGGCTTTTAAGCCTGAACAGGTTGACAGCTTCACTTCTTCAACAAGAAGCTTCAGCGTGGCAAGGTGATGGTTATTAGAGTATGGTCTGAGGCCACTGGCTTGGTTTGCTGAGTTTGCTTATTGCTTTGGCAACCCGTGTGGCCACAGCTCCCTTAGCTCCGGGATAGCAAGTTTAAGCAGCTGCCTTTGGTGCTCTTTCGGGACTTGTAGTTTCAGTGATAGAAACTGTGGTCATGCCTTTGCCAGTGTGAAGGAAATGGAAATGTGTGACTCAGCTTATAGTCAGAGTATTCCTTCCAGTTTCACAAGGGGAACAGAGAAAAGATGGCGCCCACACCTGGAGACCACCTCCTCTGCACAGCTCATGATGTGTTTATGCACAGCACTGTGGTGCTGGTGTTTTAAGGGGAAATAGCTTACTAGTCTTCTAGGTTCTCCTCTGTTGGAAGTTTTAAGGCCTGTGGAAGGCATGTTCTGCATGTTATTGCACGCCATAGGGGGGTAGCTCTGAAATGCGGGCCATGGAGAACACAGCTCTGACCAAGGGGACGAAGGGCTCAGCTGTGAAGAGGTGCTGGGCTGGGATTACTGTTGCGGAGAGAGGCTCTTCCAAAGCTTGCACTGGGACATGGACACAGAAGCAAATAGCAGGGTTGGAAGCTTAGTTTTGGTATGCGATTGTGAAGCAGAAGTAAGTTGGAAGCTCACTGAAATGGTACTGAATTGAGTTGACTGACCACATAAGAAGTGTATGGGTGACTTTCTCCTGGGCTGAGGAACCGCTCCACTCTTGGGGACTTCCTTGCCTCCCTTCAGGCAGCTGCTGCTCAGCTCCCAGTGGACCAGCAGAGGTCAGTGATCTTCCAAGACTAACTACTGTCCTTCCCACCAACTGCTCTCCCCAGTAGCAAGCTGAAAGGTTGGCTGCTGACTTGCCACAGCCAAACCATTCTTGCCTCTAATAGCATGAGAAGTAAGCAAACCAAAGCTCTTAATAAATTTTGCTTTCACTGGCGTGTCTTTTGTATCACAGTGTAAAGACAAGCCTGCTATGTGATAGAGTAAGGGGGAATGGTTTTGAACCGAGACAGGGGAGGTTCTGGTTAGATATTAGGAGGAAGTTCTTCACTTAGAAGGTGGTGACACACTGGAACATGTTGCCCAAGGAGGCTGTGGATGCCCCACCCCTGAGGCATTCAAGGCCAGGCTGGATGTGGCTCTGGGCAGCCTGGTCTGGTGGTTGGTGATCCTGCACAGAGCAGGGGGGTTGAAACTCGATGATCATTGTGGTCCTTTTCAACCCAGGCCACTCTATGATTCTATGATTTTATTGCCATCTTGACTGTATGTGTATACAGACCTTTAAACTGGTCCACGAAGGAGTTGTAGTCCAGTTATATTAATTCTTTTATCGTTTGTGCATGATTTGACCATGAGCTATATAGCTCAGAGAGCCATCAAATGATGCTGAAAAAAAGTTTTGTTACTTAATAGGGGTTTCTTTTTTAAATTGTGATTGGCAGCCATGCCATAAACAAACTGTTGTATGTGGCTGTCAACCCATAAGCAGTGGAGTGTAAATACTTTTTTGGCAAATTCTTTGGAACATGCTGTAATCTATTTTTAGGGAGCTTATATTCAGAGAGGCGTGTTCGCTAGGCTTATCAAGGCTGCCTATGTAAGCTTGTAACTTTTCTTTACAGTGGGATGGTAAATACAATTCCTGGGTATGGTGGTGATAGTGACTATGGTGGTATTCGAGGTATTGAGTGTGGCTTGTTCGTAACTTTGCTGCTACTCCCGCTTTAGCAGCGTGACATGGTGTAGAGCTGTGTTAGCAGGTGCCTGGAGTTGAGGTAGGGTTATGATTTCAGGTCCAATTCCGTAACATTTTAAGAGTAAAATTCTGTAAGTTGTTCAACTGCTTGAGGAATACTTGGAGTTTGTCCCTTGAACCTTTGCTTTACACTACTCTTTCTTATACTTTTGTTTCTGAATTGTTATGACTGAACCAACTTATTAGTCAACACTGACTTAAAAGAAACAACAACCACTGTTGTTCATTGGGAAACTGTTTTTAATCCAATTTCCTATGGCCCTGGTGTGTGATCTCACTGTCTGACTCCTTCCTTCCTCTTCCTTCCCAGGAATGTTTTTAACCCATTGTTTGGCTACAAAAGAGAGAAAACTGCCAGCCATCAGGATTATTAAATGACCACAAACTTTGTCAGAGTGAGCGACCAGTTAGAACAGAAGGACCTCAGTGAAGTGCCAGTACAGGAAAAGCCATGAGTGATCTCGACCCTTGTAGGATAGGAAAAAAACCACGTGGGAGGGAAGCTATAAGGGAAAAGGAACTGTCTATGGGGAGAGTGCTGGGCGGGGTCGTGTATTTCTTGACGTTACAATAGGTTGTGGCACACATTTTGAGGAAAGCAGGATGTGTTAATTCCAGGACTCGTGTCACCACCTGGATTACAGTTTTTCCCCCCATGAGGTTATATGGAAATGTGCATGAAATCTGCATTTGCCTGGTGTTACTGTGAAGTACCTCTGTCTCGGTGTATCATGGGCTTTCAACGCAGATCTATGCCACATCAGCTTTAAGTAGCTTAGGAAACTGTTGGGGTGCAGGTAGAGCCCATAGCGGGGTGCTGGCTGTGAGTTACTTTTCAGACCCTCTAAAATATACTGTTTGAATATTGCTGTATTTTATCTTCATCAATAAAAGGAACTAAAAAATACATGTCTCCTTTTTCCTGTTGTTAAAAGAGTGATGTCCTTGAACTGAAATAAAGGAGCTATTTTGCTGTAAGTTTCAATGCTGGATTACTTCCAGTCCTTTGATTTCCTCACGACACTGTAGGAAAGATGTGGGCAGCAGGTGTTTGGCAAAATAAGCTTTCTATTATTATGTGTGTGTGTATTTATACATAGGTGTTGTGGAGGAATCAGCCAGAGAAATACAGCATGCTTAATTGCATGTTGTTTCCCAGTGACACAATTGAGGGTGGACATAGAGGTTAGGAAAATGCTCCAGAAGAGAGCAGTGTATGGCGCTGCCTATTGTCATCAATGGTGGAGAGAACTGACTGCTGCAGGAGGCAGCTGCATAGGATAAAGCTTTATGCACACCAGGGCAAATTAAAGGATTGGTTTTAGGGTCTGTGCCTTTGCGTAACAGTGAGATGCTGTGTCTAGGAATATTTTCCTGCCTCTCTGGTGTTGGGGTACTTGGGCAGAGGTGCTAAATTACCAGCCTGTTTCCAGCAGCATTGCACAAGTTGAAGCTCATCTCCAGATTGTTCAGATAGAACTTCTTCTGCTGCCCAATCCATTTCAGCTTTCTCGAGGGAAGAACAGGAGGAAATAAGCTCACAAGCAGAATTAAATTGGAAGAAATTGTTTCTTCATAGTTCCTTTAAAATTGATGGGGCTGCTTGTGCAGGTAATTGCTCTCCGGAGAAAGAGTTGGTTCGGAAACACATTCCTTAGATCTCCTCATTGCCTCTTTGTATGATGAGTACATCTCAACTCCGAGGCATCCCCTTGAACACAACAGGATGGGAGAATTGGAGTTAGCTTGGAAAACAGATCTCATCATCTTTCATTTGAACAGGATATGCTGAATGCTGTTAGAAGCTCTTTTCAGTGCTGTCTATCGCATAGTCTCCAGAGGTGTGTCAGTGTGAATGCGCCGCAAAAAAAATTGAACTCCTCTGTCTCAGTGTGTTACAGCTTTGCTTTAGTGGCTGCTTGAGACTTCTAACAGAAGTATTTAGCTTTGAAGTGATTCTGAGAAGTGCCTTTGATGTAGATCCTAGGAAGATACAAGGCTGTAAGGCAGTCTTAACTTAATCTTCGTTCACCTTGCAGGTGGCACTCATGCTGGAAGTGTTATTTGTGCTGGGGATTTGTCCTGGTCACAAGCATTCTTTGCCACATGGATGGCTTTTTGTGCTGGCTGTGCCCATGCATCCTATTTCGTGCTGCTGGAGGAGTAATTGCTTGAATTGCTCTGATGTGGAACTGGCCTTTGGCGTTCAGATGGTGCCCAGGATGCTCAGGACAGAGTGTGCTGCTGTTGAGTGCCTATGCTATGCTCCTGAGGGGCATCTGCGTTTCTGACAAGCAGTGAAGTGCTGAGTGACCTAAAGATACCAGCTGCTCCTGCATTTCTCACCTCAGAGGAAGCAAATCTGCCTCCCATAAATCTCCGAGATACAACGTGGTATAAGCTGCTTCTGGTTGCTTTTGACTATCTGCTGACCTGATAATCACTGTGCTTTAAGGCTTTTCCTTTTAATAGACTGGTGGTAGAACTTGCTCCATCTTCCGTTACTCTCCGTGCTTGTAGTGTGTGGAATTGGGTTTGCAGCTGGATGGAGAGACAAGTACGGAGTGTGAAGGGTCAAATTCTGTGTTCCTGGTTCACTCAAGAATGATTACTGCAAATTGATGTGTGCATCATCATGGGCTGTTGCTGCTGCTGTACTTGATCAGAAGACAAGATGGATACTGGTTAATCAGAATTTCTTGCTTTTAAAGAGAAGAATTGGCATGTAATGATATTGAAGCCACATACCTTTCTAGATAACGTGGGCACATCCATATGTGCAGACATAAGCAAATTCAAGTTGAACATTCTACTGTAAATTTAAACAGAGAGAGAGAGTCCTAAATTTCCAGTCAGAACCTGCAGCCTAATTGCTGAGTTTTCCTGTAGGGCTCATTTGTACCTCTGACCAGATCTGTCTTCAGTCATGTCTTGCTGATTCAGTTCTGATGTTGTATTCTCTTCTGGCAAATGTTTTACTGTAGATAGTTTATGCCAGTGTCTCCACCAAAGAAAACTTAACGTGCACAAGAATAATCTTTTTAACAGTGTCATAAAGAAGCATGTTTTACTCTTGTAACCATGTCAAGGCGAGGATGGTTTGTTCCACACAACTTTAAGCATCGTGTCTCACTGACACGGTAGAGTTTCCAATTACAGTTGAAAGTTTTTGTTCCAGACAGGATGCAGCTAGAGTATGCAAAATAGCTCTGCTGCTCTGCGATCTGGATTGAAAAAAAGTGACTTGCTGTTAAATAACAAAACCAGACATTCTAAAATTGCTTTATTTTTGAAGTTAAAACCATTAAAATAGAATTAGTTGTAAGAACGCTGGTATATTTTATAGCATAAAATATATTTTTTATATCATAAAACCTTTGCAAGGTGCTTATATATGCTTTTAGTTTTCCAAAGCCAGATTTCAGTTTCTTAGAAATACTAATGCAAGGAATTAGAGAGTGACTTCTTTTCTCCTTAAAAGCTAAGCTACCTCACTTCAAGGCAATTGTCCAGCGATATCTGTTTCTCTTCATTTCTTCTAAAGGATTGGTTAATGTTGACATCTTGGGAGAGACTTCCGCACGCAGGCATCTGGCAGTTTCTGTTATGAGGAGCATATGGATGAGCCCCGTGAGACTCTGATGTATGGAGGGCTGCACGCGGAGCTGATACGGAGCGGGGGAGCTGCAGGGTTTTGCGTGACCTCATGCAAAGTCTGTGCAGACGCTGTTTGCTGAACAATGTGAATGGAGGATCCCTGATCCTGCTGGTGGGTCTGTGCAGGGAGATTAGGCTGTGCTCTGCAGTGCCTGTTATCACTCTGCTTTAAATACTTGTTTTTTCTTTAGGAGTTGTGGTACTTTGGGTCTCTTTATAAATACAAGTACACCCTACTGATTTTGCATGTCGGCAAAACAGGAATCTAGAAGACTAAGTATAGCTGTGCATAGCAATGCATATGTATTTTAAGAACTGCTACAGGCCAGCTGATCCAAAAAACACAAGAAGCTGCTCAAATTTTTCAGCACAGTGCTTTGAGCTTTAGATCATACCTTGATGTTGGAAGATCTGGGAGATTAGCTGGCAAGCTCTTTTCATTGCAGAAGCATGTCTGAACAACTTGTTGCTAAGGGATCTGAAGTTATATGGTCTGCAGTGAGGCCAGTGAGAGGCAGAATCTGCTGGTTAGAGGGACTGGTGTTTCAACAGTTAAGAGTTTTGCTGTTTCATTGAGATGAAGATTTTGTGCATGTATCTTCTGTGTACAGTCATCATGAACACAACCGTTAAGCCTCAAGTTTGCAGGCTATAGAAGCACTGTAGCTGGTACTTGAAAGCTGCTCGTGAGGGATTTGCTTTTTCTTTTCAAAGGGAATCATGTGGTCAAATCTCTGGGGCACCACTAGAAGTCTTGACTTGCCAGGGGTGGTCTCTATTGGGGTTCCTGGAAAATAATATGTCAGTGGGGAAATAATAGTACTGATAGATAGATATATGACATGAACAAATAAGGAGAAAGAGTCTTCTTCATGTGGCATCATCTGCTTTTGTTGTTGCCCATGCTGCTGCTGAGAACGCTGAAGGCTTCCGCCTTTCCTTATAACCCCTGGACTCTCTTTCCATTTTTAGCCTTTCTGTGCTCTTAGGCCAGTGAGTCTTGGTCTTCGCTGTACCAGCAAGCTAAAGGCCATCCCTCAAACTCCTCACAATTGCTTTTGGAGGCCAGATAGCTGGTAAAAGGAAGGAAGGGGAGATGGTGTCTTTTTTTGCATCTACCTCTGCTCATTATCACAAACATCCAGGTTCCTTGTGCAGATAGATGTTTGGTTGAAGAAAGCAGCAGTTTAAAAGTCAACCACATGGCTCCAGAGGAAGATCTGACCTATTATCAACCCATGCTAGTCTGGACTTGATTGATGGTATGGGTTCTGTCATGGTACAGAGTATCTGTCATGGTGTTCACTGAAAGATGCCTTACTCTGCACCACGCTTCAGTTGCACTCTTTGGTATGGTGGCTTTTGTGTTTGCTTATCTGCTGTCTTGTATGTTCTCTGTCTGCAGTGTGAAATGTGCTGTATGTGTGCATTGTTACTGGTGAAGCTTAACTTCTCCCTCAGGGCACTGCAAAATCAGGCAATGCAGTTGTCAGAGCTTTTGGCTGCAATGTGCAAAGTATGCATGTCTGCGGCAGGTTTTTCCCTCACTATAGGGCACATACATGCAGTGGCCCTTGCTTTATGTGCCACCCCTGTGACTGTGATGTACGTGCCTTTGGTAGTCATCAGACGTGATGCTGGCTCTTCCCTAGGCTGAGGATGGGAGATGGAGGGAAGTATGGGATGTGTTGTAGCTAGGAGGAGAGAAGGTGAAGGGCAGGGTGAGCACTGGGTTGGCTTTTGAGGCCTCTGCTTCATGGCAGGCTGCCCAGGGACAGAACACACCAACCCCACCCTACACCCCTGTGGGCAAGGGAGCGAAACCAGCCTGACTGATGTGAGTGACAAAAAGGCCCTGTTTGCCTTTGGGAGTGGGCTGAGTGTGGAGGGGAAATAGGAACTTCTGTATTGTGCAACTTGTAGGTCAGTGACCAGGGGATCTCTCTGAGGTGAAGTGCATTTGGTCTGCTCAGATGTAGGCTTCCTAATTTGGGCTCTTGTTGGCAAAGTCGAAAGCTGTGAGAAGACAAAATTTGTAACTTCTCCTGTTATATATGTATAACATTTTTATTTTTAACTTCTCTGTGTCATACATGTAGATATAATTAAAGTGGAGAAATATTATGGCTAATACGTGTGGTTTTAGTATTATGTAGTTTGAATCTGTCTAAGTCTTGCTCTGAAAGCCAGATGTGGAGAGAACATACACACCTGGCAGTGTGTGCTGGCCTGGAGCTCTGGGCGCTTAAATCACTGTCACTTCCTCATGGGAGAACATACATCTGCACAGCAAAGCTTCTAATTATAAGTGCTGGACATGTAATTTGTTACCATATGCCAGCTGCGGACTTCTCTCCAGAGCCTTTAGGCTCAGAAGGGAGGCCTTAGCATGTTGTTCTGGTTTTGGCTTCCTTAGGGGCACTTGAAAGGATCTTTGGGAATTCAGGTTTACCTCTCAGTGATTTTTTTTTTCCAGCCTGGCTTCCTGACAATCCCTGAAACCTGTCTAGTGATCAGATAGAGTTTATGTTTTGTTTATAAAATAGGCAAGCTGCTCTGACTCCTGGAATTCCAGTTCCTTCTTTAGTTCTTTCTTTCAGTAGTTGAACCATAATGAAGTACAATGGAAAAAAGAAATAGTGTTTTATCCATTATAGCTGCCATGTGGCCTTATTACAGATCTTTTTATTAGCTGAGGTGGTTGCATACATGGTCTCTTTGGAGTAGGAAAAGAAACTGTGAGAGCTGGATGAAGAGGAGAGTGATTCTGATGTCTTCATGGTGCACAGTCTGGCTTTAAATAGAAAAATGTGTAATCCTCAGAAAGTGTCTTTTCACTAGGTCTGTTTGGCAGACGTATGTATATATGTTGTTAAACAGATACAGACTCTTGTCACTTTTAAAATAGAATGGTGATGATTGGTCTGAGGCTTGCCTAGTCCAGGACACAGATTTAGGGACAGTGAAGCTTTGCAAAATTAACAGTGTTTCTTTCAGAACTGGTAGAACAAAAGAAAGTACCAGGGTGTATGGGCTTGCATTTCCTGATTAATATTCTTCCTCGTTACCAGGGTTTTAAAATCGTCCCTCGTGGCTATTGCTGGCCTTCTCCTTCATGCATTGCTCCCAGTACTCTTGTAGTGAATTGGTTCCAGTGGAAAATTAGACGGGATGCGAGTGCATAGCTATGTCTTGAATCTGTACTGAATTCTGTCTGTCAGAGATCTTGACTGTATAATGAAGCCTTATGTTTGGGAAAAGAGATTTTAATAGGATGCAAGATGTCGTGCTCAGATTGGTCCTGCTGTGCCAGATGACTGTATGTCAGCAAACCAGGCTGCCTCAATTGCATATCCAGCAGTGTCTGCTGCATGAACTGTTTTTTTTTGTATGTGAAAGTGGAGAGACAGTCTCAGGTAATCTCATTAACATGGCAATAGTCCATGTTCGAGCTGGACCTTTGCAAGTCCTTCAAGCAACATTCTTCTGAATCTGGGGAGCTCAGTCCTTTGAGGGTCCCTTGACTGGGGCAGAGAGATGGTACAGGAAAGGTGAGAGGCACTGCCCTTTGGTACCCACAATCTACTCAGTGGTTGAAGTAGAAAGGTATAAACTTGTTTCCATGAAGTGTCTGGGATAAGTGGGTGCTTGTGAGATTTTCCTCTTACTACTCATGCAGGTTCAGACTTACAGTTTTCCCTCTTGGCCATTTACAATGTGTCAAGATTAGGCCACAGTCTTGAAAATATCTGCTTTTACTGCAGTACAGCAGATGTAGTTGTATTAACTCAGTGAGGGGCTGTAGCTTAAATAATCATTTTGGATCCTATGTATTATTTAGTTTAGCATCATCTGGTTTAAAAAACGTGGTGGCTGTGGCTGTTCTCTGCTGACATCAGTATTATGAGCTGTAAGAAGGCTAAGAAACTGTGTTTGACTGAGCCATTATTTTGGCATTTAAGGTGTTTGTTTTATATACTGTCTTTTCAACTGTGTATTCCCGATTCCATAATTTACGTATTACCAGACAAGTCATAGGCACCAGTATCTGCTGATGCAGTTCAGGATGTGTTCTTCAACTGAAGAGAAGTGAGTGTGTGTTTCTTTTCTGTAAATGTTGTGTATGTCTTTTCTGTAATTGCAATTTTTAGTGACTTTCCCTCCCATTCATGGTGCTATACGGTATGGTTATATGGCGCCAGAATCCTGGTAGAAGGCATCCTCACTGGACTCCTTTATTTGATAAACAAAAGTAGTGTTGATCCAGTAGTTGGTAAGAGGACTGTCAAAGAATGAAAACACAATTACTGGGAAACCACCTGAGCATGTGAATTCCACTTACGCTTACACATGCTGAATGCACAGGCAGTGATGAGCACTGCTGTTCCAGGGAGGCCAAGCAATTTGCTGTATTGCAGCACAGCTATCCAGATGATTCTACAGAGCAAGATTTGGAATGTGAATGATTTCATATGTATTATATTGGAAGAGCAGAGTAACTGATGTGCAAGAAAATGGGGGTTAAAGATCCTGCTGTAACCCTACACAGAGTCTTTGCATGGGGGGGTGGTTCTACTGGGCAGGCCCTCAAGCTGACCATCTGCCATGCAACAAAGATGGCCAGCTGTCTCCTGGGCTTTATTAGCAGGAGGATAGCCAGTGGGTTGAGAAAAGTGATTGTATCCCCCTGCTCAACATTTCCTAGATGCCAGTTGGAGTACTGTGTTCAGTTTTGGGCTCTTCTGTACAGACTGTACTTTGGAGCACGTTCAACAGTGGGCCCCCAGAACAACTCAGGACTGGAACATTCCTGCTGTGAGGACAGGCTGAGTGAGCTGGGCTTGCTGAGTCTGGGGAAGAGGTGAGTTCAGGGAGATCTTCTATCAGCAGACTCCTAGAACCTGTGAGGAGGTTACTGAGAAGATGGAGCCAGCTTCTTCATGGTTGTGCGTAGTGGAGGAAAGAGACAACAGGAATAACCTGAACCTGGTGAGATTCAGACCAGATAAAGGGAGAAACTTCTTAATGATGAGGACTATGAAGCCATGGGACAGGATGCCCAGAGACTTTGTGCAGCCTCCATTCCCAGAGGTTTTAAAATGTGGTGGGATAAAGCTCTGAACAGCCAGGTTTGATCTCAGGGCTGATTGTGCTTTGAGGAATAGGCTTACATAGAGACCTCCTGAGGTCCTTTCCACCCTGAGCTTTTCTGTGATCTTCTGTGGCACACTGTATGAAACACAATGGCATGCTAACCAAATAAGCAGATAATATTACTGCACTTGTTTTTGACACTTAGTGAAACATGACGTTATCTTGTATTGGCTTTTGTTTTCTGATCACATTTTGTTATTGCTGAGGACTGTGTTTGGGAGACTGAACTGGAACGGCAATGTGAAGCCTGGCTTCTTTTTTTCAGCGTGGTCTTCGGCAGTGTATTTAGGAAATGATAGTGTCTATTTCTTACTTAAACCAGGCAGAGCTAAGTGTCTGAATAGCCTTATTGGAGCTATTACTTTCACTGTACTTTTCCCTCGTGGACTGACTTTTATCTGACTGTGGGCTCTGAAATGTGGACTTTCTGTTACTGTGGGGTTTTTGTAGTGCTTATCACTCAAGTGGTTGCCTTGGCAGTCTTCCTGTAAGCAGCAAATGAAATAATTTTCCACATATCACTGGTCTGGAAACCACTGAGGAAACTTCTTTGTATTATTCAGTCTGCCTGTTTAGTGAGATCTTTCAGTTCATTTTCAGTACATACGTTTACTGCCTTGGATACGGGTAGGTAGGAGTAAAAAGTATTCAGTAAACTTTGTGTTGGCTGTTTAGAATAAAGTTTGAAGTCTGAGGCACTGCATATCCCCTCGTTAGTCCTGTGTGTTCTGTTGAACTGAAATCTAATAATCACCAGAAAATCCTAAATATACATGTTGTAAACACATAAGTTGTTTTCAGTTTTCCTTGTCTTTCTGAGTGACATTTGGGCAACTCCATCAATTAGGCACATGCAGTTTTTGTGGTTTCCAGGATCATTTATCTCAGCTTACTCTTCCTGTAGAATCAAGCTGCACTAGCAAAAAAAAGATGCTTTTTTTGAATTGCAAGTCATAGCTCTAGCCTCCTTTCCATTTGTGTAGAGCTTGTTTGTTGAGTTCTATACCATCAGCTGAGGAAGACGGTGCCTTTCTGTTACGTTGTGTGTTCATCTGCCATCACTGCCTTCAAAAGTGAGTCTGTTCCTCTGTACTGCTCTTGACGTATTCAGAAAAAGAAATAAGGTGAAATGTTTTTGTGTTTGCACAGTAGACTGCTTTTGGTGGTTGTCAATCTCTTTGCCCCTTTGGAGAAGGGGGTTAAGGATGTGGGAAAGGTGGTAAAAGCAGATAAAACTACTCTTGCTGCTAGTTGGCTAAGTGGGTTTCATTCATGTATCTACAGATGAAGTATCAAATCATGAGGGAAAGGCAGAAAGAAGGCAGTGGAAGGATGGAAGTAAATTCAATTGTATAACGAATTAATTACCATGAGCAACAGTAATGCTTTTTTTGATACTTAGCTTGATGAATTTTGGGCCGTTGGATTTGTATATGGGATCACAGAAAAAGCTTGGAGGATACATTAAACTTCAGTGCTGTTTTCTCTGATTTTGTCATATTGGAGAATACAAGAATGGACTGGGCATCTCTATGCCTGAATGATGGTTTCAGCTCTGCTGCTGACTCTTGGTGACTGGCTTTGGTAGGACTCATCAGACTTGCATATCTTAATGAGTTGATTCTGTTTTTTGGAGTTGGTTTTGGTTAAAGAAGTCTTTGTGATGCTTGGCACACCTTGAAATCAGTCTGCCTAGGTAGGGATCTCAGACCAAACCCCTAGACTGTGAATGTGTGGTTCCCTTAGCTTTGGTTTTAGAACTTGTGACATTTGCAGTACTGTGGGATTGCTACTGTAATGTCAATACTGGGAGACTGAAGCAGAGCTGACTAGTTTGGCCCTGTTTGCACAGTATGGTACTGAGTGCCACTTTTCTTACTTGAAAACCTGACCTGTAGCTTTATAAATATTTTAAAACATCATTCTTTTCCTCACTCTTATTTCTGCCACGTTTTTCCATTCAGCCATTATGTATCTGCACAGTGAAAGTTAACTTTATTTTTTCCCTGTCTCATCTGGTTAGTTTTCAGCCACACTGTGCCTATGCTGTGTCATAGCATGGGTTCTGTGCATGAAGAGGAAGGGGTGTGTGGCAGCAGGGGATGGAAGCGAAGTCTGGAGTGCCCCTCTGCTGGCAGCCTGGATGCCTGCCCAGTGCAGGCAGCTACGTAAGCATGGCTCAGCACAATAATTAAAGAAACAGGAAGCAGGGACTAGCCACAAAAATGATGGGTCCCAATGTGGAGTTTTTGTTTTAGCTCCACAGCTCTCTATATGCTCTGTTTAAGCATGCATCTTGCTTTTCTGCCTGACAGAACCTATTTCTTTGGGTTCTTGATTAAACGTTTACTGAATTGGTGTTAGGCTCATTGCATGAATGAAGCAGAAATGCACTAAAATAGACAAGATGAATTCTTGCCCTGTCCTGTGCAGCTGCAAGACTGGAGGAGAGTTGGTAGGTCTGGAAAGACCCAAAGCTCCATCAGAAGGTTGTGGAGTGACCTCATTGCAGCCTTTCAATACCTAAAGGGAGCCTACAGAGGGAGGGGAATCAACTCTTCGAAAGGGTAGATAACTGCAGGAGGAGGGGAAATAGTTTTAAGTCGAGGGAGGGGAGATTTAGGTTGGATGTCAGGGGGAAATTCTTTACTATGAGAATGGTGAGGTGCTGGAACAGGCTGCCCAGAGAGGTTGTGGATGCCTCATCCCTGGAGGTGTTCAAGGCCAGATTGGATGGGGCCCTGGGCAGCCAAGGCCAGCAGGTTAATGGCCCTGCCTGTGGCAGGGGGGTTGGAGCTTCATGATCCTTGAGGTCCCTTCCAACCCTGGCCATTCTGTGATTCTGTGAACACTGTACACAGTAGCCCTGCATGGATATTGTGGGCTCACCTTGGTTTTTATCACTGTCAATCTGTGCCCATGCAGCTGTGGGTCAGCTCCAGCTTTGTCAGTTTTTACCAGAGCCAAATTAATACCTACATGGGGGTCATTTTTTGTTATTCAGCAGTACAGCAGCACTCATCAATTGGCTGCTGTGTTGCCTACAGCTGATAGGCTAAGGGGAGGTTTCGCAGTGCAGTTTGTGGCTGGATGAGCGCAGGAGTTTCCTTCTGGCATGGCAGCACCTGTGTTAGCATCCACAGGGCTGTGTGGAACATTGAGTAGCAGCAGAGACCTGATTCAGCAGGCAGCAGCTGGCTTTGTGTAAGATTCAGCTTTCCTGCTGCATTAAAGTGAGACCTGCCATTATGGCTAAAAATCTTTCTGCTTAGTAATAACAGATTCTCATTTTGTTTGGTTTGGTGTAGAGTTGCCAGTGCTGGCAATGTTGTAAGCTGCTTGTGGTTGCTGTGGTCTGCTTGGAGCTCTTCTCTCCCAGGTTATATCTTCCCACTCTTAAGGTTGCCTTCCTCATTCTGGGGTGCTGTTATATATGAATAGCTTGCTTAGGACAGCCATAGCAATGTTGGTGTTGTCTCAACACAGGTGTCACTCACCAAAAATGCAATATTTTTTTCATCACCACAACTAAAAATAGCTTGCTAGGTAAGAATTTTCAAGGAATAAAAACTGAGAACAGCATTTCACTGTCCCGCATGAAACGAAGCTCCAGTTTTTTGTAAAGGTTTCTGACTGGCTGAAAATATTGCCTGCACTAACATTGCAACAGATACTGTTTTAACACTGACAAAAATAGGGTGATCTTTGTTCAGGCAGTCACAGAATAGGCCGTGCTCATCCTTGTAAGTTTAACTTGTCCATATCCACAACTGCGGCTTGCTTGTTGAGACTGAAGCAAAAGAATTACTACAGCACTTTTCCAAAAGCTGTCTTTAGCTTTAAGTTTCTACAAGTGGCAAAGCCTGGCTGTTTTGGGTGCCTTTTTTGCTTGCTAGGGCATACAAATAATTTCCCTTATTACTATTCTGTTTTAAACGCAGTCCCTTGGTGCAGTGCCTTTATGTGGATTTGAAACAGTCTTTCCCTTTGATCTGCCCGGGGTTTATTAATTCACTGTTGTAATTAACGGAGGCTTTGTCTTTCTCCTGCAGTCTTTATCAAAAGATCTCGGAGCCTTTTGTAAATGTTAAATGATTTGAAATGCGGCAGAGGCTGGTGAGTTGCATGCGTGGTTCATCCCTAGAACAGAGACAAAGAGTCTCACTGTATTTCCACGCACTGTGCTTGGGGACTGTTTGACATGTGCCGGTACAACAGTCTTCTTGAGAAATATCAGTTTTTGCAAAACTCTCTTCTCTTCTTTTTTTTCTTTTTTAATGTTGGCTGCTCCGTTAGGAGGAATTATCTGGTGTGTACCTCCTTCTGGAGGAGGGAAGGAGTGTTGTGCCACTGGTCTGCACGGGGTACCAATGGAATTTTATATCGACTTTCCAGTTTTTAGAACTCTCAGGATGTGAGTTGCAGGCGAGCGAGTGGCTGGTTGAAAAAGTACCTGTGGTCCTGGTTGTGTCTCTGTGAAGAACAGTAAGACTCTGGGGGGCATGAGAAGAGCCTTCTGTGCAGCGCTGGTTGCACAGTCTGTGCATGTTTCCCTTCTGCATGCTGCTTGTACCAAAGAGGACGACAGTTACTTGAACAAGTCGTGAATAGTAGAGCCAAGAGTAACAAAGCAGCGCGATAACTTTCAAAGTTAGGGTTCAGTCATGAGATGAAAGTGTAAAATGTAAAAGCTGTGGTCCGGCAGTGCTGAGGAGACAGCTCAGCATTGGTTGAGTTAGAAGGAAAGCACTGTACCCGGAGCCCTGTGATGGTTCTGTGGCAGCTGCTGCTTTCTGTGGGGGAGACTGAGCCCTGTAGTCAGAAATAACCAGGGCTAAAATTAAGTAGCATTTGCTTTTGTAAGAGACTGAAGCTTGTGGATGGCTTTTGAATAGCAAAGCAGAGACCAGTAAAGACTTAAGAGGTGAACTGCACTATGTTGTTTATATATATGTTAGACTAGAATTATTAAGTTGAAAGAAAAAAGGATGAAATTGTTGCCATGTTTGCTCCTTCTCAAAAAGGAGAAAGAATAGACTTCTTTCTGTGCTCCTGCTGACTTTAAAGGTCATTTCCCTACTGTGAGAGACGCTTGACAGCCATAGTGGTGTTTCCAGCATCCTGCAGCTGATTGCTGCTGTTCTGTGCAGTTTGCATTTAATCCCTTGCACCAACACAGCCTGCCTAGCTTACAGACGTAGTGCTGTTTTGCATGTGTGTGTGCAGTCTGGTTGTTCTATTAATTTTTTGGAAAGGCCAGCACAGCTCCTGCCATGATAAAAATTGTGTTGACTGCTGGTACTGCCAGGGACTGTTAAAACCTTGAAGAGCTGCCAGGAAGCCCTTGCTGCTTTCCAGGGGACTGGTGGAGAAGTGACCTTTTTCTTTTGAATTTGAATTTCTGGATGAGGGAGATACTTGGGGCTTTGGCTGAACGCCTTGGCCACTTGCCCATCCATCCCTGCATTTGGACTTTGCTAGAGCTGCCTGCCAAGGACCCAAAGGAGTTGGGATGCGTAGCCTGCTAGTTGAGCATCAGCTTAGAGAGGGGATCCCAAGCCAGACATCTGGGATGAATCCCAGCTAGTTCTGCCAAAGCTCTTTCCAAGCACTGTCTTTCTGGACCTGTATTTACACCTGGGTTGCCCTGTGAAGGTTCATAATTCGGTCATTAGGATGTCAGTCAGTGTTACCTTAAGGCTGTAAACATTTAGCAGAGCCTGTGCTGGGAGTCAAAGTGAGGGCACACTGTCTGTGAGCAGGGAACCGTTTCCTGGGTGCTAGGGCAGCTTGTAGGAGGTCTACTGGCATGGCTGATGCTGGTGGAGCAAACAGACCAGCTGCTAGAACCAGTCTGGGTTAAGCAGTCACAGCCTGTGTCTGTGCTCCATCTCTTGACTCTGCTGCTGTCTCCTACCGCAGGTTTCCTGACTGCACTGTAAAATGGAATTATTGGGCTTCAGAGAAAGATGTTTGAGGCAGATCTCATTGAGAGAGCAGACAAAGAATTACTCAACAGGAGAAAACATTTCTTGCAGGAAAGTGCAGAGGAAAAGAGGGTCTGTGAATGGGCAGGTGGATAGCAGGCAAGAAGCAGCAGCAGTACCTTACATGGGACTTAATGTGGCTGATGTGCAAGTCCAACTCTGATTACCACTAAAATGTGCTCCTGCATGGGCAACTCCTTTCTTTACTCTAAGTACAACCCTTACACTGAAAATACTGTAAGTTGCAGAGGCTAGCATTTGTCAATCTGGCCCCAGGAAACTCTTAGCAGAGAAAGCGCCGAAAATGCTGTCTGTGAAGAACTGTCAGTGTCCTTGCCCTAGACAGCCAGCAGCCAGCCACGCCAGGTGCTTGGCCATCTGCAGAAGTGACGGGGACAGGGAGGATTCCTTGCTGGGAGCTGGTCTCAGGGTGCCCGTTCCCTTCTTCTGGCGCCTGTCTCCACCAGACAGCTGAGAGCTATCTGAGTGCCTGCTCTGATATCATTGGGCCCAAATTAACGAGCCGTTGGCAGCCTGGAGGCGTCAGCCTCTCGTCCAGTTGCTGCTGCCCCTTCAGCACTCAGCCCATCCGTACCATTCGTCTGCGGATGCGCGTGACAGACCTCTGGGTGCTGGAAGGGGCAACATGGCAGGACTTCTGTGTAAGCGGCGCAAAAAAGGAGGTATGCGAGGTTACATTTCCAGCAGGAATCTTTTCTTAAGCTAAGGAGGTGGCACACAGAGGCTCCCTGTAACAAAGGCTCTCTGGGCAGCAGGTTTTGGGAGGCTTGCTACTGATGCGGCAGGGGAGGATGCTCTGCTCCTGTTAGGGCAGAGCCTCGCTGGGTTTGAAGGCAAGTATGAGGGTTTTTTGTGGCTCTCCATGTCATGAGGGGATGTTGAGGGTGGGGGCTTAATACACACGTCCATATTGATGTTTTTTTTCCTGTTATTGTTTAGTAAATTGCTTAAGAATGAGATTTGTGTTCAGAAGGGTTCTTCTTGATATTTAAAAAAAATGAGCAACTGTAACATAATGGAACTTTTGAGGATGAAAACAATTCAGCTGCGTTTAAAAATTTTATATCTTGAGGTATATGCAGTAATTTGTTTCTAAAGCACATAGCATGCATTCCTGGCCCTGAGAAGCTTAGGAAATCTCTTCTGCATTTGTAGAACATTAGGTAAACCAGTACCCTGACCTTACTGAACAGCTGATGTTCACAGATAGAAGAAACGCTGTAAGAATCATAAGAAAGGTACATCTAGAAAGAAGAGTGATTTTAAGTGGCATGTGGGCATTTGTAGTTAAAAGAAGGCTTTAAAAATATTCACCTCTGGTAGCCAGTTTCCACATAATTTTTCTTATGCTTTCTTGTAGCTGTATTCCTGTTGGCACGTCCTGTAGGAGCTGCTTGAGGGAGGATGCTGGAGTTGGGAAGATACAAACAGGGCAGGGTAGGGCATGCTTTGAAAGCTCTTTGGCCTGGTGATGGAGGCCACTTAGCTCCCTGACCTTTGGAGAGCTTTCCCAAACTAAGAATGAATGCATAAAGGGGGCAATTATGTGTTTATTTAACAATGACGTTTAATCAGGTGATTAAATTTCAGCCTGCAGATGCTGTGTTCAGTTTGTAGTTGTGAACTTTACTCTGCCCCCCTTGCAAAAGCTGTGCAGTGCAGAGAGCAGGCCATGCACAAATGCTTTTAGCCATTGCTTACACAGAACTGTCACTTAATGAATGAGTTATTGCTGTCTCTGTACTTCCTGTTTCAGATGCATGTATTTTTAAAGGTTAACTGTAAGTAGTTGTTTTCTGAGTTTAAGTGGAGGTAAACCTCAGAGACCATAGAAATATTATAGTTCTGCTAGGATTTTCCTTACTGTTAAGTCACTAAGCAATTGGTTTAGTTCCTCCCATGTGACATTATGTAAGGAGGTATTTTAATGTCCTTCTTAATGATGCAGGGTACCATACCGACTTCCCAAACTGAGAGCTGTATGTTTGGGAGTGTGAAAGATTCCAAATTTAACTTCACCAGACCATGCTACATCTACTTTTCAGCAATGCAAGAATTAAACATGTTTTCATTATTCAGTAGGATTCTTTGAGGCTTTTAATGAGGCCAGTAGCAAATAGTGACTCTTGTGTTCTGCCATTGGAAAAAGTGGTGATGAGTGGTGGTAGTGCTATCAAAAATGAATTAGATTTTACAGTTAATTGTCTGCTCTAGATTGGGCCATTCTGCAGCTCATACCCCTTCCTTCTGGAGAAAGAAGCACTTTGACATTACTTTTACCACGGAGTTGATTTTCTTCCAAAATATTTTCAGCTGGTAGACCGGTGACTCAACTCAATTTAATAAGAAGCTGTAGATGGATGTTCCTTGGATTTTATTTTCCACTGCAGCTGCAGTCCTTCATTCTGTAGTTTGGTTTCATTTTGAAATGGATCTACAAGATATTTGCTCTTATTATGTCTCTTCTACCTCTGCCTATCTGCAAACTTTGTATTTATTTCAGTCTTTCTGTTTTTCCCTTCTCTTCAGTGAGTGACCTGCAAGAAGAAGGTAAAAATGCTATCAATGCACCAATGAACCCAAGTGCTGTGGACATCCATCCAGAGGATACTCTCTTAGGTACAGTATGCTACAGACCTTGACTATGCAATTACTAATGAAGGTGGCCGCTGTGACCCCTTATTGATTGCTTTGCTGTTCATTACAGATTGCTCCCAATTGAAACTGGGAGAATTGGGAACTGTTGAATGTCAGCTGTTGACTAGAAACCAGAAAGTCTAAAATGGAATTTAAAAAACAGTGCCAACTGTGCAGCTATTCTTAGAGTAGGTAGTTTATAGTAAAATTGACTTGCTCAATGAATTTGTAGAGTTCTGTTCTTCTCTGATCATCCAGAAAACAAACAGAAAGTTGCAATTTTGCAAAGAATTAAACGGAAAATAGTGCTGGGATTGTCTGCTTAAGAGTTGCTTCGGTTTCAATGAGTTAATGTCCAAGGACATCTCTCTCTATTTTTCCTAACAGACGTCTTCCTTTGGAAAAGAATTATCTTTACATGTATAGGTGGGGAACTGAAAGATCAATTCACAGAAGAGTGTGTTGTGGTTCCTATGGGACCATTAAGCTGCCTTGACTCAAATGTATATGCTTCACTGTCCTTAAGTGGTGGATGTTATTACTTTAGTTACTATTGCCTCTTTTAAGTGGTGGTGCAGCAAAATGGGATCTGATAACCAACAGATCAGCATTTACGATGCTGAAATCAGTAATTAAATACAACTAGGATGAAAATATGTAAAGCAAGCAATGCTTTGTAGAAAGAATATAAGTATTCAAATTCCAGTTCCCCTCCCCACCAAGTCTCTTAAAGAGTAGCAGCATGATTTTATAGATTTTATAGATTATATTTGATTCTCAAACAAAACTTTGTGGTGAATTGTGTGCTATTATGGGTCAAATCTTATTCAGGATTTCAGTTAGAAGCTTTCTGGGTGTGTAGTGGGTGCCACTTCCTTACAGCAAGACTTCTTGACTCATCACAGGGAGTAATGGGGAAGTACAGGAAAGGGGGAAAAAAGGCAACAGAAAAAAAACAGGTTTCTCTGTAGGCTTTTTGGAAATTTGTGGTGTTTCTGGATAGAGGGACCTTATTTTTTTTAATAACGAATAGGGACACTGCTGGGATGAGGGGAAAAGCTGGCTTTTCCCAGTGGCTGGGAAAAGCCTGAGGTAACACAGTTAGACAGTATAGCTTATCTGAAGTGTGAGTATTATATTTGTCATCTGAGAGTAATGAAGTCTAGCACTGTGATTAGAGTTGCTGTAAGACTACCTGTTGGTTAGGGAGGGGACTGAAATGCTGCTGTAAGCGCAAGGCACTCTAAATGGATCTTTGTTGGATTTTAAAGCGTTATTCAATCCAAAGTAGCACTGACCTGACCTTTGGTCATACCAAACATCTATTCTCCTTTGTTGTCATGTTGGAAGGAATTGGGAAATCAAACAGAAAGTAGAATTCTGTATTACTTCTCAAGACAAACTTATGGGGTTGTATAGATAATTTAGTAGGCAGTGTTTGCTGTTCGCTTGAACAGATCTAACTTAGATCACAGCTGTCAGTTGACTTCTAAATGAGGGGTGCAGGGAGAGGTTTACTTCTTGAAAGCATGCAGCAAAATTTAAAATATGAGACTTGCTCCAGGTGTTCCTTTAATATTAATATCCATATCTACAGGAGCATTTATGCATGTGTGTGATGTATCTGTCCACACATGCTTTTGTAAAGATAATTCTGCCACAAGTTGGTTAGCTGTTAGCCTTACTGAGCTTAAGCTGATTTTGCTTCCAGTTGTTCAGTACTGAGTCATCCATCCTAAAGGTTAATCTTTACATTCTTGCCTCTTGTGGTTGTTTTGCTGGCCATTGGAAAGCATTTCTCAGATCTTTCCGTCTCACAGTAATGGAAGGAATAGACTATTCACATGAAAAATGTATTTTATGTTCCTCTTCCAAACATAAGTTGAATGGATGTAAATTTTGGTCGTTTTCATTTCCTAGAAGTTAAGCAGTTCTTATACCCAGGGCCATGTGCATGTGACCCTTGCTATGTGCCAGGTTTCAGGGAAGCAGAATGTGGAAGCACAAACTGTCAGCCGAGGTCTCAGCAGCTGTAGTGTCATAAGCTTGCTTTGCTTTTCGGGTTAGTGTAATTTAGGAAAGGTTTTTTAAGAAACAAATTACATATAAATTGAGGAGAGAGAGGAAAGTAACTGACTGCCCTTTTTGCATGTTAATATTACCATGCCCCACAGAATGCAGAAGATGGTGATTTTTCTGATGTGTTCTGAGCTGGAGGTCAGTGGAAACAGTCTTATTTTAGGAAGTTATTATCTTTCTGTGTCTAAAAATGCTTAACACTTTGGTCACAGGATATTCCCCTGCCAGCTTGATGACTGGACACAGTCATTTCTATATCAGCTGACAGGCCACTTCATGAGAGTAATTATTGCAGTATTTCAAGTGTATGTTTCTTCTAACTAGTTTCCCATTTTATTTGGACAGAGGAGAATGAGGAACGCACTATGATTGATCCTAACTCAAAAGAAGATCCTAAGTTCAAAGAACTGATTAAGGTAGGATATTAGTTCTTTGTCTTTCTTAAAATCTTTAACTACTGAGCCAAAATCATTTACAAGCTGCTTACCAAGCATACAATTAAGAAGGAACAATTTGTTACTGAAGTGTGTCTGTGAAAACTGAAGACAGACAAGGATGGTATTAGTAAGGCTAAAAGCAGCAATGAGAGAAAAAAAAAAAAAAAAGGCTGAAGGTCAGAGTCCCCATGGTAGTTACGGAGTAGAGCTCTACTGCCCATTTTTATATTCTTGTGATTATTAAAGTGAGGCTCAGAGCTTAACTTGGATATACCTGCAGGTCACTCTATGTAAATCTAGGTTTCTTATCTCTATGAAAACAAGGAAAGAGCCTTGGAAAGCATTAGAGAGATTTCAGAGAAGGCAAAAGTCAGACCAAAATGAGCATGTGGTAGTGGACACTGCTATTTTTCTTGCCCTGTATTCTGTTGTATTAAAAGAAGAAAAAGAATGCTCCCACAAATTGTTAGTTCAAGCCATTAGAATTTTTCAGCTTCCATGTTGAGTAACCTGCTTGTCTCCAGGGCATGGACAAAGGCCAACAGGTGAGTGAACTGATAGACAGCTTAGGCTGTGTACACTTTGAAGCCATTGTATATGCAAAGAAGGCATTAAGCTAAACAGTGATTTACTCTTCCATGAGAACTTGCTAACTAACATTCTGGTAATTCAGTTGCTTACAAATTCTTAACATCAGAGTTTGTTCTGATTATCTTTTATGTAATTCCTACTGTTTTGACTTGACATTGTGAAAAGAACCATCTCTCTTTTCAGTTTTGCTTTCAGTGGCGTCTTGAAGCAGTGGGTTACATCCATTCTGCAGTACTGCTGCCCTGAATGTGGAAAGTGACTTTGATTCTTTTGTTTTGCAGAGTTCTGCCTCTTATTTTTTCCTTTTCTTGATTATCCCTGTATTTATATTTTATGTGGCAGAGAGGTAGGAAGTAGCCAGTAGCCAGGCACAGTGTCCTGAGTGTGTGTTGTGGCTGGAGACACCTGCCCAAGATGCTAGCATGATGATAATGTGTTTGTAGCTGTGCTGTTGTGATGTACGGCTTCTTCCCTCCTGGCAGTGCTTATAGTTTCTGACAGGTATTTGATCACAAGTGCTGGCAATTCTGAACAAACATGATGTATTTATAAGAAGTGTTTTTGCTTATGTTTCCTGCTGCAATTTCTCTTTGTTAATTTAACATCATTAAAAACTACATATCTTTTTGTTGGAAGGAACAATGCAGCTGTAGCTAGGTGGGTCTGAAAACTTCAGATAGTGTGTCCATCTACACACAGAGGACTGGGTTGCAACACATTCATTTCAGGAAACCATGTTCACTCTGTCTACAAGCAAATGCTTCACAAAATGTCTCAGCAAACTGTTCATCTGATAAATCTTTAAAACAAGTGGAATGATCTATTATTAACGTTACAAGGATGCGTTTAGGATTACAAAACCACATCAAAAGGAGTTTAACAAGGAGTTGCCCTCAAATTTTCTTTCTTATTCTAATTTACCTGGGATGTGTTCTGTTTTTTAAATTAGGTGAATTCGCACATTCTTTTTTTTTTTGTTAATTCTCAAATCCATTAATTCTTCCATAAGGTGCAGTGGCCTTGTATCACTCTTTCAAAATACGCTGTGGTTTTGTTGCAAATAGAGCAGAAATACTGTAATGAATAATTCAGATGAACAAGAGTTGCTGCAGTAAAAGAACCAAATGCACTCTGTGATGCAGGAGACTTGATAGTGAAATCATCATTGCTTTTAAATTGAAAATTTTGCTATTGAATTTAATATGAGGTGGTGAGTTTTCCCCGGATGTCGTAATTTATCAAGGTTATATTTTTCTTTTTTGAAAGGCTGAAAACCTTCAGGAGGAATGAAAGTTAGACCTAGAGCCTGAGTGTTTCAAACGTACTGCGGAATCACACTCCGGTTCAGTACATCAGTTTGCACTTGCAAGTAATGAAGGTAACTTGTTACCAGTTAAACTGGAGCAGCTGATGCAAGGAGCAGCATGTAACCTCAGATGGTTTCCTTGGGATCATCCCCCAAGGAAGGAGATGTGTCCTGTGGAGTGCATACTTGAAAAATGATATGGTTTAAGTAATTTATAAGTATTTGCATACCTCTCAGAGTTTTTACAGCTTAAGGCTTTTAAAGCTTAGCAGAGAAACGTTTAATACAGTGTTGGTGTGAATCTGTTCAGGCAGTGAGAGGTTTAAATTATATTGGCAAAACCTATTTTGTGCCACAGAAGAACACACACACGTGCATGCGCACACACATGCATACACATACAAAACCAAGGAACACAAAATAAAGAATAAATTTTCCAGGAGCTCCAGTGCTAGACAAGAATTAGCCCCATTAAGTGCTCTACAACAGCAGCCAATAGAAGAGGCTTTGGGCCCCACAGAGCTTGAAATCAAAGATCTCCATGGAATAACAAGGGATCAAGAAGTTGAATGGATTGGGGTTTTTATAGTGGTTCTCTGTCTTTTCCCCTCTAACAGGAATGTGTCAATAGCAGAAACAGGGCTTGATGCCTTTAAAATTTGGCAATGACTAAGCTTCATTGGTGCCAGCCCAAATCCCTTTCATCACCATCGTATGACATGCCAATGTTTTGCCATCACTGATTTTGAGTGTTTCTGTTCCCCTGTCAGCCTCGTGCAGCTAGGGTAGGTGGAACTTAGTGCAAAGAGGAAGCAGAGATATCTTTTGCTGACACTGCTGTGATATCTCTTTGTCTCCACAAAATATTGTTTTAATTTCTACTAGGCCTGGTGCCATAGGAATTATATGCGTAGTGGATTAATCACTACAAGCTTTTGTGAGCATTTGGAAGTGATTTTGACAGAGCTGTTGGGAGAAAAGCTGTGTACTATTGTGGTAATGCAGAAACCAAAAGAAAAGAAAAAAAACCCACCCAATTTCTCATTTGTACTAAAGCAGATATACAGTGAATAACCTCACAGAAGGCTGCTTAATTGGGGTTGCAAAAATACATACTTTAAATCTTCTTGCACATATGAAAATCGTCAGTAACTGAAATGATGCCTTAAAGTGTTGTTTGTTATCATATCAGTGTTATCATATCACAACGAGAATATCACTGTATTCTCGTTGACAGTTTGTCAGTATGAAGTGATACGTTCTGATGTCTTCAAATAAGTTATCTCTGTGGCCAGCAGCCTTTTCTTCATCACTTCACATGTGGCCTGTGTATAAATACAGTTTGGGGCATGGCTGAACGGATCTAAAGCTGAAAATTCAGGTCAGAGAAAGAGAGGAGTTGTGTTTTTATTTATACGTATAAATAATTTACACAAAAAGTACTTGATTTCTAGTGTCTGAAGTGCGTGAGCTTTTCCTCGTCGCTTATTTCCCAAGTGACAAATGACCAAGGTTTTGAGTAAAATTAAATGAAACCTTGCTTCCTAAAAACTCACTAGTCTGCTTTTAGAAAGAAGCCTTCACCCTCCTTTCAGGCCTGGCAGTGCTTTGTGTGTAGTCAGTAGTTTCCAAGCCCGAATATTAATTTCTGATGCTCATTTCCATTTTCAACCCTAAAGACAGTTAAGCTTTCGTACTTTTGATCTGTGCTTTCTAATTCCCCCAGAAGTCAAGGGTGAACAGGGTCATTAAAATCAGGGTTTTCTTTTCTTGCTGTTTTGGTGAGTGGGTTTCCTGTTTTCCCATTGTGGCAGACTCAATCATGTAGTTTGCTTTGTTTTTCATGTTATTCTTTGCTGTTGGAGCAGTGGCCATGGGGTCCTTATGCCCTTGAACTCTGCACATTAACTCTAAATGTGCCTCACTGCTGTGGGAGTAGCCAGGCTGTAGAACAAAAACACTTCACAAAGCTAGCGAAGTTTGAAGTGAAAGCCCATCTTGCACGAATTAAAAAGTAAATAGCCAAGCAGAAGACTCATTTTTACTTCTAGATTTCTACCATTTCAGAATTTCAACTGTCTCCCTCACAGCAAAGTTCAGTTTTTGATCCAGTGTTTAGTAATACACCGTGGCTGATTTGATCAGACGTATGCATTTGGCCAAAAGTGATGTAATAAGTGGATGTGTCAAAATCTAGAGCGCCACTGGAAATTTTAGAACTATAAGCACCCATGCCTGAGCATTTGTCACAGTTCTGAGATGCTTTCCGCGAGTGTGGATCTGCACTGAAAGGCAGGCATGTTTTTCAGGCTGTGCAAATATTACACTAAAGTTTTAAAATCAGTGCTAATCCTGAATACGTAGAAAAGATGTTTTTTTTAAAGATGTGATCTGGCTAAGAGGCATAAGCATCCCTGTGTCTCTGTATGCTGCTTTGTGAGTCTCCAAGTACTGACCAGGGTGAGCCTCAGGTACACAGAAGAGTGCTAGCGATGACTTCACCAAGTCATTACACGTAAGGGCAGGCATGTTGCTGGGGCTGACACTGGGACAACAAGCTTTGCTGTGAAGCTTTTCCTCAGTTCTGCAAGTGTACCTGTTTACATCTCATATTTAACGCAGCAAATATAGCCCTAACTTAGTTGAGCATATTCTCCCTCACTGCAAAAACTCTGCCTGCTCCTTAGGACTGCTTCCCACCAAGTACTCCGTGCTTAGGTCAAGCTGTTCAGATTTTTAGACATTCAGGTTACTGAAAGCTTTCAGCTTTTCTCTTTGCATGAAGGAGCAGCTACAAAGATCTGGAGCATTGACTTTGTGAGAAAAGAGTCAGACAGTATTTCTCTGCATTAGTCATTTCAGTAAGCAAAACAGTGCTTTATGTCCCTTGCAGAACTTAAAATAGAAATAAAAATAAGGGCAGAAAGATTTTCCAGGCTCCTAATTAAGAGATGATCAGGGAATTAAGAGGTAAGACAATAAATTTTGGGGAGGTTGCGTTTTTTTTAATTGTAACATTTGTCAGTCTTCCAGTGCTGTAAAAATACTTGGATTATTTATTTAATTCTAAATATAAATTGCAAATTCAATTTCCTACCAGAGCTGGATCTGTAGTCAGAGTACTAAAAAAGCCAGAACATTCTGTGGGATACTTTTCTTTCAGGTATTACTCTATTAAAATAATAAAATAACCATGGCTAGACCTCATGCAATTTGTATCTTTGGAATGTAATTTTTGTCAAATGTTTTTCAGCATTAAGTTTCTCAGAGACATTGTATTATCTACTACTTAAAGTATTTTCATTTTTTTTTTTAATAGCCTGTACCCATATCAAAGTATTTTTCAAAGCTTCTTTGTAATTCTTCTTTACCTACAGTCTTGAAAATGGGATATTCACTCCTACATTAGGAAGTACTTCCAGACTTCTATTTTAAACTCCTTGACATTTTCAGTATTCTGACTGCAATACTACTCAGCAAAGGAAAAAATAGTCCATTAATTACAGGTTTCAGATAGTTTAGCATCCTAACTCTTGTACAAAAGCAGAAGTTTGGCATCTTCATATTAGAATTTTAAAGGGATTTTGATTGTCATTTGATAGTTTCAGCTGTACCTCAGGTGATTTTTTTTTTTGAAAGTTTGCTCTTTGAATCTCATGGATGACCCAAATCCATAAATGTGATCCCCTCTGTTGGTTTTCTGTTGATGTCTGCATGTGTAAAACTTGTATCATTTCAGAACTAGGTAATTACTTTATTGAAAGGCTTCTGAAATCTCTCAAGATGATGTCTCATTATTTAGGAGTTGCTTTTTGGTACTCCTGGTGAATACTTTGAGGCCTTCTTGTCTTTCAGCTCTGGAAGTTTTTTGTTTTTTTTAAAAAAAAAAAACAACTAACTTGCCTGTCTGTTCAGCCCTTCACCATAAATGTCCTTCTGTTCCCTGAAAAAAAAAGTTTGAAAGAGACAAAAATAGTTGATAAGAGTTTTCTCTCCAAATGTGGAGATGACTTCCCACCTGCAGAGCAGAGTTCTATTGCTTTATTTAGGCTGCATCATCTTGCAGCTGGCTTTTGCTGGCTGTAATCTGCAATGAGCTAATAGTGTTAGAGGTTTTCAAAGGCAACGCAAAGTCTGGGTGCCCTGTTCCTGATGGTAGATGACGTGCCATAAGAACTTTAAATCTAGAAAAGAAATGAGCAGCTGAGAGTTTACCTGATTTAGAGACAGCTGAAGAGGCATCTCAAGAACTGCTAGAAGATGAAATGCAGGAAGATTAATTATCTTGATGTTCTCCTCTCTGTCTCCATGTGATGTCTCTATCAGGCTGTGACAGCAGAGCAAGATTACTTAAATATCCTTGTGACCTACATAGTCAGATATTCATGTCGCCATGAAAAGACATGTTTTTCAGTGCAGTCCTTTACTTTATTTGCCTTTTATTTCATAATTTCTTGAATATAAAAATAGAACAAAGTTCTTAGCTATTGTAACTACCAAGAGGCAGAATTATAGGATCTAATCAAAAAGTGAATTTGAAGAATCCACAATTTTACATAGGTTGCTCCAAAAGTAATGCCACACATTTCCATGAACACCACAACAGATACAGAGAGCACAATAACGCTGTTTGATAGAGCAGATTTTCAGCTGCACAATGCAATTTTTCAATATAATCACCACCACCAGCTATGCATTCTCACCAGCAATGAACAAGAGACTGCATGTTGCGCTCAGAAGTCTGCATGGCTGTCCAGAATGTGGCTTCTCTTTCATATTGCTGTTGCCACTGCTGGTATGCAGTATGCACTACCTCACTGTGCTTACATCCACTGTTTAGTCTCCATAAACATTCAGAAAGCATCAGTGAATGTTACTAGGTGCAATTTTTTCCATGTGCAAGAATTCAGTAACACACCTTTGCTTCATTTGTACTTCCACATCAGGCACTACTTACTCAGACTGCCACTCTTCTACCATCTGTCACAAAGAAGCAAAATGTAAAAAGAATGTTGGTGGAAGGTCTGTAATCAATGAACATATGCATGTTATAATTAAGAAATATGCAGGAAAATTAGGCTAAACAGGTTATCACAGTAAAGAAAAATAGATTAAAAGTTTACCATTAGCTCAATGAGAAGACTCCAAAAGGAGCATTTTCCAGAAGAGATCCTTTCCCAGTGGTAGTCAGCTCTTAAATGGGGTCTAGGAGAAGTAGAGCCAGGCTCCAACTCTTCCAGTAGCACAGGAGAACTGTCTTCACCTGTGCTCCCAGAGCTGACTTATTGCTGGCCTCAGGTGGTCAGTCAGAGGTTTAGGCTGTGATTCAGTGGTTCCTATTCAGAAGGTTCAACCTCTGCTGCTGCATCACAAACATCTGCTGCTGACATCATGGATTGACTTAATAACCTAAGAGGCATTACTTTCGGAGCAACCCTTCTGTATGAAGTAAATAAAAAAACAGCTTTTTAGTTGAGGCACATTATTTTAGGTGGCTCTGCTTGCATTTTGCATATCTGTGATTGGCGATATTCTTCTGCCTTTATGAGTGAAGGATTTAGCAGCACAACTTCACATCTCTTCCCACAGAACTGTATTATTATGTATTAACTGTATTCAATTTCCAAATAATAAATTGGAGGAAAACATTACTGCCAACTTCAGTCAATGCTTTTTTTCCCATAACTGTTTGGAAGTTGTTATCTTTGGCACCTTGAAAACATAAATCAGTTCCTTTTTTTTTTTTTTAATTTTTAAAGGTTTTTTTTATAATGTTAGTTCTTGTTTTGCAGATAGCTATGGTTGCCAGTGTATGGGGCCTGTTACTTACATATGTTGCAGAATGGTTATCAGGCCCAGATGACCAAAATTATAATTACAGACTTCTGTATTTTGTAATAGCTGAAGTTAAAATGCCTAGTTGCTTAATGGCAACAATTTCCCTAATGAGTGTGTTTAGTTCCTCTTAGTGGGAGCATTCACTTTTGCCCCTCTGAAGCTTTTGTCTCTTCCCTACCACTTGTGTCTACGCAGAAATGACAGTGGGAGTGCTGGGAGCCTTACAGGTTCAGGGGTCTGCTGTCATCTCCTGGCAGGCCTGCTGATCATTTAAAGACAGGTAAGGCATGAGGCTTGAGACATGGAGAGCAGGTTTGATAGATATTGGCAAAGATTGTTGCTATCGAGCTACTGGTTGCTACTTGCTTTACAATTGGTGCAATAAGAAGATTTATTACAAAGAAATACAGGGCACTGGAATTGCCATGTTGCTAGACCTGAAATAAAAGCAATAACAGCAAAAACATTTATTTATTTGTCTCTGTAACTTAGGAATACGCAAATATTCTTGTTCTGTTTTCTGTTCCTGGTTACTGCCTGAAGGAACATACTTTGGTGGTTTTTAGACATTTGCTTCCTCTTTCTGTACTCCCAGGTTCTAATTGACTGGATTAACGATGTGCTGGTGGAGGAGAGAATCATTGTGAAACAGCTTGAAGAGGACCTTTATGATGGGCAGGTACTGCAGAAGCTACTAGGTGAGTTCACACAAGAGAAAGCAGCTCCAGAAAGTGAAAGGAAGCCCCAGATTAAATGCTTTGAAAGGTGTGGACAGTAATGAGGCTGTGCAGTAACTCACTGAGGGTACAGCTTGTTTCAATGGTAGCTACAGCGTCAGCTTCTCATCTTCTTCTTGGGCAGTCTTCCTTTGAAAGGGGAGGATCATCCTTAAGTAGCTCATTTGGGAACTAGTAGTAGTCCAGAGAGCTGAAATGTGGCAGAAAAAAAGGTGAAGAGGAGGTCAAGCAGAAGCCACGTGGTCCAAACTTTCATCTTCATAGTTTGCTCTTGAAAGTTTTTTGGGCTGAGAGTTTTTTTTGAGTTCATAAAGAATTACTTTTAGGAAAAGAAAAGAAGAAGAAGGAAAAAAAAGAGAATGCTTGACAGCAGGCACATGTGCTCTTAAGTGCAAATGGTACATAAGGATATATATTTAATTAAGCAGTTCTGATTTTGCAACCCATTTGCATCTTTGCGGTATATGCTTTTGCAAGAATCAAACCCAAGAAAAGCTTAATGATAATGTAGTGGTTTACCAGGGTGTTTTCAGCAAAGAGATTTGAAACTTCAGGAACTCATTGTTGATCCCCCCTGTTTCTTGGAGACAAATAAGTAAATCGAGAGCTGTCTGCCTATGACATATTTTCAGTAGTTGAAATAGTTTTCAATAGGGTTGAGATATGGGATATAAGTGTCAGAGTAGAGAAAGAGGATTTAGTGATGCTAATTCTATTGGTGGTAACTGAAGCTACTTACTGAATTTTGTGCACATATTCCTCAAATAACATGCATGCAGTGTTTTGGCAAACATAAGCTTTTAAAACTTGTAAACGACAACTTGTGTGCAATATTTGTGTGAGTACAAAACTGTTCCCAATTTGGGATAGTATCTGGTAGCTTATGTCACTGTAAGAGAACTTTCAGCTGACTGTTGCTCTGGTGCTGTACTCCCAAATAAAGGCATTCAGAAAAGGGAGCTCAAGTCTCACTGTTTTCACTTAAATCTCTTTGTGAATTGCTTTGCCAATCTTAACACCAAGTTGTGCACCTTCTTACTTCTCTGGAAGCTCTTTGAAATAATTAGGATAAGCTGGCACTGCTCCAAGTTCTTTTCTGGGGTTTAGGGGAAAATAGTGGAAATGGATTTGCAAGTTTGTCTCACTGCTGAAGGTAGTAGACAGTGTGTGACATCAGTCTGATGTCAGAGGATAATAAGAACGCAAAATGGTGCTTTGGATATATACATATACATGGCAGATGGTAGTTTATTTCATTGGAGCCATTTGTCATTGGGAACTTTAAGAAATCAGTGCTCTCTGTGGAGGCCATGGTTTCTGCCCTCAGGCCTGCATGCATTTAGAATGTGCTTTGTTGTCCATACATGCATGACCAGTTGGCCTTATACAGGAGGAGAGGTGGGCATGTACATCTTGCAGGCTTGAGACTTTTGAGACTGACTTTTCTTTATGTTCTCCCTGTTTGGCCTCTGACTGGAGAGCAAATGCTTCTTCCCTGGCCATCACAGCTCAGCCCCAGTGTGGTGTTGTCTCAACATGAATTTTTCAGTGGTCTCTTGATTTATCCAGCAAGACTTATTCCTGAAACTTTTCATTTTCACGCCCTCTCAGTGATGCAGCAAAGCTTGTCATGCCTGACAGTGGTGCTCCTGATGCCTGAGGCCTCATGATTAAGACAATCCTCAGTTTTACAACAAAGTCTTCTTCTCTTTTGCCTCCAGGAAAGGCTAACAACAAGTAGGGTTATTAAACTTCAAGTAGCAGTTACTATTCCTTGTCTGTGAGAGGTATTTCAAGAATATCTGTCTTGATGGACAGACAGAAAGATCTGCCTTGATGGGCAGATAAAAGACAACAGCTTGTCAGTGGGGTTACTTTGAAGCTGTTTGAAGTTAAAGATGAGCAAATGATTATCAGAACAATTTAGGTAGGGCTCCTTGCTTGGTTGATTTTTATCAACAAAGTACAAGTAATGCCAGTGAGAGAGGCTGGGGTGGTGTAGTGCTTTTGGTGTCAGGGTAAAGGGAAATTAGTTTCTGCTTGCTGATTGGAAGTTCATGTGGGCTGAGAGTGGATTGGAGCTATAATTTGTGACCAAAAAAAAAAAAAAAAAGAATCTTGTAGGATAGATTTTTTTTTAATAAAACATCTGAGATAATTTAAAATAATGCTTACATGTTTTGGCAGCCAACTTAAAAAAGGCTCACAGACATCCTGGCTAAGGAATGTTTTTTCCATTAAGATTATTCAGATACTGATAACAAATTCTTAGATTGATAGAAACCGTCAAAACGTTGAAAGCATTCATGAATTGATAACCTGCAAATCTCTTCTCTTTGGGTTATTAAAGTAAAGCTGTATTTCTGACATTTAAAGATATATATACAGCTGTGTAAAATGTCCAAAAGAAACACATTCTTGAAGTTGAGACCAGAAATATTTCCATTTTTGAAATAGTATGTTTTGACAACTTCAGAATGTTTCTCCAGCCCATCCCGTGTTGTGAAAAAGGTTTTGATGAAATATGTTTTTTTTTGTTTTAAAGACTGGAATACGTAGTTGTTATATGTTCATCCAGTCCTGACCTGCGCAGTGAGTTTGACCATTTTTTCTCCAGAGTGAGGAGAGAAAAGTGATCAGCAGTTTCCGTTGCTGTGGTGGATGGAAAACTATCCCACCTTCCTCAGCTCTCCTCTTTGAGAAGGACGTTTGACTCCTGCCTCTTTGGCAAAGGCCACAGTGCAGAAGAAGAGAGAAGTGTCTTATCTATGATTTTTACAACAAATAATTTTATTATAGAAAAACTGTTAAAATTTTAGTTATGTCATTTTAGAAAATAATGCAATGTTAGTTCTTTTTTGGAAGTAATCAACTGTGACAGTATTATGGCAACACGACAATACTGTACCAGCTTACTTATTTCTTTAAATCACTTCCAGTACATCAGAGAATCTATGACTCTCTTGATGGTTTGAGGAGGCACACTTTCTTTAGTTTAAATTCAGACCTTCAGCTTGCCCGAAATAGATTTCATTAAGCTGAAGAAATGTCCAGCCCACCCCTTCTTTGTCCTAACTTATCTTCAATTATCAGAAAAGTCCATTAAACTGTTGGAAGTTCCTTGTGCAGGGAAGGCTGTGTTATGCCAAATGTTTTTCAGCAATGAAAGAAAACAGGAAGCACAGTAACCAGTGCTGCTAACTTGTTCCCTGTATTAAAGTTACTGAATATTTTGCTACCTGCTTGGTGAGCATGTTCTGCCAGACCTTACTTGTTTTCTGTTGCAGGGTCAACTGGAACTGATATGCTTTGATAAAGGTTTGCTGTCAGTTATCTTGCTTTCTGTGGAAAATCATTCTGTTGGGAAATTTCTCGCAGAGCCCAGCTCTGATCCCCAATACTCTGCACTTGTTATTCCCACCCACCTCCTTTATCAATCTGCTATTGCATGTTTCATTTTGTTGTTGCTTTTCTTCAAATGCAGAAAAATTAGCTGACCGTAAACTCAATGTGGCAGAAGTGACTCAGTCTGAGATTGGCCAGAAACAAAAGTTGCAGACGGTCCTGGAAGCTGTCCATGATTTACTTCGACCCCATGGCTGGACAATCAAGTGGAACGTTGACTGTAAGGACATTTCTATAGTTTCTGTCTGTCTCAGCTTCACAGACAAGGACTGTGTGATAACAGGGTATTTATTTGCGTAGAATATATTACCAAATCCACGTGTGAATTGTAACTGGTACCACCTTCTGTAGACTTTAAAGACAGGCATACATGGCTATGGAATAATTGGAATGCTATTCCTTTAAGCATATGCTTTTATTAGAAAGTTATTTGTTTGCTTCCTGAATTTGAATCCTACAAATAGGAGAAATTCAGCAGTCATTCAATTACTAGATGGTGATCTAAGCCTTCTGGCCACTACACAGTCCTGTTTAAAGATGTAGTTTCTAAGAGGCTAAGCAGAAAGTGCCCCACATTCCAGGTTGGCCAGTTATGATCCAAAAGTGAGGATGGAGTTTAAGAAGATGTTTCACTGAGGTAGTGAATGTTGTTTGTCTTTTACAGTCAGGAAAGCTTGTGTTAACACTCTGAACATCTTCTAAAAGCAGAATTCTCCAGTACAGTGGAAGAAAAGTGATTGATTCTGACTGTTTTTATTTCACTGACTGGAGTGGGAGCTGAAATGATTGGACTCCTCAGTTAGTTATGTAACCTGAAGAGAAATGAATCTAGGCTCTGCTGCCTTTGTTAATTTAGGAAAAAGAAGAGAGAAGGAAAAAATAAAGAAGATAATCTTCACTGTAGATATTATTCAGTTCTTCCACCTTTTCCCCAGAGATGTTTGTTTAAAATAAGGTGCCAGTATTCTTCTGTTTGCTTGCTTTTCCTTGCAGCAATCCATGGCAAGAACTTGATTTCCATTCTTCACCTTCTGGTAGCTTTGGCAATGCATTTCCGGGCTCCCATCCGACTGCCTGAACATGTGTCTGTACAAGTGGTGGTTGTACGGGTGAGTATGAACTTCAACAGAAATTATATTTTTCTCTATTATTCTGATTTTCCTGTCTCATTTAGAAAATTCTTGTTCTAGTTTTATGGTCAGTCCCAGTCCTGGGGATGCATTTTGTGTGATTAAATATGATTCCAAGAACATCTTCTCTTTAATAAGTTTAGGACCACTACATGAAGAAATGGACTAAGTTGCTTGAGAGGAGATTTAGATTGGGTGTCAGAAATAATTTCTTCATGAAAAAGGCAGTTAGGCATTGGAACAGGCTGCACGGGGAAGTGGTGGAGTCTCCATCCCTAGGAGCAATTAAAAGATATGTGGATGTGGCTTAGTGGATTAGCACTGGACATGTTAGGCAGTGGTTGAACTTGATCATGTTGAAAATCTTTTTGAACTTATTTGATTACATGATTTTCTGTTGCAATATGAAGTTAGAAGTGTGATGTGATTTTGTGTAGAAGAGAGTTGTGTGTGTAGCTTTTGGCACTTCAGAAAACCTGTTTTTGCAATGCATTTTTATAGAGAAGCCACTGAAACACAAATAGCACAGAAAAGAGTTTCAACATGTAGAATCTCCTTAGTCTGTGAAGCCTGTTACTGATGTTGTTTTTCCCCAGTGACTTATTATTCAGACTTAGATGCATTGTTTTCCTTGGCGCACTAATGTAGTTTCCATCATTTCTTGCACAGCCTTGTGTTTTTGTTAGCTTTCCTTAGATGTGCAGAATAGATTTCATCTGAGGAGCGTTGACTTCTTCCCTCCTGCCCTAGATATTGGTATAGTTACTCCTTTCTCTGCTTGACATCAGCAGTTTTTTTTCAGTCTACAACATCTTTACTTTCAGAGCATTTCTACTCTTGCTTTTTATCTTCCCTTCTATTCCAGCTGAAGCTCTCATAGCATACAGTTTGCAGCATGTAAACCCAGTTTTCCTGAACAACGGTTGCAAAACCAGGCAGATCTGTTGAATCTGGTCTTTCTCTGATCATGCCATGACTGTTTGCTGTGTTGCTCAGTGCTGTTGTTGTGAGGCAGGCTCAGCTGCTGGTAACAGGCTGTGGAAGTGCCTTCTGTACATGCCACTTCAAGAAGATAAAGTGATCTTGTGCTTTGCTTTGCAAGTATTGATACCATTACAGGATACAGTGTATCATCGTTGATTAGGCAAACCTCATTTTGCTTTATGATTAAATAACAGCATTTATTTAAATGCTCTAAAGGTACAGAGTAAGTGGGTAATTGACAGATACTCCCTACCTAACAATAAATGTATACATTCTTTTTGAGACGGTTTTGAATTACTTTCAGACTGCTGTAGTTCATTTTAGGAACAGTGAATTAGGTATGAAGTAACATGAATGTAAATAGAACACTAATTTATATTTTAGTTTCTCTTGACTACTTTAGAAAGGAAAAGAAAAAAAAAACATATGGTGGTCAGCAGTCCTCTGTCACCCTCATGTTAGAAATCTGCTCAGGACAGTGAAGTGTCTTCTGTAACTGTGATGTATCAGAACAAAACCCTGGGGTAATGAGGGAAAGCTTGCCTTTCCTAATCCATTCACAGCTTTAGTGGATAGAAGTCTTTGGAGAAATTGTTCACACATCCTTTTCTGCTGAAGTTATAGAGAGGACACATACAGAGAGGATCTGATTTACCAGAGTCCCTGAATCTGGAGATTAGACAGGGCTGAGATGAAGACTGACCAGAAGAAGGAAAAGGAAGGAAGGAAGAGAAAAGAAAGAGGAAAGCAAACAAGGAACTCCCATGCCATGTACAAGGAGGGTTTATTTAAGCTTGAGAAGTTGTGAACTCCTGCTCTTGGACCTAGAGTCTGGGGTCCTGGAAGTGGTTATGGCAACTGCTGGCTGTGAGCCTGCCTTGGCTGGGCCTGTGCAAGAGGCTTGTTTCGTTACTTGTCTCATTCAGCTTTGTTTATTTAAGTGGAAGGCAAGACAAGGTATGAACTGAAGTGTGTTTCTTTTGCAGTGTTCCTGCAGAAGGAATAACTTCTGCCTTATAGTTTGGAAAAATGAGTATTTGTAATTCAGCATTTGTAATCTGGTCTAAAAATACATGCTGTTTTAGTAACATAAATCTCTTTAGATGGATTGTATTTAGCCTTTTCTACACTGACAAAAATAAAAAAGGTTATAAGGTTAGCATTATTCTCAATCTAAGTAAGAAAACTACTACAACTATCAATTTTATTGTTAAATCATTTCTTATTACAGATACTAATAATTGTTAGGATTCTTTAAAACTAGATCATAGTTAATGTAGGATTATTATCTGAATATACATTTAAGGAGATTAATCAGTAGTTTGTAAAGTGTAGAGTGACTAAGTGTTACAAGAAGAGCAAGAAAACCTTGGAAGATGTGGGAGCAGTGTGCAAGAACACACCAATACTGGTTTGGTGGCCCTGCCAGGCAGGGGGGCTGGAACTGTATGATCCTTGAGGTCCTTCCCAGCCCGGGTGATTCTGTGATTCTGTGATTCTGTAATACTGAAGTTTTCCAAAGTAGTTAAGTCTCACTTTCATGGGTGACTTTGGCACTTTGAATTAAACTTCTCAATTTCCGTGTTTACATGGTGAAAATAACTGTCTTAGAATGTTGCTACTTAATGAATTTATACACATTTTTTAGCCAACCCAAGAATGGTACAGAATACTTTTTATCTTATGTAAGTGTTGTGTGCTTCCTCTTCTCTAATTTTTCCTCTGATTTTTAGTGACCTTATCCATAAAATGAAGTACTATTATGATAACACCATGCTACATGGGAAGCGTTTATTAAGATCTACACAGACCAGCAATGATTTGGCATTCTTTTAAATTCTGCCCTTCCTTTGGAGTCCTAAAGTGGCAGACTGAGACCTTCCTCAGTTGCTGTTCTGAGAAGAATCTGTATTTGGATCAGTATCTGTCAGACAACATACTGAGGCCTTTTGGTCCTGCGGGTGTATTTTGCTCAGAAAATCCACAGTTGCTTTGGAGAGGGCTTTCTGTTTTAATTTCCCTGTCCCAAAGAACCTTTATCTATATTCCTGCCTGCCTAGAGCAGCAACAAGACTAACCCAGAAGAAAAACACTTATGCTTATACTGTTTTATAATGGGCACCATGAGGTGTTTCTCAAGAGTGGAACTCCTGAAATCTAGTTAATTTCAAACCTGTTTTGAAATCAACACCCAAAATTGATTTCTCTAGATCTTCCTTTCTTGAAAATAAAATAGAAAATGTGAGCATGGCAACATAAATCCAAATTATATATGCAGTGTCTGAAATCCGAATTATATATGAAGTGTCCTAGCAGAGCAAGGGTTTAGGTGAGTCTTTTAGTTAAGATTCTGTTGACAGCTCCTTGAAGTGCTGAATGGAGTCTAATATTCTACTTGTTTTAATAATAGTGTCAGTGTTTCCCTTTTGTTCCAGCCCTTCTTAATGAGGGCAAGGAGGGTTGAAACTTCATGGTTTCATTGTGAAGCTCCAGTGAGAATTGGAAATCCTGAGATTTTTCTTGCATCTGACTGTCTCCTGATATTTGAAACGTGAGCTTCCATGATGAAGAAATACTGTAATTCAGGAAAACAAAAATGTCTCAGAAGTGAGTATAAAAATTGTTTGTAAGGCTCCCTGCCCATTGGTTATTTTTGCAAGGCTCATTAATTGCTGTCTTTTGCACTCAGCTTTCCTATTCCTCATTTTTAAAATTGCTGCATGTCCCACCCTGGTGGTGGTGGAAGATCTGAGGTATTTTTACAGTAATTCCTCTGTAGCCTGAGTTGCAGAAAGGTCAGAGGCAAGGCAGCATGAAGAAGACATGTCTGGTGGCAATCATGCAAGCAATCTAGTTTTATCGATGGATGAGATTTGTTTTGGAATGCAAGGCCAAGGGACCCTGTGTGTGTGCTCAGCTGCCTCTGAGAGGGCTGCATAGAAGTGCTGCCATTTCCACCCACTGGAAAATGAGCATGGGCAACCAGCCCTCTGTCTCATCAGCAGTTTGGAGGCATTATTTACTAGTCACCTCTTATTGAGGCTTTGTTCACAAGGCACACAGTAACCAAAGGATCCAGAAACTGATGTGAGTAAAGCGGGGTCTCTGTGGGATGGAATAAAGATAACATTGTTTCATAAACATGAAAACACTGCCCTGTCAGATGCTTCCTCATTTTTCCACCCATGCTGTCATCCTGGCTGTCTTTCCCAAACCTTTGGCACCATTCCTGTGGCTCCCTCAGGGGAGCAGGGTTAGATATATTCGTGATACAGAGGTAAGGTGTTGGGCAGACGTGGCCAGAGCTCTGGGCCGGGCTCAGTAGGGAGCTGCTGTAGCACAAGGGTGGGAGACAGCGGCTCCCACTCTGCTCTCACAAGGCTCCCTGGGTGGCTTGGGAAAGCAGCACTATCCTCATTTGTTGAATAGGGAGTGGAAAGGAACGATTTCTTGTTACTGTTTCTTTCTGTATTGCAATTCTTATTTTAGATTGCTTCTGGGAAAGGATGTGCTTCTCTTCAAAGCTGTTCTGCCTAACAAGTTCTTGTTTGGGGTTCAGCTGGTGAAAATGATTGAGATTCTGTATGTGCAAAGAGCTTGTGCCTGAGGGTGGCGGTTTCCCTGCCTACCAGAGCTAGCAGCTTTCATTATTAACTGTGTCTTCAGTCATTCTGACAGGACCTGGTTCCTAGATGACTGCTGATATTTGAGCTCCTGATGTCAGCTTTTTTAATGTAGAGGAAGGAGGAAAGAAAATAAAGCTGTGTGCTGTAATGTTGTAAGGGACCATTGGCTCAGTGAAAAGAGATGCTGAGAAGTTTTTCTGAATCAGATAAAAACAGTTCCGGCCTCAGAAAGGCATCCGCCACATGCCAAAACTCTGGAGTGTTGGTACCTCTGTATTGAAGTGCTGTGTCTTAGCAGAGCTGAGGAAACTGGATTGAAATGGTCTTAGCAAATACTGACTCTCTGCTGGATTAAAGAGTTCTTGCTCATACAGAAAAATATTGCAAGGAAACAAAATCCAGTAACAGGGAGATGCTGTCTGTTGTGAAATCACTGCTAAGGTCTTTTATGCTCTCTACATTTCTGTGGTGATTGCTGGCAGGAGTGTGACTGGTGGCTACAGTAATGTGTCTGCTCTCAGAGAGCCTCCCTTGTGCACTGAGGGCTTTGCCAGCACCACAGAGGCCTGGCCAGGGGATGGCAGTCTGTTCTTTAGCACTAGACCTCTCCTGAGAGCCAGGCTGCCTGTAGTATCAAAGTGTTGGTTGACCCTGCCCAAAATAAATAACCCTGGGGTGTTTAAGATGAGGCTGACAAACTCTCTAATGTGCGTTCCAGGCACGGTGTTGACTGTGGTCTCAGGCAGAGAATTGTTAGTGAGTTTATTGGCTGCAAATATATATACATTTCCCAAATACTCATTTGACTGTCAGCTTGATAAATGCTACTGTTGTAGGAGTGAGCCCTTTTGTGTCAGCTGTTTCACCTCTACCTGTACAAAACTTTGCCTTAGCAAACATGGTTTACGCAGTTTTCTCCTCTGGGATTCTGAAAGATGATGAATGTTGTTGAGCCTCTAATGAGCTTCTCCTGTATTAATGCTCTCTCTGTTTCTAACTCCCCCTTCACTTCCAGAAACGCGAAGGCCTTCTTCAGACAACTCATGTTACAGAGGAGCTGACCACTACAACAGAGTAAGCACAGAATGCTTTAGTTTGGGTCTGTGTCTGTGAAACTTTTCACAGGGACAAAACAGAAAAATAATCTTGTCCTCACCCCTGCTAAATTAAGAAAATACTTAATGTGTTGCTTTTGTAACTATAAGCAAACAACTGTTCCTGGAAATACGTTACAAAGGAGAACAGCGTCTTCTTGACAATCTTGTATCAAAAAAGCTTTAATCTGGGTACCTCATTGGAAATGACACTTGGGGGCCTTTCTTCCTCCTTCTGCAGGTCACCATACATAACTCATTTCTGTCTGGAGATGTTGTCTCTCTTAAGTAAAGGACCAGTGCAGATATTCTGGGGGTAGATTACTTTGATGAAAGACAATGACTCAAAACTGAAGTTATAAAGTCGTAAGAAGAGATGAGATCTCTTATTTTCGTAGAGTACCTGAGGGCCAGAGCTCAATAAAAATAAACAAACTTTACTCTCAGTTTTTGCAATAGATTTACTCTGCTTTCTGTTTTTACATTTCTTTTTATAAGGAAAAGGGAAGACATGCATTTTGGCTGCAAATAAAAGCTGAGGTTCTCCTTCATGTGGCCTGAAGTCAAGTTTTCTAAAAGGGGTTACACGAGCCCTCCTTCAGTCTTTCTGCGTATTGGCTCCCTGTGGAGTTGGCTCAGCTTTCTGTGACTTTGAAGATAAATGAAGTACCATGTGGCTTGCTCAGTGGGGAAGATATTTCAGATGGAAACATTCAAAAATGAGATCATAACATCTCTGTGTGGATGTTAAAGATCCATAGTGTTCTCTGTAGGATCTGAGCTCTGCTTCTGTGTTGTGGACCAGAATTCCTCCTATATTCTTGAACAGTATAGTTAGCTTGTCCTCTCCTTCTGATGTGGTTTGTAAGATGGAATCTGTGTAGTAGGGTTTGGACATTTTTTTAGCAAGAAAGATGTTTACAGTTACTTCTGTGTGTTTATGTATGTGTTTTGCTAAGCTACTTAATGATATATAAAAAGAGGTTACTGTTTAATTTGTTGCATACCTGGACAGGTACCGAAAATGCAATAATCAGCTGACTTCAGCATTAATTGAATACTTTCAAATTCCTCTGTGCAAATCAGGGCCTGATGCTCAGTTGATAAACATCTGTGGGGTGATGTCACTGGGCTGTGTATATACTTGATGCATGGCAGTATTGTTTACTTTCCAGTCAAATATGATGTATGTTTTCTTTCTTCAGATAAAATAGATTAAAGTGAGCCTTACTCTTTCTGAGCCATGCGTTATAGTTTCTACTGACTATATATATGAAAACTGTCCACAGAAACCTGTGTTCATTCACTCTTTAGCATAAAAACAGCGATGCATTAAAAAAATCACAATTCTGTATAAAACATAATTTCAGTTCATTTCAAATGTATCTCCCTGATATCACTGGTGATCTACCAGGGACACTGCAGCACGTTGCATCAGGTCTGCAACATGCCCAGCCTCCTGACATGATAGGAGCGGTTAGCCCTCGGCATCTTGCAGGAAAAGACCTGTTAAGCCCATGGTCTTGTCTTTTCAAAGTGATTATTCATGAACTAACACAATGTTTTAAATTTCTCTGACTTGCAGGATGATGATGGGAAGATTTGGTAAGTAACAAAGTTGACCTTGAATTTTTTTGTTTGTTTGCTTATATCCAGCACAGAAATCTTGTCTGCTTTTTCTCATTAGTTCAAGATGCTGGATTGAGCAATGCCACAGGGTTCGAGTGTGTTGTGGGGTTAGATTTTCTTACCCTACACATAATGGGTAGAATCAGATCATCTAGTGCACTGCCTTTGTTTTTTAGACTAATCCTTATTGCTCTGTTTTCACTCTTATGTAATAAATAGTAAAAATGTTACACAGGGCAGCATTTCTTACTACCATTATTAGTGTCCTGCAAACAAAAATCTTTGCAGCCCCCACCAGTAAGTTGTACCTTCTTCGGAGTGTGACTCCTTAGTTTAAATATAAATGGAAAAATGGAAATTAATGAAGCAAAAGTACATGGTATGAGTGCAAAGAAAGCTCTGTTTATCTGTCTGTTCACTTGCAGGCACTGGTCCTAATCCCTTTACATACAGTACTTTCTCTCCTCCATGTTCATCAGATTTGACAGACTTTACCAACCACAAGATCAGGTCTTCTAAACAAAAATTGAAGGTTCTAGTGATGCTTTCCAGAGGCTTCTCTTTCTTTTTACATATAGTTAATAGCAGCACCTACATCATTTACTATTCACTGGAGAGGTATGTGTTTCTCTGAGGAACTGTGTGGTAATGGACAAGTCATTTAGTTTCTCAGTTTCCCAGTTGTAATACATGAACACTTCTGTTTCCTCCATTGTAGAATAACTACATTAGTAAGGAACTGTACTGTTATTGTACTGTACTGTGTCCAGTTCTGGGCTCCCCAGTACAAAAAAGACAGTGATCTCTTGGAAAGAGTCCAGCAGAGGGCCACAAAGATGGTGAAGGGCCTGGAGCATCTCCCCAATGAATAAAGGCTAAGTGAACTGGGTCTGTTTAGCCTTGAGTAAAGAAGACTGAGAGGGGACCTGATCTGGGTCTATATATATCTAAGGTGTGAGGGGCAGAGTGTCGAGGCCGGACTCTTAGCAGCAGTGTGTGGAGACAGGACAAGGGGAAACAGACAGGAACTGCAGCATAGGAAGTTCCGCACAAATGTGCACAAGAACGTCTTTACGGTGAGGGTGACGGAGCACTGGAACAGGCTGCCCAGGGAGGTTGTGGAGTCTCCTCTCTGGAGATATTCAAGACCCACCTGGATGCCTACTTGTGTGGCCTGGTGTAGGGAACCTGCTTTGGCAGGGGGGTTGGACTCAATCTCTGAAGGTCCCTTCCAACCCCTATGGTTCTGTGAATTAAGTACTCAAAAAATAAGTAATGTAAGGGAACTAAATAACATATCTTTATATACCAAAGGAACTTGGAAAATAGATATCTTTATTTAACAACATAAAACTATTAAAATGTGTTTAGTAAACAAAAAGAATTTGAACATAGGAAAAATGTTGAAACTATGTTGAAAAATGTAACAGCTTCAAACTAGCACAGTTATCCAACTGTTTTTGATTTCATTTTGAACACAAATGCAATTGTTTAGATTTTTAGTTTTTCTTTCGTTTGTTTCACCTGATGATGACAATTCAATTTAAAATGTCATCCAGACAACTCAGTATGTGGAAAATTTGTCAGCCCTGAAATGCCTGTGTGGAATGTTGCATGAATCTTTTCATGTTAGTAGATTTTAGATTGGATCTAATGCCGTTGTACAATGGTAACGTCTAATCGCTCTACAGTGATTTAAATATTTATACTGCTTGTAAACTTTGCTCTTCGTTGAGTGGTGAATCAGGTTCTACTTACATGTTCAGTTTTAAGCTTAACTTAAGTCAATTGTATGACCAGTAGGAATAAATTTAAGTATATGAACATCTGATTTTGAGGCTGACCTTTGGGCACGAATGTAGCTATAATGATGGCTCTAGCGTACCATCAGGTGATGTTTCAGTATCTCATCAATTAAGATATGGTTGGGGAATGGTCAAAATTTGTTTCACTTTAGTTTTTCTTCCACTTATATATTTTGTCCACCAATTATGAAGGGCAAGAATGGGCAGTCAATGTATTTGCAGTTAACCCTGAAATTTCTAGTGTGGTCTGCTTTGGTGTTTAGGTAGACACTAAAACAAAGTGATTACTTTTAGCTTGGGTCTCTGTTATGCGTCTTCCTCAGACAGGCCCTTAAGCATACAAAACATAACATACTTCCTGTACTTGGCTATTAGAGGTGTATTCATTTTAATATTTTTTTCTCCTGTATAACCAGAGCGCGATGCCTTTGACACGCTCTTTGATCACGCGCCAGACAAACTCAGCGTCGTCAAAAAGGTAAAAAAGGAAAAGAAATTCAGATTGGTTTCTTCTAACATTTTTGGAAAAGGTATCCAGAGAAATCTGAAAGTGGAAGAAAAAGATTTTAAAGTAATAAAGAGGATGTTTATTCCCCAAAGTTCTCTGCTTCAGAGACAGGTGGTATCTTGATTGATCGGCTTCAGTAAGGTTCTTGTCTAATTACTGCTGTTTATTATCCCAGGCTTTTCCGTGTAGTGCTGATAGAAGCATTGATAGTTTGCAGCCATATACGTTGTTTTCAGCTGCCCCTAAGCAGCCAAAGATCAGTCCTTCATGTAGTTGTCTTACTGTGTCAGCAGCTACTTCTTTATCTGATTCAAAGTGGTGCAGGTTAGAAAAAGCCACTTTGCAAGGTATTTGCAGTGATCCAGATCATTCTGTCTGGACAGTTGTACATGCTTTTACACCCCAAGTGCTGTCCTCCAGCAAGAAGGGGATGAAATGAAGGGTAACAAGCATCATGTGGTGGCAAAAGTCTCCTAGAAGTGTCTTGTTAAAGCTAATAGAGTTAAATTAGCTCTATCTGTGCTACAGGAGTGTTTCCTTCAGACTGTGTGTCTGTCCGTTTTGAAATCATTCTAAGCAGGCTGTTGGATTTCTGCTTTGATATTTTAACTGGCTAATCAGGATTTTGCATGTGTGAATAAAAATGTACAGTGCAGATTTGGGTTAAATCATGACTGCTGTTTAAAGTGCGCATCACTCCAGAAACAGTGGTGGGCACAGAGTTGTGTGCTGTTGGTACTGTATTCTCTAACAAACTGAAGACTGGTGGACAGTAAATGCATCTATTGCTGACCTCATCTTCACAAAGAAACTGCAAAAAAAAAAATGCCATCACAGCTTTTTCCCACTACACTGAATTATGCTTTATGTACTGGGAAAGATAACAAGTGTGTAATAGCACCACCTGGTGACTCCTGGTTTATGTTGCAACAGAAGTGATTATGCTACTCAGTTGTTTTCATTTTTGTGTACTTCATTTTATGTATTTAAAAGCAAATAACACACAGTTGTGTTTATTGAACTTAAAACATCTTAAAAGAGTATATTAACTCTCTAACATAGGCATCACCTGTAGTTCTAACTTTGCTGGTTCTGGTGTTTTATAGTCTCTGATCACCTTTGTGAACAAACACTTGAATAAACTGAATTTGGAAGTAACAGAGTTAGAAACTCAGGTAAGATTTCTTTTAAAATGTAGTCTGACTATGTAAATGACAAATGTAGACCCTTATTCCATTAAACTGTGTTATGAAACTGCTTCTCTTTGAGCACATTAATTTATAGTATCTTTTAAATAGCAATGGCATTCATTGATCTTCCTTTACTCCTATTTACATATGCTTCATATTGCTGTGGATTTGCACTTTAAGGTGAAATTTGTGGATATTCACTATGTCCATTTTAATGACTTTAGAATACCCCGGATTTCGGGGCAACTTGTCTCCTAGATCAAAGTGTTATGCTGTAAAGCTGTTGCTATAGTTATGGATGGATGGCGGATTGTGTCTTACTAGCAGTGAGGGTTCCTAATGAGCTGGTGGGAGCTCTTAATAGCTGGCTGCCTGGGGCTCTCAGGAGGAGTCTGGCCTGCAGCATGCAGTTCATCACAGCGATATCAGTGCTAGCTTTGATCACATCAAAGAGGGACTGGAAACAATTTTGCTATTGCCACAAAGGCCTTTGTGTCCTCTTTATCCTGTGAGCACTTCTCAGCAGTGTGGATTAGCAATTCTGAGCTCATGTACTGCCGCGGATTGACTGCTGCTGGTATCCAGGTTAGTTTGTTTAAAGCTTACTGAGGTAACTGTCTACCACCACAGTCAGCTCTGCAGGAGCCCTCCACCTCTAGAACTAACCTAGGTACAGAATATGCTTGGAAACATTAAGTAAGTGTGAATGTAAGTGTCAGTGGGGTAGTTCTAACTCTGGAAGTCAAACTAAGTGATTTTCAGGTTGACATTTTGGCCTTGAGTTTTAAAAGCAGAAACAAGTATTCTTTGTACAGTTCATCGAGATGTGGAGAGGTTACCTTATTGTACTTGCAAAAAAATAAAATAATTAAAAAAAAAATCATAACATCTAGAGAATTATTCCTGGAGTACTGGTAGCTGATTTGAGTGACTTGGTTTAGTACCAGTCATTTGCTGATATTTTATATATTTACATAAATAAATGGGTGACTTGATCTGCTCTGTCACTAGAAAATGTTTCTTAATGTCTTGGAAGTATCCAGCAACTGAACTTTTGAAAAGGTTAGAAGATGTCACATATGCTGTATCAGGATCATAAGTGAGAGTTCTGTTTGAAATATATAGCATCTGGCCCCCTCCACCAGCCAGTAAATAGCCTTCCTGTCTGGTAGGAATACCGAACAGTACTGCTGAGAGTATTTATTTTAGTAGTATTTATGGATACTGTGAAGAGTCTATTTTGAGCTGGAGCAAATTCTTTATGATGTTAAGGTTTCTACCTGTGACAGGTTTTCTTTTATTTAAAGTTCTGATTAGAGGCAGATTGTTGAATATACATGACTTGAGGGGAGGCACTGCAGTTGAAATTATTATGTACTGTAGAAATAGGACTGTGACTATACAGTGTGAAATCATGTTTTCCAGGAAATCTGGTTGTTTTGGTGGTTGTTGTTGTTGTTTTTTAATTTTAATCACAAAAGCTCTGTTAAACACAGTAGTAAAGTTGGCAAGGTTCTTCAAGAAAACCAAAGGAGCAAAAGATCATGTTTAAAATGAGCTTTTAAATAAAGTAATCACAACCAAGAACAAGCCTACATACTTCTACCTCATCACTAAGTATTCAGTAGCCTAATATGTGAGGATGTTGAGTTTGGCCCCTGCTTAATCAGACTCAATACTCAGCACCCCTAAGGAGTGGCAGTTGTATGTAACTCCCAGGTAAATTGTTTCTAATTTCTACTGCCTGGAACTATTTACAGGATATAAGTGATTTTAAACATTGCTTGACAGATTCTCTTGAACGGGTTAGTGTTATAGCTGATAGGCTTGTTTTATTCAGGAAATGAAAGTAGAGGAAATAATGCTGCCATATCTAGGGATAAAGCCTTGTATCATATATGTACATAGCAACACAATTCTAAGAAAAGAGTGATTGAGTTTGCTCAGCTGTGCTGATAATTCCAGTGGTATAGGTGAATCCAGGGAGCAGATGAAACAAAGCCCTAGGTGCTAATTGCACTTGCCATCAACACCTTGATCTGCATGAAAGGAAAAGTCGGTGACTCCCAAACTGTCTTAAGCCTCTGTGCTAGCAAACAACAGTGGCGGAAATTAATGTACATCATTTGGACCAAGCATTAATTGTTCCACTTGTTTGTGAGAGCTTATTTGAGAACAGATGTTTTCACTTAAAAATGTCACCAATATTTCTATTTAGTTTGCAGATGGTGTTTATTTGGTTTTGCTCATGGGTCTCCTTGAGGACTATTTTGTTCCACTTCACAACTTCTACTTAACGCCTGAAAGTTTTGATCAAAAGGTAAGTAGAAATTCCAGATTGTATTCTGTTTGCTTTGTTACCACATGGTACTTTCTAGTCATTGTGTCCTTTCTCTTTGTGCCCAGTAAATACGTTCTTATCTTCGGGAGCTGTGGCAAAGGTATACCGGCTGTGGCACTTAATAGTTAATATGATCAAAAGTTGCTTGTGAAATTAACAGGTAAATTCCCCATAGTTGAGCAAGAAAGCATCATTTGCCACATAAAACTCATGAATATTTAGAAGAGATAAATTGATAATATGATCAACGAGTCTTTGTGCTGTGTAATACTTTGCATAATTAAAGCAGTTTATTAATTTGCCATAAAGCTTGAAGTCTTTTTGTACTCAAGGATTCTTGATTGTGTTAAATAGTAGAGCTGATGCCTGGCATTGCCTAGCATTTTCTATGTAAATAGGCAAAAAAGGCAAAACTTGAGAGACAGGAAGCTCTACTTCATCTGCATCCCTATACAGTAGGGTTGACATAGAGTTTCTTCCCAGAGTAAGTCAGCCCTAAAAAAACAACCCCTCATCTCATTAGTATCAGTTGCTTAATGCCTAGTAGTCCTTTTTCTGTAGTTTATGTAATGGTTCTACAAACAAAATATCATTAATTGATATGTACTTGATACGCTTGATATAGTGTAGTAGAAGAGGTGGTACCCAGGCCATGATCTTCGGTTGACCTGGGGCTAAAAACTGTGTATTCAGAGCTCACTGATAACAAGTTTTGTAGCTGTATAAAGCCAAGATGGCCAAGAGGCCCTGATCCTGCCAGGGAGGGATCATGAAAAAAGTCACTCATCAATTTCTGAGGACAGATGTGTGTTTTCATGTCCAGCTCCTGGCAGGGTCACTACCAATACTGCTGACTTAAACTTTTGAGAGAATGTATTAGCTTGTCTTTTTTGGTAGTTTCCTTCTATCTAGTAAGGATTGACAGAATGAGTATTGTGGAAGAAGAGTGGATTATTTGAAGTCTTAGATTGTGTTAATCAGGACTGGAAGGGAACAAAATAGCTGACTTGATTTTTAGCCCCATTGTCCTGTATAATTCCTAACATCAGTGATGAAAGGAATACTTAACATAGTAAGCATACTTTGCTATCATAACCAAAAGTTTGCCTCTTTCTACAGTTGTCCCTGAACTTGTGCATGTATCTAGATATATTTAGTGCCTACTCTGAACCTGGTTGTGCTGGAGTAATTCATCTGTCCCCTGCTCTTCATTCTGCCAGGTTCTTTAGTGGGGACAGTACTTGTCTAATGTAGGCTGAACTGGAGCAAGAGGTGATTAGGTCAGGAAATACTGCAAAAAGATAGAGGATTGAAACAGCTTTGTAAGATGAAGGCTCATTTATATTTTATATAACTTCAGTGCACACTTTAGCAACAGTAACACTCTCTGCGAGAGAGCACTTACCACTGATAGAATAACCCAGCTTTGCCTGAGTGGATCATCTCAATGTTGCAGGAGTAATTGGAAGTGTACCAGGTGAGTGTTGTTACAGACTCAACCTGATGTGCTGAGCATGCCAGTTCTGTAAGTTACATAGGGCTTGTTGACAGCCTTTGTAGGTGACTAGTTGTTTGGGAGCTTAAAGGGGTTCCCTGAAGGAAGGAAACCAGCCTCTGGCAAGAGAGCTTGTTTAGGTGTTGAGTTTCTAGATAGAAGGGGAATTAAATAATTCTGAATGTTCTATAAAGTACAGGAACTCGATAGAGCAGTGGGAAAATGTTGTTATATTATCTTCTAAACAATTTTGCTTTTATATCTGTCTCTTGCTTTTTTTTTTTTATTACAGTAGCTTGAGGTTTTCCCCCTTTCTAGAAATGCAAAATGTTGAGTCGTAGTCAGTGCTCGTTCAGTCAAGATCTTGTTGTTAATGGTTTAATCCATTATTCCTGAAGTAACATTTTGTTTCTGTGTGGAGATTTTGCTTTGAGGAAAGAGGATTTGTAACTCAAAGTGCAAAAGGTAAACTGTCTTACGGGAAGGGAAAAAAAATATTTTCATTTGGAAAATGATCGGCTTTGTCACAATGAATGAGGGGAAATTGGAGCAGGTAAAAAGATTAATAAGGTCCTGAGCATTAAAAGCCAGTGGAAGGGGCCTTTCATCCTTGTTGCAGGGGAGCTTTGTATGTGGAGCTCCCTGATTTCCAAGATGAGTAGCTTTAATTAAATCTCTCCTTTTTGCTGTGCATCTCTAAAACTGTCACTTGCAGGGATAGAACTGCACAGAATTCGTAATCCGAATTACTTTGTTTATGGCAGAGAAAGCTGCTGCGCAGATCCCTTTAAACCATAATGTTAACTTCTCAATGAGTATCTCCTTTTAATCTATCCTCTTTCTTGTATTTTTATTTCTTGTCTGCTTTATTTTCTCTGACTTCACGTTCATGTGTGGTCCTTGGAGGCTTTCTCACAGAGCCATCTACCTTTCTGCACGGCTGTGCCTAGCTTATTTTGCAACACCAGTCTGCTCAGGAACTGCCACCACAAAGCATTTCATTTACCTTTATTTGAGAAATCTGATTTGAATTTTATCACTTTGCAAGTAGAGGAAAGTAAAGCACCAAGACGCCTTGTTCCTTGATGATGTGATGCTGGTGTTGCTTGGAATACAGCTGATAATAATGCAGAAAAGTCTAATGTTAACCAGAAGTATTTCATTAATTCTCCTTATTTCTCACACACCTGTGTGTATTTTGTCATCTCTGGTTATGTCACTTCCATTACATTCCTTTTGTCAGGATGGCAACTCATCTCTTGCCTTGTAGTTGGAAATACTGAGCTTGGGTATGAGCAGGAGAAGCCCCCCAAAACACAGCTTTGTTCCAGTTGTTATTGGGAGCTCCCTGGCTTCTCCTGTAAAGACTGAGATCAGAGCTTAATGGACTTTCCCGATTCCTGTGGTACCCAACCGTACAGTCAATAAGTATACAGAGGTTAGGCTTGGTAAGATTATCACAGTGGAAAGATAATCATAATAAATAAAAATGCTCACCAGTGTTGTGGGCTTGCAGTAAACTCCCCAAGGAGCAATCTCCAGCAAGAGATCCTTCCTCAGTGGCAGTCAGCACTGAAATGGAATCTAGGAGAGGTGGAGCCAAGCTCTACCCCTTCCAGGTGGCACAGATGAATTGCCTTCATCTGTGCTCCCATGGCTGACTTATTGCTTGCCTCAGGTGGTCAATCAGAGGTTCATTTCCCATACACTAGTCATCTTTTTATATTTGGAATTCTGAAATTACTTCCTGTATATGAAAAAGTCAATATTTGACCTATGATGACACAAGCTTTCTTTTCTCAGTTCCTCATGAGTACTTTCCGTCATGCTTAAACCTGTAGATGTGTTCTATTTAGTTTAAATAGAATTATCTTTTTATACATTGAGTAGAGAGACTAAGACATTTTTTAAAAATTTGCTTAAAGGTTTTATAATGCCTGTGTAACTTCAGGATTCTAAATAGTTCTTTTTTTCAGGTCCACAATGTTTCCTTTGCTTTTGAGCTGATGCAAGATGGAGGACTCAAGAAACCAAAAGCTCGTCCTGAAGGTATGGACATGATACATGTCTTTGAACTACATATGAAGACGTAATATCAGGTGTATTTCAAGTGCAACTCCATTTGAGACAACAGAGTAGTATTAAAAAGTGGAGCTGTAATGTGTATCTTAACAATTTTCCAAAAGATTAATTATCTCTGTCTAGGGTATATGCTAACCTGTGTTTCTTATCTGGAATGAGTTTACTGAAATTTGCACATCAAGTTTTAGGGAAAGATTCAGGAGCTATGCAGTGCTATGTTATAAACTTGATTGGTTTTCTTGATCGCAGTCCAAGCAGGAGCTTTTCATGGTCTAATTCTCATAGTTAATACAGTTAGTTTGTGTTCTTGGAGTCAGATAACTGAACGGCTTTTCACCTTTACAGGATCTGGTAACAAACTTATGCAGTACTGTCTTGGACTCTGCCTGTCACTGTAGTTCCATCAAACCCTCTATAGGATCAGTATCTAGTACAGTCATGTAATACATATTTCTTAGAACAAGAATTTATTTTATCATAGACTCCAGCAGTCTTTAGAAAGTGAGTATAGTATTCTCTATTAATGCCAAAACTGATCTATTATTCTTCCCTAAATAGGCTGGAAAATGTGTTGGATGAATTCATGTCCTTTTGTTGGAATTGTATTATAAATGCCTCTTAAATTAGTTTTAGCCTATGCTTTCTGTGGTGCTTTCATGAAAGAGGTGGTTTGATGTTTTAGTGTTCCTTTGTACCAGCAATACACAAAAAGAGGAGCATAGAGAACTCCTTCTCTCTTTTCTTCCAGCTCAATTCAATAGATTGAAGCTGAACGTGATGCTGAGTTATTGCAGAAAAACTGTGTTTTACTGGATTAATTTTTTAGCCTCTAAAGGAGTTGTTATGGGATGCGAATGTTTTAAAATGATGGGATATCTTAAATATTTTCACGATTGGCAGCCACTTCCAGTTAACACTTTATTAGTTATTGTTGGGAATGTTATGACTGTGTGTGCTTCATCTTAAAATAAGAAACGTGAGGCTGAGAATATGCTTACTTCTGGGAATGCCTGCAAGACATCAATAAGGAACACTGTAATAACCCACACAGGGAGGATGCATCTTAGAATACCATACTTTTTAATGTAGCAAACGAAGGCATAACAAGGTCCGGAAGATAGGAAAATGTCAAAATAGAATTACAGTGTATCTTTTGTAACAGTGAAGGTAATTAACCATCAGTCTGAATTGTCAAGGGATATAGATGGAATTTCTACCACTGGAAGATTTGAAAAGAAAAACGAAAGTCAAATGTTAACCTTATATTTTAAGTTCAGCCATCACTTGGTTAGTAAGCTCAGTGCAAGATTTTGAAGGTCAAGTTCACAATATCATGTAATAGCTGGAAGGTACCTCTGGAGGTCTGTCCCCAGTGCTCAAGCAGGGTCAGCTAGAGACAGATACCCGGGGCCATGTCCAGGCAGCTTCTGAAGATTTCCAAGGAGAAAATTGCACAGACTCTGGGCAGCTTGTGCCACTGCTCCATCACTCACACAATAAAAAGGAAAAATAAAAAAAAAAAAAAGAAAAAAAGAAAAAAAAATCCTGATGTTTAGAAAGAATCTCCTGCGTTTCAGTTTGTGCCCATATGCCCATTGACTCTGGTCATGGCCCTGAGCACCACTTGAAAAGAGCCCACCTCTGTCCTCTTACACCCTTCAGGTATTTGTACGCATTGATAGGATCTGCCCAAGCCTTCTCTTATCTGGGCTGAACAGTCTAAGCTCTCTCTCTTTCCTCATATAAGAAATGTTCCTGTCCCATAACCATCTTTGTGGCCGTTTGTTGGCCTCTTTCTAATACGTCCCTGTCTTTCTTGTGCTGGAAAGCCCAGAACTGTACACAGCACTCCAGGTGAGGCTTCAGAGAGAGGAAGAGTCACCTCCCTTAACCTGCAGTCAGTGATGCTCCCATTTTAGCTCAGGATACCATGATCCTTCCTTTCTACAAGGACCTACCCTAAGGACTGTGTTGTACATGAGTTCAAATTATGTGATCACAATCGTTCCTTCTGATTCTAAATCCACGTAACTTTGCACTGCGAAATAAAAGAGCTGGGTCCGCTCCTCTTTTAGCAATAAATACCCTCGCATACCTCTGATTCCTTGGGATTATCAACACAGGTGTCAGCAGCAGTCACTGTAGCTCACAGTGCTTCTGGAGATTAGAGTGATTCAGCCTTAAATACCTCCAGCAACACAATGAGGGCAGGTGGCTGGTGTCTGTCTAGCACTGTGCTGCTTCCAGCCCTGCCTGTGTCATAGCCTGATCCTTAGCTCTTGCTCCTGCTCTATCCTGCTGCCACTTGCTGCCAGTACATCTCAGGATGTGCCACATTTATGCAAATGCAAAGTACAAAATTGTAAATGATACAGGTGAAGTAATAAAGGGAAATTCTGAGAGGTTACTGAAAATCCCAGATGAAATGTGGAGGATATAAGATTGTTATCCAGTGTAGGTGGGAGGGTAGGATAGGGAGGTCCTGGCAATGATTCTTCAAAACAGGCAGTAGCTGTTTCCCCTGGACCTCGTGTTAATTGTACTTGACCTGTTAACTGTTTGCAGTCTTTCTAATTCCTTGTGTGATTTTTTTTTTTTTAATCTTGCTTCCTTTTCCTTCCATAAATACTGTTTCCTGTGTATCTTTTGCTTCTTCCACTGTTCTCTCTTTGCATATTTTACTCAGCCTTTATTTTCATCTCCTCAGCTTTCACTATCACCCCTGGATTACTTGTGGCATTTCCTGGCATTTTATTAGAGTAATAGGATAGGAGGTGTAGGTAGAAAAGCTTTTTTATTGGAATTGTTTTGTTCCCCGGTCTAGCATGGTAAGAAGGATATTAGGTAATAGAAAGCTTAGAGTCTGCTAAAAGAATTTAAGATTTATTTGTGGAGCACATCACTGCTGAGTTGTGGGTATCATAAAATCATTTGAGTTGGAAGGAATCCTTAAAGGTCATCTAGTCCAACTCCCTTGCAGTGAACAAGGACAGCTAGATCAGGTTGCTGAGAGTGCCACCTAGCTTGACCTTGAATGTCTCTAAGAACTGGGCACCCACCATCTCTCTGGTCATCCTGTTCCAGCGCCTCACCACTCTTATTGTAAATAACTTCTTCCTTACACATCCAATCTAAATCTCCCCTCTTTTAGTTTGAAATCATTTCCTCTTGTCCCATTGTAGCAGACCCTGATAAGGAGTCCATCCCCTTCTGTCTTATAGACCCCTTTAGATACTGAAAGGCTGCTATCAGATCTCCCTGGAGCCTTGTTTTCTGCAGGCTGAACAGCCCCATTTCCCTCAGCCTCTCCTCATAGGAGAGGTGTTCCATCCTTTGCATCATTTCTGTGGCTTGCATCTAGATGCACTCCAGCAGGTCCATGTCTCTCCTGTATTGAGGACTCCACATCTGGATGCAGTATTCCAGGTGAGGCCTTACCAGCACAGAGTAGAGGGGCAGGATCAGCTCCCTTGACCTGCTGGCCACACTTCTTTTGATGCAGCCCAAAGTATGGTTGGCTTTCTGGGCTGTGAGGGCACACTGCTGGCTCATGCCCAGCTTGCTATCTGTCAGTACTCCCAAGTTCTTTTTGGCAGGTCTGTATTTTATCCTTATACCCTCCAACTTGTACTGATTGTGGAGGTTGCCATGACCCAGGTACAAGACCTTGCTCTTGGCTTTGTTTGAACCTCATGAGGTTCACCTGGGCCTACTCTCAAGCCTGTCTACAGTATGCGAGGTTCAGGATTTTTTATGATGTACGTGGGTACCTGTTTGCTTCTTCTAGTGGCTAGTAATGTTGGTTACGGGAAACTCAGTCCAATAGGAGTGATGTTGCCAGAATATAGCATTTCCCACATGTCAGACAGAAGTAGGCTTTATCTGTAACTACTTTTAGGGAGGAGAAGGGAATTATCTTTTTTCTGTTTTCCAGAGATGTTAGCTGTTACTGTAGTGTTGTGAAGGTGTTCTCAAATGCGTCTTATATGATACTTAAATAACTTGGTTTGTGGTGATTGGAACTTTCTTGTTGCTGTTCCTACAGGCTCGGAGTTGTGAAGATTTGTATTCCTTTGAGGGTAAATGGTGGAGAACAAAATGCAAATTAAGGATTTTTCTTTTCTTCCACAGATGTTGTCAACTTGGATCTGAAGTCTACCCTCAGGGTTCTATACAATCTGTTCACAAAGTACAAGAATGTGGAATAATCCTGGAAGCTGATGAGATCTTCATCTTACCAATCTTCTTAGGCAAAAAATCCAATGAAAACACCCTCTGCACATTCCCTTTGTGCCTTATGCTAAACTTAATGCATTCTTTCCAAAATTGCTATGATCTCTGTAGCTGTTTCTATGACAGTCCCACTAAAAGTTATGCATGTATTATCTCTAGGTCACTTAAAAATGTGTAGATATTTTACACTTTTACCAGGAGATATTCTTGAATCTGTTTGCTATGATCAAGGAATTTTCTCTTGATAAAGGAAATATACCACTAACTACTTTAATTAGCAGGGAAATTTGAGACTTTACTCATGGCTGTGGACTCTGATTCTATAATAACCTTTCTTTCATTTGATGATTTTCCAGACTTAACCATTTGCATTAGAAACCATTAACCATTAGAAAATCAGCATTGAAATTTATTGGGAAGCTGTGCCTTTTTTATTAAATAAAGTTTAATATGTTCTATTGAGTGAGTGAGGTTGAGGTTAATTACAAGCAATATCTGAAGCTTCAGTTTTTGTGTTAACCTCATACTACTCTGTTATTTCCATTCAGTGTTTACACAGAATAAGACTTGCAATGGCATAACCATCTAGTCTTTTGAGGTCTCTTTTGATTTCATCTCCTTTCTAGGAGAAATACGTTTACTAGAACCACTGTCATCCTGTAGGTATGCAGTTTCAATCAGGTTCATTATCAGGAGCTCGTCAAATATGCCCAGGTTGGATTAATGCTTTCTATCCCAGTCCTTTCTGAGATGTGTGTGGGGAATAATGTGCTTAACAGTTCAAAGGCTGGCACTTCATTTCATGTAACTAAGATAAGGGGTTGGATTCCTCTTGAAGTTGCTGGCACCTATACAGTTTTGGGGGTCAAGCATTTATAAACAGTTTTTAAGTATTTTCTTTCCTGAAGATTAAAAGTGAATTCTTGTGTAAGTAAGAGCTTGCCTTGTTGATTACCCTGGCTTCTACAAAACGCAAAGTCTACTTAGTGCAAGCCAGTGGTTAACTCTCAAAGTTGAAGCTTTTCCATAGTGTTTAGTTGTGCTTCAAGCTGATTTCAAGTTGTCCTGTGTCATCCCAAGAGCTGAATTGTAGAATTTTACAATAGGATTTTTCTTTTTTACTCCTTAAACATTTTTTTAATCTCAGGAAGAAGGGAAATGGGCTTCTGCTTCTTCATTTCTTATTTTGGGATTCTGAATTCTAGTAATGAATTACTTGTGCCACCTCCCCTCATGCCTCCAAAACAAAAGTGAAAGGAAGCTTCTCTGTTTTTCCATGAAAAATTCAGGTCCATGTATTCTGTATGATTCTTTGGGAGTCATTTGTACTTAAGGAACAACTGACCTCTTGCTGTTTATACAGTGCCTAGTACTATAGGACTTGAATTTCTGGTGAGACCATTAGACTCTATCATGGTGCTGGCAGTTATTGCAGAAGAGACTTGTAGAAGCACTGAGACCAGGTGGGTCAGCTCTCCTGGCAAGTTAGTTAAATTGATCTAAGTTTTGTGCTGTGAAATAGGCTGGAAGATGATTGATCTGAAATGTCTCTCCAACTTTTTGTTTAATGCAATGCATTTGTGGGAAATGAGTCTGTAGAAGATCCATCATTCCACTCACTCCCTGGATGTAGTGCTATCTTTATTATCTGAGCTGTTGGGGAAGATCTCCAGAGAATCTAGTTGTGAAAATATTGGCTATATTAATATAAAAAGCAAACAGAAAAATAAAAGAGGAGATGGATGAGAGCAGTTTTGATTTGAGAAAAGGAAAGGCTATTTCTGAGATGGGAATTTACATCTGATATCTTAATTGCCTGTGAGCAGATGTGGATGCAACAAATTTTAAGAGTCTGTCTTGTTCAGTTAGGTGTTTCTAGTTACTCTGCAGAAACTTGAATCCCTTCTCTGCAGTCTGAGGCATGGGTCTCTTCTAACATTTCTTACGTTAACATCCCAGTTGGTCAAAACAGGATTGACACATTGGGCTGCTGAGGGCAAATGTCATATCCTGTGGGTTTTGTTATCTTTCTTTAAGTCTGTTGGTACATGTTGCACAGGGAAAATGCATTTTTCATTCCTTAGTTCACTGTTGTATAACCAGGTCACTCTTCCTGAGAATGCAATCTTTACTGCTGACCAAACTGGGAGAGGGAATGGACCTTAACTGAACTGGAGCTTCATTGCAAGCAGAACAGTTTACAGGAAGAGCAGTGTAGGCAAAACCTTCTCTAAGCATGTGTTTTTGTCATGACTTTGTTACATACGCATAATACTCTCAAAAAGATAAGTCAGTGTTCAGAATGTTATTCACAAACTAACTCTTTGCTTTACTGGAGTTTTAGATATGTTCCCCTGGGTACCAGTGGGGTACATTTGAACCCTGTTGAGTTCACCTGGAATGCAAATGCTCTGCAACACTAAAGTTTCCACATTTTTAAATACTTAATGAATGTCCGTCTTTTCCAGTTCATACAACTTGCCTTTTAGGTGTGTCTGCTTGACGTACTGAGATCCAGTGAGCTGTATTACCACAGAAGAAGCCCAAATATTGCTTAGCTGCATCCTATTTCTCAAGATAAAAAAGCAGCAAAGCAGATTTTATTTTTTTGATCAGTTAAAACTTAAGATCCTTCTCACCCCTCTTTCTCAAACCCCAGTGCTTTCAGTATTAATGTATTTTTTAAAAAATCTTTTCTACAGTTTATAACAGTGTTTACTCTTGATATCTTACTAAAAACTAGTCTTGCAAATAAAATTCTGGACTTGTCATTTGTGACAAAAGTTGTGTACTGTAAGCAAGTTCCAATGCAATGCTATGTTTGCTAAAGATAACAGCAGGAGTGTTGTGCATGGTTTTGTGATTGTTGTACTATTTATTCAAATAAATAAATAAATGATGATCACATGGTTTTCCACATCTCTTTTTTTTTTTTTTTTTCCCCTGCTAAGCAGACAAATCAGTGGGAAGAACCTTTGAAAGATAATGGGCTTCAGCTGTATTCTTTATGAAGGGTTCTAGATGCATGGTGACTCCATGTAGACCTAGCAAAACAGTGGTCTCAGTTTGCTGGCCTTGGTGCAGGTGATGTGATTTTACAGTTAGACACAAGTGTGTCTGACTCATTTGAAGGATTCATCAAGAGCATTTTTGTTACTGCCCTGCTTGATCATGTTGTTCACCTTCTCCCTTCCATAAGAGATAACTGAATTATGCTGTCAGATACTTTTAAAAGTCTCAGGGCCGAGTTCTTCCGCAGCTGAGTAGGAAGGAAGCCGGGCGTGATGGAACTGGAGTCCTGTATGTGTCTGCAGAGCACTTGGGAAGCCAGGAGCCCAACAAAGTGTGAAATGATACTGCAAATGCCTGTATGTTTGCTCCAGTATGAAGGGGACAAAGTGCGTCTCTTCTATACAGCAAAGCTGCCTGGGAGAGCAGGAAAATATACGATCAGATACTTGTTATTGGTGGGAGTGCCACCGATTCCTTGAATTGTTCTTCAGTGACTATTTTTATAAGAAGACTAGTTGTGTGCAGGACACATGCTTTGGGAATGGATGGAAAGACTCATGGGGCAAGATGCAACTCTGGCACAGAATTTACTAGCACAGTTCTGCAGAAGACTGGATGCTTCATGCACTGCTGATGATATTTTGGAAGAAAAATAGCCCATCCACCTTCTGGGACTGTTCTTTGCCCTGTCTTGCACTGCGTTGTGTATGAGGCTTTTAAGAAAGAAACATGAGCTGTTAGTTGAAGCAGGGAGAAACCTAATAACTACAGATAAATTTCCCAAATTTTAGTTGTTTCTACTCCCTCTGCCTGCTGATAAGAAACTAGATTTCAGAAGTGCAGCATTTTCAGCTGGACTTCTTTTGGATTTTACTCCCTACATCTCTAGGCTGTGGCACGCACTCCTATGTAGGTTAGAACGTACTCTTGATCTTTTCTGGATTGATATAATGTGCTTTTTTTCTCCTTAGAGAATATGCTAAGTTTGTACTTCGACCCCTAGATAAAAGTTTTGGAGTTAGTTTCTCAGTTACTATGAATTCATAGCACCTGGAAGTCTGTTTTCATCTCACTTTCCTTTACCCTATTTAGCTCATGCTGAACTATTAGTTCTCATCTATGGTGTGGAGCTAAACGCAGAATTCAGTCCCTTAATAGTGTTAAAACAGAGTGGTTTAATTAGTATGGCTGTCTCCTGTCTTGTTCTGGGATTTCATGGAGGACTGCAGATCTGTTGCTTTTTTATTCTGGAAGAGTTAACAACTGTAAGTGATACCTGAAGGAGATGTCCAGGGAAAATGATGGCTGTGGAGAGCTTTCTCTTTTTAATCAGTGGTAAAAAAGGGGAGGCAGAATATCAGATCTGCCTAGCAGAGGTAACTCTTGTACCAAATGAGCATCTGGGGCACTGGTGTGGCTAACTAGCTGTCCAAGGACAAATGAGCTCATTTCCTTCTGCCTTTCTACTTCTGCCAGGTAGGAAGAAAAGTGCTGATCTGCCTTATAAAGCGCTCTAAGGACCATGAGTAAGAGGTGTAATGTAGCACGATGATTTTATTTGTCACTGGATCTTTTATTAAAGGCAAAGAAAACATGCAGTGATGTGGACTAGCAAACGCCGTGGTGCTATGAAACGACAGTACCTAGCTTAATACCTCCTGGCATTTCAGGAGTTGTGAGGATGCATGCTTCCTGCATTTGTATTTCTGTTTATTGCAGTCTCCAGCAGGAACTGAGCACGCAGACAATGAAGTTCCGCTCATGACTGGTTTCGTTTTCAAGTGCTGTCAGTGCTGTGTGGTGCAGCTTCCACCACGCACAGTGTGCGTGCTTCGTGCTGCCCTGTGCAGGGGCTGCAGTGGAACCGAGCCCCTGAGCAATTGCATCGTGCTGCTGTGAGAAAAGCTTCTGGAGAAATACTGAAGAATTGAATAGTAAGTTCGGGATTCTTTCAGGGGAAGTTTTGGTGGGTTTTTTTTCTCTTCTCAGCTGTAGAGCTTCTTCATGCTTTTGTGTGGATTGTTCTTGCTGAGACAGTGTCTCTTCTGATGCTAGTGACTAAATATTGCCCTTTGAAAAGTCTGATACTGAACAAGGAAGTAAAAATAAGTTTTAAACTGGGTGCACAGTGCATGTTCTCTCTCTCTTCTTATTTATTCTGCTTTTTGAAGGCACGAGTGTTATCACTAACATTCAGCATTGGGTTTTGTTCCCTGTTTGTCTGATCTGCTTAGAAAACCGATCCTAAGAAATGTGTTCATGCTGATGCAGAGCAGGGCTTTTGTCTTGTTCAAACAGGAAGTTCAGCAGTTGAAACAATTTGGTAATGTCGGTGAGTGCCTGTGATATCCTACAGTCAGTTCAGATGTCTTCTCACCAGTGCTTTATATCGTGCGTCAGGGATATCTGGGAGTCAGACTGGGAGAAGACTTGAAGTGACGTGAGCTGATGTGGCTCACTGAGTGAGTTAGTTTATCTGTCATTGTTGCAGCATTATGCAATACTCCAGTTCTCGGCCTACCAAAAATTCACCACGGCAGGTGGTGCAAGAGGAATGCAACGACTGTTGCTTTTAAAGTGAACAAGCTGTGGCTTCTCAGTAAAAGAGAACAAAGGACCACGTAAAGCCATTTCATTTGAATAGCCAATAATTAAAGCTCAATTTTATTCAAAAATTCCACTGTGAAATGCCACTACAATCAATATTCAAACAGTTGTCTCCTAGAATGATCTCTCCTCCTAATAGTGATAAATAATTCATGCAGGAGGCCAGAGAAAAATAGCACGTCAGTAACAGCTTTCTATTTGAGCGCTACACTGCAGAGGTTATGGTAAACGTGGAAGCTTGCAGGTGAGAACCAAATCTCCCATCCTTTCCGATGTCTCATTAAGCAATTAAATCCAAGGAGGAGTCCACATCCCATTTTGTTCTGTTTCACGCTGTTTCTGCAGCAGGTTAACTTCTGAAAGGCCGCTACCCAGGATCAAGCCTCACAGCAATGAAACTTGTCACAAGAGACTACTCAAGAGCGCTAATTATTAGTAACAAGTAATGAGTCTATAAATGCTAAGCAGCTGCAGTTCTTAGCCTCTGAAATGGCAGTTGGAAATCAGCATAGGTGAATGCAACGTGAAACACAGTGGGAAAACACAATACTGGTTCTACAGATAAGCGATGGGCTCAGAGCAGGGTGTTGGTATTTAGGAATGAGATCTTGGAGTTTTAATAGACACTTCTGTTAAAGTGTCAGCTGAATGCTCAGCAGTGATCAGTAAAGCAAATGACGTTAGGAATTAGGAGGAAAGGCATGCAGAAAATTGCAGAGGGTATTGTGGGCACCGCCCTAAACCTGTGCAGTTTGCTTCCTAGCAACTCAAAAAGGATGTGGTGGTATTGGAAAAGGCTCTGAAAGGGGTGGCTTGGACGATCAAAGTTCCAGAATGGCATCCTTGCAAAGGACGTAGGGTGTGCTTCTTTGTGGAAAGAGATGACTGCTGAGGGTGTACTGTAGCAGTGCACTAACATAAAGATGTGAAGAAAATGAAAGAATGGCTCTCCACTTCGGTGTAGTGGGGTGCTTCAGAGGAAGTAGCTTAGGGCCAGAGCAAGCAGAATGGAAGTGTTTCCTCATTACCAGGTGAAGCTATGCTCTTCAGCTCCTTACTGCTGAATGGTGAGAGAGGCATGCATTCATGCGCAGGCTGGGAAGTTCATGAGAACTAAGTATTTTGACAGCATCAAATTATTAGGACCCCAGTTTTGGTTTAAAAAGACTCAGCAGCAGGGTATTGAAGCTTGTGAGTGTGTTTTAGGGAAGTAACTTGTGAATGCTTGCTCTATTTTTTTTTTCCTTAAGCATCTAGCTTTGGGTGCTGTTAGGGACCAGCATCTCTGAGATCAGGTGAGACATTTTGTCTCACCCAGGATGGCCATTTTACCATTCTGACCAAGTACAACACACAAGACCTAGTCCTTGGAGCACAGTAACTTTTGTTAGTGTAAATTCTTAATTTCAGACCCTTTCTTATAGGCTTCCAAATGTTAAAAGTAGCTTTCTGATGTCTGAGTTCCTTGGCCAAACAAATACCAAGGATGTGGCAGACAATATGCCTTATTTTAATGTGTAAATATTCAAAGGAAGTGTAAGGGATGTGCAAGTTGAATACTGCAGTGAAGTTGAATTGGTAAGTTGTGGTTTACCTGGATTATTGCATAGGGCTTTAGAGTAGAACTTTCCAAGACAAAACAAGTGCCAGAAACCTAATTTAAGTTGGGCTTAGGTTTCTCTGTATTAATTACCTCTTTCCTCCTAGTTTCCTCCTCTAGACAGTCTCATCTCAGATAGTTCAGTTGCTCCCCAGGCACTAAATGACTCAATTTCTCCTAAGTATCTCAGTTTATTATCCATGTTCGTAGTGACAACATTCAGTTTTGCAGCCATAATGACAGTAATTGCTTTGTGACTCTTCTTCCTTGGTGGTTTGTTGGGCATTTTGTATCTAATTTGTTTGCAAGACTGATATGCGAAGGTATTTAATTGCCACTTACTACCAGTAATCATGGCTTGGCAAGATCTGTGTTAAAATACACATTCATAGTGGACTTTGACTAGAGCCTTTAATGAACTGAGAGAGTCTGCAGAGGATGATTTTGGAGTGTAAAACTACCAGAGAAATGCCACTTTGGAAACTGTCTCTGGGCAGTTGTGCAATGGCATTTGCAGCAGCTCTCTTGCTCCAGAGGCAAAGAGGGCTATGAAGATTGTGAAGGGTCTGGAGGGTAAGGTGTCTGAGGAGCAGCTGTGGCCCCTTGGTTTGCTCAGCTCAGAGCAGAGGAGCTGAGGGGAGGCCTGATGGCAGCTGCAGCTCCTCACAGGGAGCGGAAGGGCAGTGCTGGGCTCTGCTCTGTGTGACAGCGACAGGGAACGGCATGGAGCTGTGTCAGGGGAGGGCAGCTGGGGGTGAGGGACAGGGGCTGCACCACAGGGTGGGTCGGGCCATGGAACGGGCTGCCCAGGGCATGGGCATGGCACCAAGTGCCAGAGTTCAAAGAGCATTTGGGCAAAGCTTTCAGATACAGGGTTTGGATTTTAGGTGGTCCTTTGTGGAGCCAGGAGCTGGAGTATATGATCTTTGTCAGTCCCTTCCAACCTGGGATATTCCATGATTCTGTGATCTGCTGAAGTTAGCTGATCTTTGGTTTAAAGAAGAGCTATCCTTTTTGTATAAACTTTTAAAAGAGACTACTCAGGTTCTATTACTATTCCTTACTTTAGTCTTGCCATGTTAAAGCATCTTCATTTTCTTAGTCTTGTGGACTTGGCTGATCAACCTTTACATAAACATGTGGACTGCAAAAGCAAGCACTTAAATCAGAACATTTCCTACTACTTAATTATCCTGTAGAGCCTGGCTCTGTCTTTCACGTTTTGTAGGCATCATGGAGCAGACATACATATGCGTGGTTAAAAAGACTTGTCTTTGCTTGTGCTGTGGTTTAATTCAAGAACACTAGGGGACATCTTTGCCAGCACCTACTTCACAGATTGTTGCTTGTAGGACATATGTGGAGGGTTATGCAGCCTCCCCACCCTGTTCCCACACTTCCATTCTCTGGCTTCTGCTGTCCTCTCTGCAGCTCCTAGCCATTTTAGAAAAGCCTGCCTGTAGTATTGTTTGTTGACAGGATATTTTCATCTCAGCATTGTGTATTGCCGTTCTGCTTTCATTGAAAGATGGCTAGGCTGCGCAAGGGAAGTCATTCTCCAGTCTGTGTTTAAAGTACAAATCGTTGCGAAGCTGTGCAACTTAATTTAACATGAAGTTGAGGTTGTATACCCAGAAGGAAGCTGCTTTTTTTTTACACAACCATAACAAATGGTCTAGTAAGGGAAACTGCTTGTATTTGTAAGCTTGTGTCTAATTTAAGTACCGCATTCTTGATTTAATAGTTCTTAAGTATCGATCATTTTTATGTGTCTTGATATCTTGAAGCTGAAAGCTTTTTCTGTAATGTAAATTGAAAAAGGATTTTACTAATTAATTCAGATGAAACAATTGGTTGGAATTAAGGCAAGATTTTGTGCTTAAGGGCTTCCTTCCCTACATTCTGGTTATTAACAGAAAAATTGAAGCTTCTTTTCATCCTTACTTTTTTTAATACACATTTAAACATTATTTTCAGATTGTTTTTAGAAGTAATCCATAAGTCATTAAATGATAACTAAAAAAAAAAAAAAGCCCTTTCATTTATTTTCTTCCTAACACTTATTTTCTTCTATTCATGCCTTCTTTACTCATGTTTCCTTTCACTCTGTGTCTTTTATCAGGTAACCAGGAGTGAAAAAATACAATGGACGCAGACTTCTTAAATGCATTTACGCAGCCTGCTGCCCTTAATCAATTCCTCGTTGAGAATGTCATCACTCCAGGTATGTACTTTGTAAACCAAGACAGAAAAAGGTCCAAGGAGTGACCTGAAGAGACAAGCAGAAAAATTGTAGGACAGATGAATCGTGTATTTTTCAACACTAGTCTCCTGGCTTCATCAGCAGCAAGTAAATACTGTGATGTGCATGTAGTTTGGCCTCTGACTCTCTTGAAGAAGATAATGAAGGAGCAACACAAGTCCTAGCTGATTCTTTAACTGAAATTGAAATCTCATACAAAAAGGTCTGCCTAACTTTTGTTTGTTTCCAGGATTGTCTCTCTAGATTTATTGATTTGAATTATGTTGAAATATTGCTTCTGACAGCAGTCATTAATGTTTTGATAAGCCATTTTCTTCCTTATGGGGAATCAATTGAAATAAAAAATGGCAATTTCTACATATGTCAGTAGTGATACTGCAGATCTTATAGAAAACTTGCACGAGTCGTATCTGATAATTGTAATTGATCTTGTTTCTTTCCTTCATAGGAGAGAAGAGGAAACTCATAAAACCCACCTCAAGCAACAATCCCAAGCTGGAGGAATTAAAACTGGTACAATTTCTTTTACTATAGTGTTTAACTCTTACCTGAGATTGCTGTACCCTGCCACACTGCTGCTCAGTCATGTAAATTAATAAACTCCTTGGCCCCAGACCCTCATTCTCTAAGGGCACGGGCATGTCCTGGTGCTGGCACTTGGGCTTTGTCAACTACAGTTCTAAGCTATATATGCTGACATCCCACAGAGTGGTTTCTTTGCGCATGAAGTGGAGAGCGGGTTTAAAATCTGAGATTCTTCTTACATGACCACTCACATAACTCGGGACACATGTATGAAGTAGCCAAGGGCTACTTGACTGTAGCAGTAGTGGAATGGCAGTAAGAATCCAGGACAGTTCCCAATAAGAAATCAGGACAGCCAGCTGTGATTGAAAGGAAATCCATGTCAACACTTGTTATGACTAACAGGAGATTGTACATTGAAGTTGGTTCTCCTGATCCTATGGTAACAGGCTGTGGAATTGCTATGATAATGGTCAGCAGTTTTCTCTTGTCCTCCGCCTTGTGTCTGCAGCTCGCTGAAGGCTGCTGGCTTGGTGCAAGCTAAGGTGCAGCCTGATGAGATAATAAATAACAGAATAAGGAGAAGTGAGGATGTGCAAGTCACCAGTGAAATTGAAGAGAAAAGCCTTCAAGCTGTTGTGCAGTTCGTTGTCTGCTTGAGGTAGCTGTGACGGATGAATCCTATTTCACGGGAAAGTGCTTTATTTCCAAGTAATTTTGAAAATTCCCCTGTGCTTTCAATCACTGTATTTTTCTAGTGGCATAGCCCAGGGGAAGGCTAGCATACTGAAATTTCCTGCAAGAAAAGTGGTGTGTCTCTTTTGAGACTGGCACTTCTTGCATTATGGAGATACTAAAAGTGTTAGAAATATTACAAAAACAAGCTTAGGCTTTGTGCTGTTGTGTGTGTTATATGGCATTCATAAATCCATAAATATGTGTGCATCTTTATTATGTTTTCTTAAACCTTCATGCACATTTGATCAAAAATATTTAATTTCAGTGTCAGGCTTTCACAGTGTTTTTATATGAAAGAGGAAATCTTGAAAGGTGATGCTGCAAAATGCAATTATGTTGTCTACAGAGACATTGCATTTGTTCTTTCCAGACTGCCAAAAATGAAGAGATTCCTTACTATATGGAGATTTCTGTGAGCTTCAGTGCTTGATTCTTTTTCTCTCAGAAACTCCTGAAAGAATGTTTGTTGCTGTCTGTCTTCTCTGTGGAAGATGGTGAGGTGGAAATGGGGACCCAAAGGAGGGCATCCTCCATGTGCCATCAGTGCCACTGCTTGCCCTCTTGATCTGAAGTGTTTGTGGCTCTTTCTGAGAAGAGCTTGGGATGGAGAGGGGGAGCCATGGAGATCCTTTACTTGGAAAAAGACGTTCTTGCATTACATTTTTGTTCTGAAGGGTGTCTGGGAGCTAAGAAGTGTGAAATGACTTGCTGTAGTTACTGTTAATATTGGAGAATGTGTAAAAGAGAAGATGGTTGCTTTAGAAGCCAGTAGCAAACATCTTTAGGTATTCCTTTAATCTTTTCTCAATTTATTCATTTTTACACACTATGCTCTGCAGCTGAATGGGACTCCAGTAACAGGGCTTGAAAGAGTAGTCTGAGCTGCAGGCTGTGGTCATGGCGGTGAAGAGCTGAGATACCCAACGAGGAGTCTCAGAAGTCTATACTTACCAGTACTTTCTGCTTTTTGGTCTTGCCTGTACCATGACACTTGGCGTACATGTCTAGCCCTTGCCCACCCAGACATCACCAGGTCTTGGCCTGCAGGAGCAGAATTTTCTGCTCTAGAAAACACCAGTTACTTCTTTGTTGAGGAAGTGTGCTACACATGCTTTGTCAGCTCCTCAGTTCAGGAGAGTGCCCAAACTGGGCATTTTTTTCTCACGCAGTTTCAAGCATCCCAGAGGTCATTATTTTTATTTTTATAAGCTGTTTCTTATATTTTTGTTACTGCTGGCTAACTTACAGGGACCTGCTATGAATTCTCATATTTACATCATATGAGAAGGAGATCACCCATACAACATACTCCAAGAACTCACTTGCAGCAGTAGAAAGCAATATGAACAATACATGTCCTTTTTCAAGAGATTCTGATTGATAACCATGAGAATACAACTTGGGAGGCACCTGTCTCACGTAAAAGTTTGCCAGAAGTGGCCAATGAGCCTTGTATTATTAGGAAGAACCAAGTGACACTCAACTTCCATTTTCTTAAAAAAAAAAACAATAAGCAAGGAAGTAGAGGTTAAAAGCAAAATTAAACATGAAATAAGAGTCTAAAGAAAGAGGTGAAGCATTGCATAGCACTGAGGACTTGTCCAGACAAAAATATAATTGTAAGCTGTTTTGTTGTCCTCCACAGCTACTGATTGACTGGATTAACACAACTCTGAAAGAGGAGCACATAGTAGTTAAAAGTTTGGAAGAAGATCTGTATGATGGGCTGGTACTTCATCATCTCTTGGGTAAGCTGCCTCTGAGTTAAGCTCACAAATAATTAACAGAAAAACTTTACAAAGGTAGGATAAAGATACTCTTGAATGGAAAGAGTTGTGGATAAGTTGTGATGAAGGCAACTCTGAATGGATGCCTGGTGATCCACTATTGTTTTATACAAATATATTTTGTCTTCTCAGAAAGTCTGTAGCATCAGCCAAGAGCACGAAGGCAACTTATGATGCTACCAGAAATATCAAATGGGATCAGCACAATGATTTATGTTTCCCTGCTTTTTTTGTTTTGTTTTGCTTTTAAGTTTCAGGTCTCATACTCTGAATTGATGAATATCAATTTATTAAAGATGTGATCTCTTGGAAACAGCTTCTTGGTCCATTTGTTTCTTCATTTTTCCTGTCCCTGCTTTGTTTTTCTTTTTTTGGGCACTCCTTTCAAATCCCGTCTCCTTTTCCTCAAGGCTGAAGACAGTAGAGTGAATACAGTTGGCTTGTTTTCATGATTGCTTGTCTGAGCAAAGAGCTGGGATTTCTTCTTTATGTGTGAGTTAGTATGGCCTTTGTGCAATACCTACAGGAAGGATTCATGTGTTAAATTCCTGTACGTTCCCCTAGGAAAAGGAGTGCTGTGGAGTGCTGGGGGTAGGAGATGCTGCCGTAAGGAATGGGCTGAGATGTTCAGAGTTTTACTGAGTTTACTTGAGGCTATCAGAGAGAGTGGGAGTTTGATAAGGCATATGCTGGTGGGCTGTGGGTCTGAGGTGTAGAAGCTGTTAAATAGTACTGGGCACTGAAAACAAGACTTTGTGTGCTTTGCTGAGATTTTATATTGATTTTTTTTTTTCCTCTCTGTGATGGTGTTAAATGCCTCCATCTTCTTTATGTGGGCTCTCTGTCAAAGAAAATCTAGGATCTCTCAAGCTGGATGTTGACAAGATAGCATTAACAGAAAAAAAACAGCGTCAGAAACTCTCTGTGATTCTGGAAGCTGTGGCTAAGTGTTTGCAACTGGAAGAAAGTCAGCTGAAATGGAGTGTGGAAGGTAGGTGCAGCTGTGAAACAGGACAGAATTAACCATCCCGACGCTTCCCCTGCTGCAAGACTGCTGTGAAGCAGTGGAGCGCCAGAACAGTAATTAAATGACCTGTTTGCAATTATTAGTTGAACCACAAGTGAGACAAGAATATCTGTCCCTGACTAGGTGCAGCTGTGTCCTCCAAGTATGTGGTTTAACAGCCTTTAGCTTCCATGTAAATGTCTCACAGAAAGGACTTTTAAGATGTGTTATTGCTGAATTGTGATGTGATATAAACCCCAACTTCATGTCCCATCTGTGTTACTGTGACTTTTGGATGATCTGTCCAGGAAGAACTTAGGATGTTATAGTCCTAAGAAGTTTAATTGTTCTGCACAATAAACTTTGTATTCTTTCTTTACATGGTATAGCTATTTTAACAAAGGACTTACTGAGCACACTGCATCTTCTGGTCGCAATAGCAAAGCACTTTCAACCCAGTCTGGCTTTTCCTCCAAATGTTCATGTGGAAACGATCACTATTGAGGTATTTATGGCCTTTACATTTGTCACCAAATATCCTAAAAACATTTCACAAGACTTACTTTATTTATAATTAAGGAGAAATGTGTGTGCAACAGTAAATGGGAGGCTTATTTTCTGTGAACGGTGTCTTTCAATTTAATGACTAGACCATAATTTTTGAGCTTAGTTCAGATGCTGTAACTTTAAAAGGATAGAAACACTGTATTACTTTTTCTCTTTGATCAAAAAAAGGAATGGTCCAATCTGAAAGCAGCTATTGATACCAGTAAAAAAGCAAAAGAAGAAATTCTGTTCCTGCTGTCTCTAAATGTTTTAAAATAGAAGTCTGAGCTTATTGAACATGACATTAGTTTCTTTCTGTAGGGGGAGTCCTTACTGTCCATTGGAGTCACATTTTGATATTTTTTTCTGTGAGCTGAGATTTGCATGATTTCTCCACCGTTTCTTGCAGTCAGCTCTGGAACTTCAGGAGAATATTCAAAGCCCACCGTTTGAGATACAGTTGCAAAAATCAGCAGCACTACATCACAGTTTCAGCAGTACACTTGCCAGTCTGTTGTGTTTTGAGCCCTCACCCTGCATGGCATTACCTAGAGTTTTCACTCTTCGACGGATGATAACTGGAACCGGAACCATACATACATTAAAAATACATTTTTTATGTGTGGAGGTTTCAAAGTGTCTGGGAGGGACAGCCTCTTCAGGGGCCGTGTCCCAGCCTAACACTGAGGAGCAAGTAGACTCTCTGGTTTCTTAGAATTACTCTAATTACTTGTCCCTTTGCGGTGCTCAGATGCTCCTGTCATGTGAATCCTTCCCACCAGTGCAAAGTCAGACTCTTTATAAAGCAGTCCTCCCACTGGTGCCCTGGGTGGCTGCAACTGCCTCAGTGCACAGAAATCAGGAGGGGTTATCTGTAAAACCACCGCATCAGAAATGAACATTAGCCCTGAGAGACAGAGAGAGGGCTGTGGTAATGGAGATGGTGGGGTTTTAGTGGTAAGCTGTTTCTTCACAAGAGAAATTAATGCTTCTGAAGGGAACAGGTCATTCTTGGTTGAAGAGAGAAGAAAGGAGCAGCAGTCTCTCAAAGTGCCTGTACTAATTGTGCTGGACTTCTTGATCAATGCTCTCTGGTAGTCATTTAAGGCAGCAGACAGTTCATGAAAGTGTCACTAATGCTTTCAGGTTTTTTTGCATAACAAAACCAAAAATACATATTTTCTGTTTAACAGAACACCTCCAAAGGATTAAAGACAGCAAATGGGGTGGAATATATCACAAGAAGCAAGTAAGAGCAGATATATTTGGTTTGTATGCTGTCAATCAGAAAGGAAATATTGTGGGTGTTTTTCCCCTTAGAAACAAAAGCTATCTGATATTATGATGATGACAAAAATCATAAAACCAGGCATCCATGTTCTACTTTTTATTTAAATTTCTCTAAAATAATGTATGTGAGTATTTATGAGGTTGTTATTGCCATGGAAGATAGTAATAAAAATAGTAATAAACATCCACTACTCTAAATTCTCTGTAAAATAAACAGGAAATTTTATAAAGCCACAGTGGTTTATATCTACTATTCATTTATTTCTATTGTGTCCATAAATTAAGAAAATGGAGGCAGATTTCTGCTTATTCTGATGTTGATGAAATAAGGTTTGGGCTTGCTGAGTTTGTGAGGTGTTGTGGTTATTAAAGATCTGGCAGGATGCCATTTCTACACCAAGAAAATATGGCCATCATTCCAAGAACCAGAAACAGACTTTCCTACTGTCATCTCTTATATGCTAGAACATCTTCAAATTCTAATTTCACGAGCAGCTTATTGCAAGAGGTTATTATGGGTTGTGTTTATAAAGTAAGTGTTCATTGGTCTGTGGGCCAGTTAAATTCTCGTATGTTTTCAAGTGTCTACACGGATATACAGCGTGCTTAAAAGTGTCTTTTGGAAAGTTACTCTGACATAAAGTTAATGGCACTTTGTTCTGTATCTGCTGCTTTACAAGGTGCCTGATGGCCCAGATAAGCTTTGCTTATGAATAAGATTAGTTCTGTTGAATGCTTTTTCTAATTCTTTCTTTTTTATTGCGCCTCTAGAGAGAATTCAGAAGAGCAGTCAAGTAAGTACTGGCTTTGCCAAATCCAGCATTTTTCCGTTAAGTATTATTATGCCCCAAAGTGGGATTGATTTTTACCGTGTGATAAAATCATTATGTTTCCACTAGAATTAGTGGGGACTCATTGATTTCTCTTAGCATTTTTCTCCAAATGTCTTCTCTTAAAGTTATATTCAGCACAATATGGCTTGGAAGCCGGACAGTCCCTTCGTCTGTGGGATGCAGGTGGGAGGTGAGACAGGGAATGATGCAGTGAACTGATGACCCAGCAGAGAAGCCCTGGCTGGGGACAAAATATGCCTTGAACTGAAAGAAATAATTAGTCTGTGCTGATCTCATTCTCTCTGTTGGAACTGCTTATGAACACAGTGCCATGAGAATTGTGTTTCTTCTTGCCTCAGAAGTTTCAATGTCATTTCCTTTCTGCAGCTTTCAGACAGGATTCTGAAATCTGGTGCTTGGTTATGGATAGCAGCTCACTAAAGCAAGCAGCCTCCTTGGAGATTTTACCTTTAGGGCTTTTGAGAGCTATGAAACACTTGAGGTGAAAATTGCCCACGTGTGTGGAGCCTACAGAATGTCTTGGCACTGCCTGAGCTTTGGCTTTTGGCTAGCACACCATGAGCTGCTCCTTGCTGCTAAGGAGCATTTTTCATCCCTGGTGAATGCGTACAACTGTTTTAATTCTCTGCTGAGCCCTTTGTATTAGCATTTCATACTTTGCAGAGGTGCAAACTGTATCGCTTAATACATGTTTATCACTTATTCCCCTGACTGGCCTCTAGCGTGGGCTGATATACTGAAAAATACTGTAATTGAGTATTTCTTCCAAAGGATTCATTCTGCTGGAAAAGAAATCTGAAATTCACTCTTCAGAATGCTGTCTCCATCTATTTTTAACACAGCTTGCTTAACAAAGACTGAAAAAAGTCTCATAGCACAGCTCCAGAAGAGGGCTCCCTCGTTTGTGAGACTGCTGCAGGTTGTGGACTGGCTCTGAGATGTGATGGGATCCATTCACCTGCTTCCCAGCAGGGAGGGGGGACAAACTAGCTAAGCTCCTTCACAGCAGAGGCTTCCCTGCTGCTGACTTTCTGGGGGAACCTTTCTTAAGCAGAGTTGCATTTGCCTACCTGCACCCTAGAAAATCCATTCCTTATTTGGTTTTGCTGCCAGAACTGGTGCAGTACAAATCTTGAGAACATCTGCAGGTAAAAAATACAGAGCTGAATGAATTAAATTTGGTATAATCAGGCTAAAGAGAAGCCTCTACCTCTGTTCTGTATTAAATCTAAAAGCAGGATTTTCCCTTCTCCCTAAAACATCTTTCTTCCCTGGTTTGTAAGGTGTGATTACCTTTTTCCTTCTCAAGCTGTCTTAAACCTGTGATCTGGCAGTTTATTCCAAACAGTATCAATTAATGTTGTTTTGATACAGCGGATGATGCCTTTGATGAATTATTTAGCCGTGCTCCTGAAAGACTGGATGATGTAAAAAAGGTAATTTATTTATTTATTCCTTAGCAGAATCAAAATATGTTGGGTGAAACATAATTCATGACTTCACTGAAAAAAGTGCTCTTTTATTCCTCTCCTGTTTTCCATAGGTGTTTTTGCAATTCGTCAACCAGCATGTTGGAAAATTGGGATTAAATGTGAAAGACATGGAATCTCAGGTAGCCTGCACTGAACTGTAGCTTATCATTTTCTGTCATTTACTTGAATGTTTCCTCTTACCATTAGGATCCCTCCTTTTTGTTGTATCAGTTTTAAACTTAGCAACGTAACGATTGTATTTAGCTTTGGGTTAAGCTATCAGGCTTCAGCCTCTGAAATTTGAGAAACTTCTAAGAAATGGAAAAATATAGCATTGTACTGAATACTGTGCGTTCCTTCTAATGCTACAGGGAGTCATTTTCAGAGTCGACTGAACTCCCATCTTTCTGAAGTAAGGCTGATTTCTGACAATTATACTGAAAGTCAGGTTGGTTGCTGGTGTTTAGCCTTTAATGTAGGGTTTGCTACAGGGTAGGAAGGCTTGATTTTCTTTAAATAGCAGAACTCCATCCTTTGAACATCGAGCTTCCTTAGAGTCCATCAAATTGCAGAAGTGCTTGCTGGGCAGCTCAGGATCACCTCCCGTGCACAGGAAAGAGAGGCTCCATCACAACTTCACCGCTCTTGGGGACGGAGCAAGGGATGGGGAGATGTCTCAGGGGTGTCCCTGATCCTTTTTTCTTTGTTTCCATGGACCCATATGCTATAGCAGCAGGAGAAATCAGCCTGTGAGAAGGGAAGTTCTGGGAGGCTTTTGTCGTAAATCTCAGGCACTGTGCACAAGTGTATTCGTGTGTTTGTCATTTGTGGCTATCCCAAGTCTCGTCACATCTGGAACAGTTTGTTTTAATAGCAGTCCTTTCACGAGGTCGTATTTTTTTTAATGTGAGCTTAGGAGCCTCATGTAAGTATGTGCGAAGTGTGCTGTCTGAGAGGTCGAGGAGGATGAGTCATTGGGCTGTCTGGTTGCCAGAGTACCGTTGCAATTCCCTTATCACTGGTGTGGTGTTTATCTTCGGAATTTACTAAAAGCCCACATAATAAACAAAATTCAAATCATTCCTCTTCCAGTTTGCAGATGGAGTTATTTTACTTCTGTTAATTGGACAACTAGAAGGTTATTTTCTGAATTTAAGGGATTTCTTTCTGACTCCAGCTAGCACCACGGAGATGGTAAGTTGTTATTTAATCACTTAGAACCCGAAGCTTTAAACATCTTGTGTATTTATTGCTTCCATATGTCGGAAGAGCTCTGTGTCTTGCTGGAACTGCTGCTGCGTATAAAACCATATACATGCACAGTGTTTGCTGGTAATGCTTTGGGACAGTACGAATGCAGGTACTAGGTGCTATTCAAATACTTTGGAACATGTTGTTATCTTCTTCAACAATGCATCTTCCTATGTGATGTGAGCTATTGTTAACTGCATTTATTTATGCAGATGCATTCTTCTGAAGCCTTCCAGTAAAAATCTGAATCTCTCTGCAGCAAGGAATTGGTGTGCTATCCTCCTACTAGTCTGTCCTACAAATGACATTGTTAAACAGATGACATATCTTGCATAACAGAATTGGATTCATATAGCTTTCCTTATGCCATCCTAAAAATATACCATAATTGAGACATGACCAGAACATTTTGAAAGCCCCTTCTGTACTTTAGAAGCTCTCAAGAATATACCTCCATTCTTCCCCCAAGGCTGGGAGTTGTAATGTACCCAGCTGTCCTTGCCTGGCTCCATTCTCAACCTCTACCAGGCAGATTTTATCAGAACTTCCAAAGAAAATAGTAGTATCAGCCAGAAAGTAGTGTATGCTGGGTTGCTGGTGTGAATGCCCCAGCCACAGATCCAGGATACTGAAATGTTTTGTGGCATCTGAGATCTTTTCAAATTGTTTCTGATGTTGCTATGGTCATAGGTGCTTCTGATGTGGTTCAGTTGCTGATGCTAGTGGATCATTCACACTTCCAGGAAGCTGACCATGAAAACTGTTATTTATGTTGATGAGTTTGTATACATGCGTGCACCGTAAAATCAAAACAACTTTTTCCAACTGGGTCAATGAATGGCTTAGAAAATCGTAGAATTATAGAATGGCCTAGGCTGAAAAGCACCATAATTATCATCTAGTTGAAACCCTGGATGTTTTTCCTGGGTTGTATTTGTTTAGGTCTCTGAAGATGAAATGTTTCATATCCTTTGTGCTCTAGAGACATCTGAGAAAGGAATCTCTCCTCTGATATAATTTGCAATCAGGGTTTCCCACACAAATGTCGATTCCCAGTCTCACTGCAGCTCATCTCCCCAGGCAATAGTTATCTGTGATGAAAATTCTCAGAGATCCCTTCTTCAATAATAAATACTTCTGTGGAGATCATCAAAGCATTTAAAAGTACAGCTGTCTGAGATGTAGGTTCAGATTTTGTTAAAATCAGTTGACTGTTAAAGGCATTAGGAAAAATCAGATTTTATATCTAAGGTGATGGAAAACAGATTTTGAAAAGTTAAATTAAGTCAAAGCTTAAAATCTTTCCCTTTCTCCTCCTCTACTCAGCTTTCGAAATTGTGTGCTCTGGTTCATTGAATTAGGAACAAACTTTCAACATTTTCAGTAACTTTCTTCAGAAGAAGACAATGAATATTTTTTCATTTAAGATTTTGTAGATAATGTTTTTCTTTTTGTATTAGCCCTATTCCAATTTGCACGGATCTCAAGAAATGAGATGCCTCTACATTTTAGGTACAAACCAGAGCTTAGAATTCCTAGTTCTTACCCTGCTTCCAATGGTCACTATCCCCATAGGAGGTTATAATGGGACTACGTACTGGTTTAATTCAATACTATACATCCCAGCAATTTCATTTTAACAAAATTACTTTCAAGAGTTGTATTTTCTGTTGAATACTATGCCAAAATGCTATTTACTGTTATTCTTGTCTGATGTTTATTACAAGAAAGAAAGCAAGCTGACAGAACAACTAAAAATATTGAACTACCGTGGTTCAGCTGTCATTTGAAGATAAAATATGTCTCTCAATCCCCATGTGCTGTCTTACTCCCTGCCATTTTAGACGTTAATTGGTACAGTAAAGTATGAAAATATAACCTTTACTGATATTTAAAACATGTCATTCATGTAATAAAAGTGTGACAACCACACGCACCACTGAGATCAGTGCAGTGCACCAACTTGCTCTCAAGCTGGAAGCTTGTAGTTCCAAACTGATAAGTGCGCCTCGTGACTCACAAGGAGAGGAAACTGAAATGGAAGTTGTGATACCCAGAAGGAATATAGAAACAAAAACTAAAGGAGATAGGGAGGATGGGAGCTCATGTTGCAGGGGCAGGAGAGTTGGACAAAGTGGAGCCAAAATCCTGGAGATGACCGGCCTGCAGGTGCAGCAAGTGGGTTACTTTTGTTCAGATTTTCTGGGTGTCTCTTGCAAACAGCAAGGCTTATAAGCAGCTGTAAATAACGTCTGGTTCTGGGTGCTCATGTCTATAGAAAATCGTATATAATGAGATAAGGGATAGAATTATGAAATTATCAGGCTGGAAGGAAGGGTGGACTTTGTGTGGCCAGGTGATAAGGCTGGGTCTGGACCCCTGTGCTTATCACTACTGTGCAGACTTGGTATTTTTTGTCAAACCACTCCCAGAACTGAAATATCCCAAGCATTCTGATTGCTGTCAGATTGTAAATCCGAGAGAATTTGCCATCTCTGTTGAGTGTGGAAGTGCAGCTGGAAGGAACAACTTACTTTTGTAGGTTGCCTTTCTTAGGTAATTATCAGTATTTCTGTCTGAAGATTTACTTTGAAATCTGCAAGTTTCCTTTCCTTGCAAATCTCATATGCTTTAGGGAGGAAAATGAGACCCTTTCACCTGTGCTGATTCAATAAGAAAACATTTGATTTATTCATTCTGATCAGAAAAATTGTGTAGATTGGTATGAGCTTAAGCTCTCCTGTCTGCTGAGCATGAGAGGAAGAAAACAAGCTCAAATTCTGTCAATCCCAGTTACTTGTAAATCACAGAACCAGGTAAAACATAAATCTATCACTTCACTTGAAAGCACACAGTTTTTGCTTGGCTTATGCATGTGGGACCCCAGTGCTTTTTGTCAGAAGATAATAGGGAACAGCGTGGCAGCATTTAATGTTGTACCTCCTGAAGGATAAATTGCTCAGTAGCCTAAGGAACATACAAAGAAAATTTGAAGTTCTTACAGGCCTTGTTACATCATTAGAGTAAGAGAGCCTGCTAATTACCATGCAAGTAAATAGCTGCCCTTAAGCTGTAAGGAGCTAGTAAATTGAATGTTATATTATTTTGAAATATCATTCATCATTACTGCATATGCCTGTGGTGCAACTTTCATGTGGGAAAGTGAGAGAAAAAGAAGTGAGGAAAAACTGGGAAAAGAAGCCCAGCCTTTATTCATAGAGGTGTGCTTTATTTCTCAGCAGTAACATGAAGGAATATCATCACTACTGTTACATGTATATATATCTTTATAAGTTAAAGCATAAACATCACAAATGTAGCTGATCAGAAGATTTCCAATCTTGGTAATACTAAATGAAATACAGACAAATTTTGATTTACATACTTTTTTGTTTCAAATATGGTAAGCATATGGGCATTATTTAAAAATAAATAAATAAATAAATAAATTCAGTGCATTTGTTAGATCCAGTTGTGAATCTACTCTGCTTTCCCTGTGGAAACATCCATTAACAGAAGACTTTCTCATGCAAGGCCTATTTTTAAATAAATGGATTGTTATTCCCACCGCATGGGTAGGATGCATATTGCTGGAGATGGATTGTGCATCTGATTTTATATGATAAATGGTAGAAATTCTGAAGAGCACTCCATCAAAAGTAAAGAGATGAATATTAGTGTGTATTTATGAATCAGTATCTTACTCCAACTACTAGAGAAATACTTCTAAAACCATGCTGGTTGTTATGCTGTTAGATGGACAGTATTTTCTGTATTTTACTGTTTTTTTCAGTATTTTCTCTCTCTTGTCAACAGCTTCACAATGTTAACCTTGCATTGGACTTGTTAACGGATGGAGGTCTTCTCAATTTTTCTGTGAACTCTGAAGGTGAGTTATGGCACACAGAATTATCTGGAGTAGCTCTGCTAACGTCCTGGCTAGCAAAACAGGGTGATTGAAGAAAGTAGCTTCTGCAGTGTGACACCCATGCATTTCGCTATATGACTGACCCTTAGTTCCTTGTTCAGAATGAATAATAATAAAGCTGAAAATTGTTTTTTTGTTTTTTTTTTTTTATTTCTGTGCTAAAGATGTTACAGTATTACAGATATACCAATTACACTGAATTTAACTGTGTAATAAGTCAGCGTTTGTCACAGATTTAGAAGAGTGGCAGTTCTTATTGAAAGTACAGCAGCTAAGCTGGAGGGAAAGCCATTTTCCTATCTCATAAGAAGCTTGGGTGATACAAAACCAAACTTGTTTTATATGAGAAGACACCTTTCAGAAAATGTACTGAGAATCAGAAAGACTGAATCCTTTATCCAAACCCAGAATGGCTGGTGGGTCAATCTCCTGAACACGATATTCATAGGTCTCGGTTGTTTCTCTGCCTAGTTCAGACCTCTGAGCTGAATCTTGATCTCCGTCATTCAAGTGAATGCTTATATTGCCGAGTCAGTGTTTTGTGCCTAACTTTACTGGGATGCATGTTTCTGTTCCTTTCTCACCTTGCCGAAAAAAAATCCCTTGATTGAGTCCAACTTTCCAACTAAAAAATTGCCCGACAGAACATTTTTGACCAGCTGCTCATCCATGTGCAATGGGGATGTGGGATGCGGCTGCATTAATGAGTTCTCAAATAGCACAAGAGAGGGCTGTGTCTGCTCAGACTGACTTCTTGCAGAGGACAAGGCATGCATCCTCAGCTTATCATTGCTCCCACAAGCTCAAAATCTTGTTGCTGAGTAAGAAGATCAAGTGTTTGTAAAAAAGAAAAAGAATTACCTCTTCCATTGTTAGTTATTCATCAAGTCTATGTCTGTATTTAGTATGGAACCTAGCGCATCAAGGAGAGGGAATGACAGAATATAGGACTTCCTGTGTTTTCATTTTTGTTTTCTTTTTCCTCTAACACTTTGGTGATTCTGGAGATTTGCGTGATGAGCATGTATGAACTGTGGGCCTTTTGCCATATGGCATAGAGCTACGAGTTGAGAAAGCTATTTTTATTAAATATGAAACAAGTAACTGGCATGAGCTCAGATCTCTATGCTGGGATGAACATTTATATGAAAGGAGTTAAAGCCTTGCTTTTTTCTTTCCTTCTTTCTACTGCCTCAAATACATATTTGATCATTAAGAAAAACATTGGCGCCAACGTCCACAGATCCTTCAGCTTTGCAGGGAAAATCCTCAGTTAGTAATCGATTTTAATATGATTTAGGGGTACTACAGATATACTACTTACTGTTCAAGGATCTCGTCTAGTGGTGTTTTATTGTTTCTTCTGATGATTTACAACAATATCAGAAGAATAGCAAACCCTCTCTATTAGTTACAATTTTCCATTACAATTATTAAACACAACACAAGGTTGCATAACAAGAAAGTAGAAGCTGGAAACTAAAATCAAAAAAGAAAACAACCACCAGCAGCAAAACGTGATAGAAACGTGACAGAAAAATAATATCAGGCAATTTCCAGTATGATTCATACCGTAGAAGAATCAAAAACAATGACAGGTGTATGAAAAATGAAAGGTGTAAAGTCCAATTAAATTATCTTCTTTGTTCTATCAGAGAACAAGAGGTAAGAATTATTTCTTGCTATACATTATTTATCCTGTCTTCCAGCAAGATAGTGCAGCAAAGGTTCTTTTTCCTTATGTTCATTTAATGAATGAATATTTTTCTGAATTTGTTCCTGTTTTGCTTCTTGTTGCAGTTAAACTCTGTAGGTTTGCATTATAATTGGGGTAAGTTGGAAGATTGGCTTTGGCAGTGGTGGAATCCTCCAGTCCTCCAACTAGGATTGCTAACACTTCCCATCTGGTTTTGTTCCTTCTTGTGTATCCACAGATATTGTGAAAGGAGATCTGAAGACTACAATGCGGGTTCTCTATTGCTTGTATTCCAAGTACAAGGCTAAAGAAACATGAAGAGCAAGGCCAAGAGCTTAGATTGCCTCTTTTTCTTCTTTTTCCCGTTCTTTCCTTTTCTTCTTTTTTTTTGTGCTAGCATGTCATGGTCTGGTTTTTGGACTCCTAGCTCTGTTTGCCACTGTGTATATGCATGCACTAGTGTGTGACACTTGCTGTATTAACACTGCATTTGCAAGTATGTATTTATGCAAAGTTTCATGTACATGGCCTGAATAACTGGAAGTATGTGCTTGTCCAGGGCCAGTGAATTGTGTAATTCTGTGACTGGAGCAAGAGTTTGTTCCTACTGAGATCTACTGATGATGCAAAGAAGTGTAATGTGCTTGTTTGAGACTCTGGATTTTTTGCTTCCAGAGATGAATGTGGAACTGTTGTTGCAACCTCCCCACTTCTTGTTCACTCTTAAGAGGGAGAAGGGCCACCATGGCATCTCTGGAAAGGTTACAGATACTATAGAAGTTCAGTTTACAAAAATGGTCACCTGTTGTCAGATGGAGCATTTGGACTGGACACCGAAAGAATAAGTAGCCAAAAAGAAGCTGGCATTTACCATAGCATTTGATGAAAGTTTCATCACTTGTCTTCCCCAATGTGGAAAAGGATCCAAGGATCACATGCTGCAGTGAGACTGCAGTAAACCAGAGGGATTTCTTGCATAGCTAGGAAGAATGCCATGGTTTCCTTGACAAGCTAATGCCAAACCGGACAACTCCAGCCTGTTGCAGCCCTAATGTAATGTGTTGCTGGTGGGAGTGCTAATTGCCACACCAGGCACTTTACAGAAGAGACTGACATGACTGCATTTCCCTCCAGACAGAGGTGGCAGATGCTGGCCAATTCTACAGCTGGTAGAAGTAGAGATGATCATGGCTGTGTGGAATAAAACTCTCAGTTTCTGCCACTTTCAGCAACATGCTGGGGGCTTTCAAACTCCTCTGGGACCCGCTTAGCAGTTTTATCTGACAGCAGTCCCTGTGCATCCCAGCAGGACCCTCTGCATGCAGCCTGCTAACCACAAATCATGTGAACCGTAACCCTCCTCTTCCTCTGGTGTTTTAAATCAGAACTCTTTCAAAACCTCTGTCTGCTCCCTTAGCCTTAATGTTATGTCATGTTTGTATTGCATAAAGCTTGAGATGTAATTAAAATAAAGTTTTGATATTATTTTGGCTTCTCTCTAAACTGATTTAATTTTGTGCAGTCTGTGACTCTGACACTTGATCTCCAATCCAATCCTCCATCTGTGTAGTAATGGGAAACTGAAGCATGCTGAGTGTGAGTGGTGACATTTAAAGATGAGAATTTGTTGTGTCTAGTTCCTGATCACCCAGCCAAAGAAAGATCCTTGGATAGCAATAATAAGAACTCTTTAAGTCCTTCCTTTGAAAGTAGTAATAATGCACAGCAGCTAAAGGAAAGCATTCTGCAAACTGCCGTGAACATAATCCCTTTTGCGCTAATAATAATAATCTCATTATGTCTTTACAGAGAAAAATCCAATGATGTGTGTTGCCAATGAACTACAAGATCAAGTTGCTTCCCTAGCAAAAGTTGTATTTGCTATTTCTAAAGATTTCAGTGAGAAATACTTGCTCTCTCATTTGCAGTTCTCTTACGCCTCTTGCTTTATTCCTTAATGGGACTCAAACAATTGGCTGAGAAACCTTAAAGTTTGTTCTTGCTTTGCAGACCCCTTCTGCTGAAGCTGTAACTTTGCAAGCAAATTGTGCAGTAGGTCATTACTGGGCAAATAAAACAGGGAAGTTGTTGATGGAGGGCAACAGCAAGAGGCAGAAGTGCCTCTGGGCAGGGCATGATGCAGCACAATCTCGCTTAACCTAAATCTCCTCCCCACTGCTGGTGACCACAAGTGGTTTCCAGTGTATGGTTTTTATACAGCCTCTGGGCTGTTGTGTGGGATGAATTGGTGCTGCCCAGCTAGGTGGTTATCAGGGCTTGAGGAAATGCAGATTTTTCTTGGCATGCTTGGAGTTTTATGGTCTGCTCCTCTGGTATAAGTAAGTCTGGTGCTTGTGTTTCTGCAGATTCCTATCAGGGGAAGTTTGGTTCTTGGTATTTAATAGAAGAAGGGGACGTGTGTTCTTCCCAACATCAGTTTGTCTAAACCCTGTTATAAACAAGTCATTCCTTTGAAAATATTCCAGGGAAAAAATGACAGCTAATGTGCCTGAATCAAAAATACTGCAAGATTGAATATGAACATCTTAATCTTTTTTTTTTTTTTTCTTAAATGCAGCGAGCCAATTTATAACACATTTGACGTCTCTGAATGCTTTGATAAAAAGTCATTGCAAATAATGTCACTGCACAATAAAGCACACTGCAGAATATTACTAATCCATCATGCAGGCACCCATTTCATAGTCCAGTTCAGAATACTCAAGTATGCACTATTTACATTTGAGGTATAGTCACAGACTTTGCATGGTCTAAATTGTAAAAACAGATTGATGGAGATTATTCCAACAGTATGAAGCTGGAGAAAATGGGAATATGTAATACTGTTCTCAGATGTTATTTTTGCCTTACATCAAAATATCTTGTTTCTCTTTTCTGTTAGAAGTATAAGTTAATGAAAAATAAAGCTGCTCACTGTTTAATCTGGCAAATAAACTATGATAATTTGAATGAACTAAGTTGTCTGTACAAACCATTTCATTGCCATAATCAAGTTTACCATGTTTGTGTTTAAATCCTAGACAGTAAGCCACACTGAAATCCTAGACAGGTGACACACTGGAACAGGTTGCCCAAGGAGGCTGTGGATGCCCCCTCCCTGAGGCATTCAAGGCCAGGCTGGATGTGGCTCTGGGCAGCCTGGTCTGGTGGTTGGTGACCCTGCACATAACAGGGGGGTTGAAACTACATGATCATTGTGGTCCTTCTCAACCCAGGCCATTCTATGGTTCTGTGAAGCCATTTTTGATGGAAAAGCACAGTAGACTATTAAGATATTGCGTGATTCTTATTTATAGTGCCTGTAGCTAGGTGTATGGTGATTGCTAATTCACTGCCTGAGTCAGTGATTGAGCACCTTGCGAAGGGACACAGCCAGCCCTGGGAACACAGGTGAAATTCCTGGTTCCACCCTTCCCTAAGCCTCATTTAAGAGCTGTCTGCCAAAGGGAAGGATCTCTATCTGGATATCCCTTCTGTTGGAGTATTTGGTGAGTCCTGATCCTTAGGATGGTTAAGTGACTCCTTTCTCTAACTAGCTTGTGATCATTGCTCTTTTTGGGGTGATTTAGAACTGATTATTTGCTATCACCTTTCCCTGTGTTAGGTAAGCAAGTTTACCTGCAGTAACTTCAGCTTTCTGATGGGGTTGTTTACTGATTGTGTCAAACTGTTTCTGGGGAAGCAAATACAGTCTGTTTCTTTTCTAAATAGCCAATGTTTTGTCTGAGTATATCTGAGCTGTCCTTGTCTTAAAGGTACGTGACTTGCAGCTGTGTAACAAGGCTGAGAACTGGAAGAGGTCTGAAGTGCCTTGACTCCTGCTTGACTTCATTTTTCTGTTGTCCTGTCTTTCTGATGTACTCTGCTTAGAGTATAGGTCACCTATAAAGCAGACATGAAGTGGTGAAGGTCTGTGGAAAGAGGAGTGGGTGCAAGGGCAGAGCTACCATGATGACACAAGGGAAGTAGGAGAAGCACAACAGTTTGAGGCGTGGGATCAGACTGTAGGCCTGAAAGCAAGCTAGAGCTCTGTCCCTGGGTTCTGGACCTCTCCTTCTGCAAGGCTACGTGGCTGTTTCTTCATGCCCTTGGGTGGGTAGAGCTCTCTGAGGGGCACCTTGCTGGTGGGCCTCATTGGGAACTGAGCAGTTATGCTTCAGAGAGAAAACACTGACAGACCCTAAATGCTGCTGGTGGAAAGGTGCAGTACCTGTATGCTCTTGAGGGGTGCCTATTCTTCATGTCTGTCTTCTCCTGCTGCTTTTTTCCTTCCTCTTATTTTCTTACTATGATTTCTATTGTGCTGCCTCTTCCAGGGGAACACCCCTACAGTCAATTTCAAAAGGCTCTTCAGCAATTAAGCTTTGAATCCGTGAAAGCAGCTAATTCAAATTCTTTTTCTCTGTGAGCTCAGAGAGTGTGTGCATGTGTGTGAAGAGATCTTGCTGCTCTTTCATGCTCCTAAAATCTCCCTAAAGAATAAAAGCCATTGTCAGTTTTCACGTGCTTGTTTTTTTTTTCTTTTTTTTCTTAGTCAATTAATGTTGTGGGAAAGGGATGAAACTTTGCAGGCTACAGCAAACAAAACAGTATACAGCAGGCCATCTATTTGCTGTGGAGATGGGTGGACTTTCTGTGCTACTCTAAATCTGCTGTGATTGTGAGCAGGTTAGCAGGACATAAAGCATAAGATATGGAGAGGCATGTTTTGAGACTACGAAAACCAGACTAAGAGAGCAATATTGTAGGCTAGAGCAGCCTCTCCCCTCATCTTCTCTGCCAGTCAGTTGTACTTTCTGGATTTTTAAAATAAAAACCCTACATCTCTATTTCATTAGCATTTCTAATCAAGTAAAACAGTGCATCCGGGCACCTCTTGCCCATCTTCCCCATAGTGCTTCCAGATTTATAAGCTTTTTCCCTCTGTGCCATGATATGAGAAGATGCCTAAGCCATTCTGGTCTAGTTTCAATTAAAGTTTTCAAACTTTATCTACTGATGTTCTTTCTTAGGCTGTACTGACTTCATGTATTTCATCAGAAAGTCAATTAAGTAATATGAAATAGATACATGTTAGAGGAAAAGGGAGGAGCTTGGTCAAAGAATGATGAATTTCATCTATAGAAGACTGGCTCTTTATTTAGGGTGGGAAATGGCTCAATTTGGGTCTTAAAATCTTCCTGTCATGTAATTCCTGGGAAATTGCAGTTGAGTTGCTTCATGCTCTTCACATTTATCATAGGTTCCCGCCAAGTTCTGTCTTCTCTGGAGAGCTGCAGCCTGCACTGAAGTCTCCTCCTTGTTGAGGGGCTTCACAGCAGTTGAATGGCCTAGTATTTCATGGGAAATGGAGCCCAACTGTAGTTGTGCCCTTGATGGGAAAATGTGAACTTGAAACATAAGAACTAAAATTTCTGTGGTGTGCTGCAAATGTTTCTTTCTTCATTGTTCTTTTTTTTTTTTTTTTTTTTTGCCAGTTGACTCCCTCTTCTTTTCTTCTTCTGTGTTTAAGGAGTACTTTATCCATAGGGGAAGCACTTTATTTTTGTGAAAAACATCAAACATTCAGTCATCCCATTCCTGCCAGGAATCAGTCTCTGGATTCTAAATTGCAGCACATACTTCCAGTTTATCCATGGGCTTGGATGTCCTTCTGGACCACCTGTTGCATAGCCAGTTGCCAGTCCCAGACCAGAGAATGCGAGAAATATTTTCAACTCTGTATGCACAGTGCTAGTCAGGCTTTTAGGGACAAAAACCAAGAGAAAACAAAAGGTATAGAGTCAAAAAGCCACAATTTACAAGGTGTCTCTTAGCATGGGCATTTCTACGAGAAATAAAATATTATAAGCCTATTATATGATATTAAATTCCAAAGACATGTATTTCTAGTGCAATTTCACCTCTGCATGTAATGGAAACAATTTTTGAACTCATTAATTTATGATACTGTCAAAGTAATATAAGGGCATCTTAGTGAAACAAGGTCTATGTATTTTTGTCAGGTTATTCTGCAAACAGACCAACTAAAATCATGCAAAACAAACAACAAAACCTCAAATTACAGTGTCCTTTGAGCATCTGACTCTTCTGTGTGTTCCTCCTTCTTATTTCAGTACTTTAGCACTCTGACTCTTTATTCCCCACTTTTCTTCTCTTGTGGCCTCTGGTGTTAATTGCCTGGGTGGCCGCATAGCTATCTTTTGGCAATGCCTGTTCCTTTCCTTCTCCCTCCTCAGCACTGCTGAGATGTCCATGGGAAGGTGTTTTCTGGAGAAGTCACATTTGCAATGCAAAAAAAGCCGTGAAAAATTTCTGGAAACACCACCTGGCTTCTGTGTATAAGAATTTAAAATGTTTCTCAGTGAACTGCAAAAAGAATTCCCTTATCCTTCCTCTAACATTAAAAAAAACAAACAAACAGAAAAAACCCACTAAGACCACAAAGGTGTAGGTCATAGCATTTTGATCCACCCAGTACATTAGAGATGTAGAAGTATGTCCAGACCTTGATAACAAACTAACTTCTATCCATGCTTTACTTCCTGATGCAAGGCAGCTAGCATATGTGTGTGTATATGTAGGTTTCTTTGATGTGTTCTCTTCTTGGCAGGAAGATGTTGAATAGGAAGGTTTTAAAAAATTCTGGGTGTTTGAGAACTCCAGTGGATTGGACTCCTTTGATGCAGCTGTTGTACACCAGGATTTCTTGTGATTGTCTGAGAGGTTTCTGGATGCTGGTCTCCTCCTTGGCACTGATGGGTTTATACCCTATGCTGTATTATTATGTGTCATAGTGTAACTTCTGGAAACATCAGGTTTGCAGTGCGCAAGTAGGATTAGATATGCGTAGAGTATACCTCAGAGCTGAGGCACCTCCTGTTTATTGTATGCACTCTGCAGATTTTCTTTCCATGATGCTGTGCAAGAATTCTTGTAATGGCAAGGGCCTTTATCAATAGCAATCAGCGATAGAAGGCTGGACATCTCCATGGCACAGCTTTGAGGTTATTACTGGGACAATTACAGCGCAGACAAGAGGATTACAGCTCTCACAAGAAGATTCCTCCAAATTAGTGTTGTAGGTGAGAGAAATCCAAGCATGTAATTTCCTACACAACTACCTGTGAAGCTTTTGTATCCTTACGGAGTTTGAAGAGCCACAAGTTTGTTGTCAGTGCTTTCATAATCCTTGAAGTTACTCGGGAGATTACTAGTGGGATATGCTTTGAAACATGTTTGGTTACAGATTCTGTAAGGAAGGGCAAGGAAGTCTACATGGAAAGAGATTTTCTAGGACATGAAGCCAAAAGGGCAAGAATTGTTGATAAAATTTCTTGCAGGGGATCCCCGCTGTGGAAGTGTTGACTCTGGCTCTTTGCTACGTCTAGAAACCGTGTAAAACATGTACCATGCACTTTATGTAGAGCAGATGGTACAACAGGCTCTGCTGGTTGCAGTGTGTCAAATAACAGATTGTCTGGAAAAGTTTGCTTGCTTTTGGCAGACAATTTTATTTCAGCTCATGGTATGTTACTGAAGTTCATAGCGCCTCTATGCAAAAGTAGGCAGCTAACACATTTTGTCATCTGCTATCCCCAAAGTTTCTTAAATAATAAAAGAATGTTAGAAGTTGTGTCCCTACTTGTGCTCGTGAGCGGAGGTGGGGAAAGAAGTCTTGAGAGTGTGAGTAGAAAAAGTAGTCTGAAATCCGTACATTTGATTCATGTTCCAAAGCCACAATCTCCTTCCAGTTGGTACAAAATTGTATTTTGATGATCTTTTTATATACATTTTGAAATAGTTCTTCCCTTCATATTGAAGTGGGAGTGGCATAAAAAGATCACAGACTTTGGTGAAAAAGATACTATTTCTACAACTCCTAATGTCTGTGCAGGATGGTATATTCGATTTGGCACCAAGTACGTTCACACAGATTCAATAACCCATAAGAGCTAAGCAGATGTGAATGTTAAACTATTAATAAAGAAGTGTATGTGTACAGCTTGATGACAGTGAGCATGGGTGATCATACTGCTAAGAGATTCTAGGACAGACTGGCTTATTCAGGTCCTTCTGTGTGTCATTGCATGTTCTCTCTTCTCTAAAAAGTTCTTAAAAACACCATAATGTAATCCAAGTGGAAGTATATGGTTGAGCTGACTGTCACTTGGACTGGTCTGCTGTGCCCAGCATGTATATCAAAGCATTTCTATCTCTTGGTATCTTCTTTTAGCTCTGTCAGATGGTTGACAATCTGAGGTTCCTATCAAGTCACCTGCTTGTTCTCCTGGTGTTGAGATCAGCTTGCAGTGTAGTGTTTGCAGATTCAATCTGAGATTAACGACTTGCAGGCTGTGGTTGTATGTGATACCAAATGGTGATAACGTCTT